>CM056199.1:102760358-102847905 GCA_029692085.1 Gymnothorax javanicus
AGGGGCTCCGCTCCCTCTAACCCGTCTCGCCAAACACAGACAGGGTGAGAGGGAGAGACAGAGAGAAGGAACAACACGTACGGAATGAGAAGACTCTGGAAACGAGCCTTATTTTGCAGCTTCTTTGGTCAATTACATTACAACTTTCTGGTAACTTTTCTTTCCACACATACACATCGCGCCGAAAACTGGTAAATAATTTTATCTTTCTATCTTTCCTTTTCCTTTACACACACTTATTCACCGCACCGCTATTTTCACCAGGTTTTCACCATCGCTTTATTTTCCTGTTTTAACACTTCTTGCTCTCATTTTTTTTTTGCTTTAAAACACTGTTTTACCAACATGTCGCCAACAACTTTATAACACTCTCCGAATTTAAACTCTCTTTCGTTACCCCACGACCAACAAAACGCTTGAAATAAAGTTTTACCACTTTTATCACTTTCACTTCCCCCAACCACTCAAATAATACACATTTAAAAAACACTAAACTATAACACAATTAAATAAATGCTTCAAAAGGTTTATCCCCACAAAAATGTAAAACATACCAAAACACACTAAAATGTGTAAAATTCTACCCCCGCACCAGAGCATGCAAGTGGCAGGGTGAGAGGGAGGGGGGCTCGGGGACGGTGCTGAATCTCACTCGCACAGCCCCAGAGAGAAGGGGAGAGGGGAGAGAAGAGGAGAGGGGGGAGGATTTGGAGAAGGGGGGAAATACAGAATAAACTATAATAACCTCTTTTTAATTAATTCATATGAACTCATGTAAACTCATCAAACAACCGTGACTAATTGCCTTGTCACAAAGCATATGATATTATCTCTCTGATGCCCTTGCCCTTTATCCAACGCGAAGCAGAGGTAAAATCATCACCATGCGTTCATATAGGTTCGTTGCATTGTATACGACGGGCTAGTTCCCTAATGATACTATTCATACTTAGTGTGGCGGACCCTCCGCTGGAACGCACAAAAGGAGGGGGAGTGGCATAGGGCGAGTGGATAGGGACCTGTTTGGGATTGGGCTAGACACTCCAAGGGAGGAGAGGGAGAACAGCACACTGCATGCATAACACATGATCCCCAGAGTCATAAAACCTTCCCACCCAGAAAAAACCAAACATTTCCCCTCTAAAGAAATGTTTGATTTTTTTATTGCTATTATTGACACCTAGACAAGACATCAGCCCTAACATTTTCTGAACCTTTTTTGTAACAGATTTCAAGGTTAAAATCCTGAAGCAGCAAAGACCAATGCATGAGCTGGTGGTTGTTGTTCTGCCTGCGCGACAGAAACACCAAGGGGTTGTGGTCTGAAAATATAATAGTTATTTTTGAATTGGATCCAAGGTACACTTCAAAATGCTGCAAGGCTAGAAGAAGGGCCTTCTCAATCATGCTGTAATGAAGTTGGTGCTTTAAAAACTTTTTTGAGAAAAAAACAAATGGGGTGGTTAATACCTTGCTCATCCTCCTGCAGGAGTACAGCACCTGCTCCAGTTGCACTGGCGTCATCCTCCCGTTTGAATGGGAGCACAACGTTTGGAGCAGCCAAGACTGATGCACTGCAAAGGAGCGCTTTGGCATTCTGAAATGCAGACTGACACTGATCAGAGCACTGGATCTTTTTCGGGCTAGCAAGGCTAGTTAAAGGAGCAACAACATCACTTGAAGTTCTTACAGAAGGCTCTATAAAAGCCAATTAACCCTAGGAAACTGCGCAGCTCATGCCAAGTACGAGGAACTGGAAAATCTAAAATTGCCTGCACCTTGGCATTAACTGGGCGAACGTAGCCTTGACCAACTTACTTACCTAGGTATATTACGACAGCCTTTCCAAATTCACACTTGGCCAGATTTAGAGTGAGGGAGGCAGTATTTAAATGATTAAAAATCTCTCTGAGGGTCTTAATGTGTTCAGTCCAGGTTAACAAATAAGCCACAATGTCATCCACGTAAACTTCACAATTGGCTAAACCATTTAAAACAGTATTCATCAGCCGCTGGAAAGTTGCAGGTGCGTTTTTTCAGACCAAATGGCATGACTGTATACTGTAGAAATTGGTCAAAGCGTCACGAATGCACTGATTTCTGACGCACGTGGTGTCAGTGGAACCTGCCAGTACCCTTTGAGGAGGTCGAGCTTAGATAAATACTTAGAACCCACGGGCGGTTTGTTCATAAGGGTGATTTGGGCGACACACTGCCAAACGGGAAAAAATAGAGAATTTTTTCTATCCAATTCTACCATGGCGACAGTGGTTATGAATGTTCTAAACTGTTTGATTTGCCTCTAAATGTCATTGACCAATCAGGCTAAAGTCGTGCTTCAAATGTTCCCACCCCTTTTGGGGCAATTTTAGTCAGGTTGAAAATCTCCCCAGACGTCTCTCATTCACTCTCATGTAAAATCAGTTTTTTTTCAAATAACGAGGCTTTCAACGCAATCTTTATGGGTTCCGGGAGGGCTTGCACTAACGTGTTTTCGTCATACGTAACTGGTAAAAGAGCGGGCAGTGGCTTCAATCCAGTCAGATACTGTCAAGATGGCTAGCATTCAGTGCAACTGCGTTGACTCTTTGAAAGAAGTTCCTTTGGTAGAAGTGTTACCGAATGAAGATAAATTGGCAATGAAACAATTAGGACGTCCTTGACCAAATTTAACAATTCAGGTTTCTACAAAGGGGGGGAATCCTATACCTGAGAATTTAAAAAAAATTGGTATGAACGAAAAACCTGGCTAGCAGGCTGTGCAGTAGCCAACGTGGTGTTCTGCTACCCCTGCCTACTCTTTCACCCTGGAGGCGCCACGGCAGACAGCACTGCATGGACAACCACTGGTGTTACAGACATGCACCATCTCTCTGAAAAAATCACGAAACACGAGCTGTCGAAGATCCACATGGACTGCTGTCTGAGATTCTCTGCTTAGGGTGAACATTGCCACTCAACTGGATGAATGATACAGGCTAGCTGTTCGTCGCCACATCGATGAGGTGAGCAAGAACCGCCACATCCTCAACCGGCACATCCAGTGTGTGATATTTTATGGAGTGTTTGAGTTAGCCTTGCGAGGCAAGGATGAAACGGAGGGCTCCACTAACCCTGGTATTTTCCTTGGATTGGTCGACTTCGTGGCCGAGTTAGATTAGGTATTTGATGAGCATCTTAAAAATGCTAGTTTTCAAGGGCACATCAAAGACTGTTCAAAACGAGCTACTGGAGTGTATGCCAGCGGTCATGAGGGAACGTATTGTGGAGGAGGTGAAGTCGGCAAACTATGTAGCCATCCAAGCTGACAAGACCACGGACGTTTCTACTCCAACGCAGCTGGTGCTTGTGCTGAGGTATATCGACAGCAACCATGCAGTGCAGGAACGCTTTTTTCAATTTCTACCCGTCATGGATTCGACATCTACCTCAATCGCCAGTGTGCTTTTGGAGGGACTGAACAGTCTTTTTTCAGACAAAAAAAAGAGAAACTCATCGCGCAAGCTGATGATGAAGCCAGTGTGATGAGGGGAGAGAAGGCTGTTGGCAGCAAAAGGTGCATGAGCATTTCAAGAATGCCCATTATGTGCATTGCTATGCACATCAGCTGAATTTGATCATGCAGCAAGTGACTTCTCACATCAGAAAAGTGAATATTTTTTTTCCGATCTGAGCGGGATTGCAACTTTTTTTTCCCCGTCACCCAAACGGACCAGCATTCTTGACCAGATTGTTGCGCGAAGACTGCCAAGAGCTTCATCCACAAGGTGGAACCTCAACAGCAGAATCGTCAACATTGTGTACGAGAATCGAAACGACCTCATAGAATGTTTTAAAGCCATCAGGACATTGCGTTCATTTGACTAACCCACTGTGAGAGAGAGGCATCTGGCTAAGTGAGGATGCTACAGGATGAAGATTTCAATTGTTTCCTGTGGCTTTTTCACAAAATCATGCCCAGAAGAAGGACTTCGATGCAGTCTTCATCAAACGTGCCCTCGAGAGCTTCACAAGCGCTGTGCAGGCCATAAGGTAAGATTAAACAATATTATTCAATCCTTTTCTAAGCAGAACTTTGTCTTGAGAAAATGCATGCATGAAAGGAGACTGCATTTGTGTTAGAAATTACATTCTCCTCATACTATATGGCCAGTGGTGTAATTTAGTTTGCTTTAGTGGCTATGCTGTGCTGAACATCCCGGCGAGGTGAGGCACAAAGGCTAGGTTAAACACTAAAGAGTTTATGTATCCCCGCCAATTTTAAGTGGGTATGCTGAAATCTTGGTGCTTTTTAAATGGATAAACTGCGTATACCTGCGCATCACATAGACTACACTACTGTACAAAGCCTAACAAACACACTATTAATCTGCTTGCCCACAGGGACTCCTCTGAACAGCAGCCACAAGAAGCAACAGGAGCCACAAGACCAAGAACGGCTTTAAGAGAAAAGGAGCAGCAGAGGCTGTCCATCCTGGCTCGCACCAAAGGAAGGCTTTCTTTCACTGACCACCTTGTGAGTGCTGCCTTACTACAAGGAGAAATGTTTGAGAGGTATTGCCATTCATTTCCTGTTGAGGCTCTGAAAACCGCTGTGAAGGCATACCCCATGCTGAACGAGAGGCTCCTCAGAGCCTGTACTCGGGCCGGGTCTAGGCCTGGGCCAATCATGAAACCGCACGCGCGCATGAGCAGGACAGTCGCCACCCCGAGAAAAAAAAAAAAAGAAGAAGAATGGAGCCGAAACTTAGACTCGTGGCCTACCGGCCCGAGTAACAAGGCAAGGCTCAAGAGGGAACTTTCTCTCATCTACGAGAATCCTGAATTCAAGGGCTGCTGCACTATACCAGGTTCTCATAATCTACAACCTCCAGGAGACATCCTCATAACTACTCTCATGACAACGGCTGAAGCTGAGAGATGTTTCTCAACCTTGAAGAGAATTAAGACATTCCTGCGAAATTCAATGTGCCAGGAACGTCTGAATGCTCTTGCCATGCTTTCCATGTAGAGGGAACTAGTCTTTCAATGAGAGTTATTGACCGCTTTGCCGCATTGACAGAGAGACGGGCAAAATTTCAGTACAAGTAATGTAATCCCTCTCTCTCTCTCTCTCTCTCACACACACACACACTCACTCAATCACTCACTCACACACACACACACACACACACACTCATACACACAAACACAAAATCAGTTCACAGTTGATGTTGTTTTTAAATAGTTATTTTTCATTCATTCAAAAAAAAAAAACCCTTAAAATAAGAATAATTCAATGTGTGCTGTTCATGTTAATTTTTTACAAGTCTATACAATTGGCCAGAATATGGTTGTTAATTCTTACAAAGCTATACAAATTGGTGTTTACCTTTTTATAAATGATTTTCAAATGCTGTTTTCAGGCAAAATGTTTATCGCTGTTCATGTTCATTTTCACAAATCTATTCAAGTAGGCAGAATATGGTTGTTAAATTTTGCAAGTCTATACAAATTGCTTATTACCAATTTACCAATAACATGATTCAATGTTTTCATTAGCCTCTATCAAAAGCTCTTGCTCAATTGGTGTGAATTAAGCTCTGGTGCACATATTATTTTCAGTTCAACCATGAGGCCTTTTTGAAGAAAGCCATGAATGTGTATTAGAATTCTTTGTTTAAACCTAGCAGCACCTTATCATTTTGGTTTGGTCTTCAATGTGTCAAGCCAAGATACACTGACCACACTAAGTCAAACCGCACTTATTCATTCACTGATTTGGGACATCTTAATTTTGCTTTTATGAAGTAGCACTTTGTTGATATCCTTGTTAAATACCAGAAATTGTAAGATGTAAAGATCCACTTCTCTCAATTGTTTTTCTAATTGTTATCGTCTTGCTGTTACTATTTACATACAATCTATTGTTGAAAGTGTTCACTTTACGCTTAAAGATAATTAGGCTGCACTAAACCTTTAAAATAGTGTAATGGAAATGCAGATTGTTTGCGCAATGTTGAGGAATTTCAAATACTACCCTTAATTTATATTTCTCTATACCATTGTCACTTTTTATAGGTTTCACACTGTGAATGTTCACTCCATGCATGCATGTTACTGGCACTAAATACTTATTTTTTATGTGATAACTTATTTTGCTTTTGTAAGCCAATACTTACAACCTCAGTCAATAAGTACTTTTGTTTTTTACTCAAATGCTTTCCCCTTCTTTACGCTGTTGCTAGACATATCTTTTACAACTCCAATTCCGAAATAGTTGGGACAAAGTGTAAATTATGAATAAAATCAAAACGCAATGACTTTCAAATCACACCAGCCAGTATTTTATTCACAATAGAAATGAGATAACACAGCAAATGTTGAAACTGAGCAATTTTACAATTTTATCCACTAAATGAGCTTATTTCAAATTTGATGGCTGCTACAGGTCTCAGAAAAGTTGGGACAGGGGCCTGTTTACCATGGTGTAGGATCCGCTCTTCTTTGTAACACAGAGTGGAGGTGTCTGGGCATTGAGGAGACAAGTTTCTTGAGTTTAGCCATTGGAATTTGATCCCACTCTTGTTTAATACAGGCTTCCAGCTGCTGGAGAGTTTTGGGTCTCCTTTAACGGACTTTTCGTTTAATTATGCGCCAAATGTTCTCAATTGGTGAAAGATCAGGACTGCAGGCAGGCCAGTTCAGCACACGGACTCTTCTACTACGAAGCCATGCTGTTTTTAAAGCTGCAGTATGTGGTTTTGCATTGTCCTGCTGAAATACACAAGGCCTTCCCTGGAACAGATGTCGTCTGGAGGGGAGCATATGTTGCTCTAAAACCTTTATATACCTTTCAGCATTCATGTTGCTTTTTAAAACATGCAAGTGTCCCACACCATATGCACTAATGCATCCCCATACCATCAGAGATGCTGGATTTTGAACTGAACGCTGATAACAGGAGGGGTGGTCTTTCTCCTCTTTAGCCCGGAGGACACGATGCCTATGATTTCCAACAAGAATGTCAAATTTGGACTTGTCTGACCACAGGACACTTTGCCACTTTGCCACAGTCCATTTAAAATGAGCCTTGGGCCACAGAACACAGCGGGGCTTCTGGATCATGCTCAACAATGGCTTCCTTTTTGCATTATAGAGTTTTAGGTGGCATCTGTGGATGACACGGTGGACTGTGTTTACAGACAGTGGTTTCTTGAAGTATTCCTGGGCCCATTTAGTAATGTCAATGACAGAATCATGCCGGTGAGTGATGCAGTGGCGTCTGAGGACCTCAAGATCATGGGCATCCAGTAGAGGTCTTCGGCCTTGTCCCTTACGCACAGAGATTTTTGCAGTTTCTCTGAATCTTTTGATGATGTTATGCACTGTCGATGATGAGACCTTCAAAGCCTTTGCAATTTGACGTTGAGGGACCTTGTTTTTAAAGTATTCCACAATTTTTTTACGCAAGCCTTCACAGGTTGGAGAGCCTCTGGCCATCTTTACTTCTGAAAGACTCAGCCTCTCTAAGACATCCCTTTTATAGCAAATCATGTTACACACCTGATGCCAGTTAACTTAATTACTTCCTTAATGTTCTTTCAGCTGATTCTCTTATATATTAATTGGTTTTTCAGCCCTTTTTTGCCTGTGTCCCAACTTTTTTGAGACCTGTTGCAGCCAGAAAATTTGAAATAAGCTCATTTTGTGGATAAAAATGTAAAATGTCTCAGTTTCAACATTTGAAATGTCACCTGTGTTCTATTGTAAATAACATATTGGCTCATTTGATCTTAAAGTCATTGCATTTTGATTTTATTCACAATTTACACTTCGTCCCAACTATTTCGGAATTGGGGTTGTACATTATAGGTCAAAATGTTATTACATTATTAATTATATTACATTATATAATTAATATATATAAAATACAATTATATATTAATTTTATTACATTATTGGTCCTTTGTTACATTATCAGTCGTAACAAGCTCAAACAATTAGGCCATGTCATGTATTGGTTCACCTGGGTCACCTGTTTGAGGAAACAGGGAGTTTCTAGAGGTAGACATGTGTGCGCGAATAAAGCAAGTTGACGGTAATGATTCTGTTCGGGCAGCCACATTTAATTAATGAAATAAGATAGGCACCCAACATTGGCGATGAGGTAGTCGGACGCTTGACAAGGAAGAGCAGTTAAATAAGTTCAGTTATAAGTAAAGCGAAATGGAAAAATCGGGAATTCAGCCATTTGCCTGCGACACAGACCCAGCCACATTTGGACCAAGATGGGCGCGCTGGCTAACGTCATTTGAATAAAAGACTAATCAGTGTCGGTGATAATGCTGATGTTATAAGGCGGAGGAGACGAGCATTACTGTGAGTCAGACACGCTGCACCCCACTCTCCAGGGGGTAAAAACAATAGGAAAGGAAGCAGAAAAATTGAGTTTTAGGACCCCAAAGTTTTTTGCCACCACACTGTGTCATAGGAGTTCAGTACATCAGGCAACAGTTAATAATGACAGAAATAGTAATAATAATAATAAAACATGTTATTCATGGGTGCCTTTCATGACACTCAAGGTCACCATACAAATAAAAACAGTCAAACACAATAAAATGAAATACAAAAGCATGAAATAATTAAACATTTAACAACAAACAAACAAACAGACACTCAGGACCAATCAAAGAAAGCAAGAAAGCCTGAACAGATGAGTTTCGGGCCCAGATTTGAAGTGAGGGAGTGAATCAGTATTTCAGAGGTCAGGGGGGAGTGAATTCCAGAGTTGGGGAGCAGAGCGGCTGAATGCTCTGCCCCCCATGGTAGTGAGGTGGACAGAGGGGACAGTGAGGTGAATAGAAGACGAGGATCTGAGGGCTCGAGTAGGTATGGCGATAGGAAGGAGGTCAGAGAGGTATGGAGGGACGAGGTTGTGGATGGACTTGTAGGTCAGAAGTAAAATCTTATAGTGGATGTGGTAAATAATGGGGAGCCAATGGAGCTGCTGTAGGATGGGTGTGATATGACAGGTGGATGGGGTCCTAGTGATAATACGGGCGACGGAGTTCTGAACCAGCCGTAGTTTATGGAGGATTTTCTGAGGGAGACCAAACAGGAGGGAGCTGCAGTAGTCGAGCCGAGGAGTGACAAGACTGTGAACCAGTTTGGCAGCGGTGTGAGGTGTGAGGGAGGGGTGCAGGCGGTTGATATTGTGAAGATGAAAGTAAGCGGACCGGGTTATGTTGTTAATGTGGGATGTAAAGGAAAGCTTGCTGTCAAGGATGACACCCAGACTCTTTACCTGAGGGGAGGGAGAGATGAAAGAGTTGTCAATGGATATAGTGAAACTGTGGGCTTTGGCTAGAGTGGTTTTAGTGCCGATCAGCAACATTTCTGTTTTATCCACTGTTTAATTTGAGGAAATTGCATGTGAACTAGGACTTTATTTCATGAAGGCAGTCGGTTAGGGATGAAGGTGGAAGGGTGAAGTCAGGTTTGGAGGAGATATAGAGCTGGGTGTCATCCGCAACGCAAAGGAAATTAATGTGGTATTTCCGAAAAATGTGGCCAAGGGGGAGTAAGTATATGATGAATAGCAGGGGCCCCAGGACAGAGTCCTGGGGCACACCTGCGGTGACTCGGAGGGGGTGTGAGGTAAATGATTTCAGCTGAATGAACTGAGTGCGGCCAGAGAGGTAAGATTTAAACCAGTCATGGGGTGTGTGTGTGATGCCAATAGCATGAAGTCTGTCCAGGAGGATGGTGTGTGAGATGGTGTCAAAGGCCGCACTCAGATCAAGCAGAATAAGGATGGATAATAGACCAGAATCAGCTGCCAGGAGGAGATCATTGGTGATTTTGAGCATTGCAGTTTCAGTAGAGTGGAAAGGGTGGAAACCAGACTGTGTTTTCACTGTTTATTCAGTGTTTTTATTCTTCAGGTTTAATCGCTTAAAATCATTGTCTGCAATTACAGGAAATTACTGTAACAGGATCAAACTGAAATATCATGATGCAAATAATGAAACAATCCATCATATTTTACAGTCATGAAATAAGTACACTGCAGTGACCTGCTTGCTGCATCAGCTGTTTTTACACACACAAACTTTCAAATGGAGACAGAAATAATATTTCATTGTATTTTAGCCATCCACCATAAGCCAGATTAAAGATCAATATATATTATTTGAGTAACACCCTGATCATCTTCAACAGGCATTTATTAAATCACAAGAAAACAAAATTTTACTTAGATGACCAGAGCAGGACCAGAACCAGCTATAGGATCATTTTCAAATATACAGGGTTTAAGCTGAACTGAGGGTATTGAGTGAATGTGTGTGTGTGTGTGTATGAGTGCATGTGTGTGTGTGTGTGTGTGTGTGTACACACACACACACACACATACACACACACACACACACGCACACACATGTGAGAAAATGTGTGCGTATGAACATATGTGGGTACATTTCTGTTTACAGTTTCACAGTCTTGTACACATTTCATATTTGCATGTGTAGTTAAATTGTAGTTAAATTGTGCTGCACTTCAGATTAATGTCAGTTTGTGTGTGTGTGTCTGTGTGTGTGTATGTGTGTGTGTGAGATTTTGTGTTTGTATCTGTGTGTGTGTGCGTGTGTGTGTGGGAGTTTTGACAGAGGGACACTGAAGAGTTCTTTACTCCAAACCCAGCACAAAGGGGTGTGTGTTGGGTGAAGTGTGTGTGGACTGTGCGCAGGAGGGTCAGTGTGTCAGAGTCAGAGATGCTGTAGAAGGACAGAGTGCCGGCCGGATGGTCGATGCACACACCTACCCTGTACACACACACTCCTCTACCATCATCATCATCATCATCATCACCATCATCATCACACACTCCTGTTCTGTGGTAGGGGGAGGGGGCAGGTAAGATTGTTTGGTTCTTATTGTGCCAGATGGTGTAACTGTCCTCACAGCACCACAGACTCAAGGAGATTTTATTCCCTCCAAACACACAGTCATCAACCTCTCCTCTCCTGCTGATTCCTTTATCTGTCACTGCTATAGAAACCCCTCCCCCCTCACACACACTCCACTCAGCCTCCCAGTAACAGCGCTCACACACACTCTCTCTGCACAAAACCTGCTTTGCATACTCAAATCTCTCTGGATGATCAGGATACGGCCGCTTTCTCCCTGGTGTGTGTGTCACACTCCTGTTCCCCTCAGACAGAGACAGCTCTCTGTGCATTGTGTTTGGATCCAGTGTGAGGTAACAGCCGTCTGCACACCAGAGACATTAATAAGATTAATTATCATTATTAATATTCACCTCATTATGTGTGTGTCAGTGAGAGAGAGAGCTGTGATAGAGACTGTGTGTGAAGAGATATTTTCATTAAGTCTCTCTCACACACACACACAGAGCAGAGTGTGTATTTGTGGAAAGTGTTCTGTGTCGATACACACTCACATTTCCTGGGTCCTGGTTTGGTCCTCTTCTCTCCTCCATGGTCCACACTGACAGAACAGCAGAACAGAGTGGGTCTCATTCATGAAACGTTAGTAAATTTGTGCGTAGATTTGCACATAAAAGCCTACGCTACCAAAAACCTACTCCGGATTCATGAACACTGCGGGAAACTCAGATCTGATCGTAAACTCGTGTATGATCGTGAATGCCAATCCATCGTAAAGTGAAAGCGCGCTCCCGGTAATCAGCTATTAGCATAAATCCCCGCCCATGAATTACCAATGACCACCATATAAGGAGGTGTAGATGCATCCAGTCGACCTGTCAGTCATGGCGCAAACAAAGAAAGAGAGAGAAAGAAAAAAGAATTATTCCGAAGCGGAGAAAGAAATAATTTTGGGTGGAGTTAAGAAAAAACATTTTATATTCATCTGTTAGCAGTGGTGTGACAGGGACAGGCAAAGCAAAGGCCCGGAGGGAGGTGACAGATGCCGTTAATGTTGTCTCTGTAGTCCGAAGAACCATGTCCGAGGTGAAGCGTAAATGGTTTTACATGAAACTGGAGGCAAAGAAACACAAAAGCGCACACACACAAAAAAAACATCAGCCACAGGAGGAGGAGGCTCACAGTCACAAGTGACATTCCTGATGAAGCCTGTTTTTCTGCACCACAAAGTACTACAGCGGCTGTAGTAGGCTACTTCATGGTGCAAAAAAACAGGTTTCATCAGGGATGTCACTTGCGACCTTTTGTTATTCATGGGACGAACTATCAACTGCAGACGAGCGCAGCGCTGGCATAATTGGGGAGACCTCTCTGTCAGGAATTACACCTGACGGAGACAGCGACATGCCTCCACTTTATTTTTTTATTATCATCATTCAACATGTAGAAAGAACGTGTAATCTGTTGAGTCGATTCACATAGATAATTCACAATCATGAACCTAATCTGGATCTTAAACCTGCTAATTGCCAACTAATTTAACTAAATGCGTTATATTTTTAATTGTTTGTCATGTTTAGGCTATATCACGTGTTTCAAAGGCATCTGCGTATTGTGAACATAACAGAGCGCAATATGAATTAAAATTGTAATTTCCAATCGTGACAAGTATTATTTATGTGCATTCTTAAATTTACACAATGAATGAGTTTATTTCGGTACAAAAAAAACAAAAAAACAAAAAACTGATTTCTCAGTAGCCGAAACGGTGCAGGTTGAAGCGAAAGCTTATATACTTTTGTACACCTAACCCTTTTACCTTAGAATATTATGCACGTCACTACAAATACAAAAGAGCAAAGCACAGACATTTGAAATGAATCAGTAAACTTAAATTTCTCATAACAACAAAATAAAGAATAGCGCACAGTCCAAAGTAATAGTTCAAAATCAGTGAACTTAATTTTCTATACTGTAACCAGACATTATATAGTTTTTATAAAGTCTTTTAAAGCCGACTAGAGTGCAGCATAGTTTAATATTTTCGGGACAGTTGTTCCAGATGTTTACCCCTTTCACAGAGACACAGTGATTTTTTACAGTAGTTCCGGTCTTTGGTTTGTAAAATAATAATGTTCCTCTCAAGTTATAATTGGAGTCCTTCATTTTAAACAGATTTTGGACATGTTGAGGTAGAAGTTTGTTTTTTGCTTTGTACATGGTTTGTATTGTAATGTAATCAACTAAGTCTTTGAATTTAAGAATGTTTAAGCAGATAAATAGTGGGTTGGTTGGCTCACGGTAAGGTTTATTACTGATGATTCTGATGGCTTTCTTTTGCAAGAAAAATATTGAATTAGTGTTTGTTTTATATGTGTTTCCCCAGACCTCAATGCAATATGTCATATATGGAGCTATTAATGAATAATACAAAGTGGTTAATGAATATTGAGAGAGGAAATCTTGGGCTTTATATAGAATGGCAATGGATTTTGACATTTTGGATTTAACATAATTTATGTGTGATTTCCAGCTTTATTTATAATCAATAATAGCTCCAAGAAACTTGGTTTCAGTTACAATTTCAATTTCAGCATCATTTATTGTTAAGTTTCTGCTTGAATTCCTGGGCTTATTTCCAAATATAATGCACTTTGTTTTACCATGATGTAGTGATAATTTGTTTGAATCAAACCATTGTTTGAATTTCTGTAGTTCCTTCTCCACCATATCCAGAAGCCGTCCCAAATGATCTCCGCTACAGAACGCAGTCGTGTCATCAGCAAATAAAATACAATTCAGGGACTTAGAAACCAAACATATGTCGTTAATATATAAAAGAAACAGCAATGGACCAGGGACTGAACCCTGAGGCACCCCACATGTGATCTTCAAGAATTCTGAATTTGTCTTATTAGTATTGACATACTGATACCTGTTTTGAAGATAGCTGGTTATCCAATCATGTGCTAATCCCCTGATGCCATACTTCTGTAATTTGTTTAATAATAAGGTGTGATATATGGTGTCAAATGCTTTCTGTAAATCAAAAAATACCCCTACTGTATATTGCTTTTTCTCAATTGCATTGGTTATTTGTTCAACAAAGTCCATTAGAGCTAATGATGTGGGTCGATTTTTCCTGAATCCATATTGCTGTTCACAGACTATTTGGTGTTTAGCTAATGATGTGGGTCGATTTTTCCTGAATCCATATTGCTGTTCACAGACTATTTGGTGTTTAGCAATGAAATCATTTAACCTCTTTACAAATACCTTTTCCAAAATTTTTGAGAATTGTGGTAACAGTGAGATTGGCCTGTGGTTTGAAAACACATGTTTGTCACCAGATTTAAACAGTGGTATCACTTTGGCTATTTTCATTTTTGAAGGAAATTTCCCAATGTTAAAGTTTGAATGCTAATTCTAACTTGCTAATGCTAGCGATCTAATGCTAGTGCTAATATCTGGTCATTTTCATACTGTACGTGACCTCTATGATGGAAATTAGAGACGAGATGGCATTAAAGCATAACCCTTGATGGGCATATGAGATTAGAAGGCATTAAAGCTTAACACTTCTTATATATATGAAAATACAGTAATGTTGAAGTTTGAATGCTAATACTAACTTGCTAATGCTAGCGATCTAATACTAGTGCTAATATCTAGTCATTTTCATACTGTACGGGTCCTCTATGATGGACATTAGAGAACAGATGGCATTAAAGCATAACCCTTCATGGGAATATGAGATTAGATGGCATTAAAGCTTAACCCTTCTTGTATATATGCAAATTCAGTAATGTTAAAGTTTGAATGCTAATGCTAACTTGCTAATGCTAGCGATCTAATGCTAGTGCTAATTTCTGGTCATTTTCTGACTGTACGTGTCCTCTATGATGGAAATTAGAAAACAGATGGTATTGAAGCATAACCTTTCATGGGCATATGAGTTTAGATAGCAATAAATCTTGACCCTTGTTGTAAATATGCAAATGCAGTAGAGTCAAAGTTTGAAAGCTAATGCTAAATTGCTAATGCTAGCGATCTAATGGTAGTGCTAATATCTGGTCATTTTCAAACTGTACGTGTCCTCTATGATGGAAATAAGAGATTTGATGGCATTAAAGCATAACCCTTCATGGGCATATGAGATTAGAAGGCATTAAAGCTTAACCCTATTTGTATATATGCAAATACAGCAATGTTAAAGTTTGAATGCTAATGCTAACTCGGTAATGCTAGCGATTTAATGCTAGTGCTAATTTCTGGTCATTTTCTGACTGTACGTGTCCTTTATGATAGAAATAAGAGATCAGATGGCATTAAAGCATTACCCTTCATGGGAAAATGAGATTATATGGCATTAAATCTTAACCCTTCTTGTGTATATGCAAATCCAGTAATGTTAAAGTTTGAATGCTAATGCTAACTGGCTAATGCTAGCGATCAAATGCTACTGCTAATTTCTGCTCATTTTCTGACTGTATGTGTCCTCTAAGATGGAAATTAGAGAACAGATGGCATTTAAGCATAACCCTTCATGGGCATATGAGATTAGAAGGAAATAAAGCTTAACCCTTGTTGTATATATGCAAATACAGTAATGTCAAAGTTTGAATGCTAATTCTAACTTGCCAATGCTAGCGATCTAATGCTAGTGCTAATATCTGGTCATTTTTATACTGTACGTGTCCTCTATGATGGAAATCAGAGATCAGATGGCATTAAAGCATAACGCTTCATGGGCATATGAGATTAGAAGGCATTAAATCTTAAACCTTGTTCTATATATGCAAACAGAGCAATGTTAAAGTTTGAATGCTAATTCTAACTTGCTAATGCTAGCGATTTAATGCTAGTGCTAATATCTGGTCATTTTCATATTGTACGTGTCCTCTATGATAGAGATAGGAAATCAGATGGCATTAAAGCATTACCCTTCATGGGAATATGAGATTAGATGGCATTAAAGCTTAACCATTCTTGTAAATATGCAAATCCAGTAATGTTAAAGTTTGAATGCTAATGCTAACTTGCTAATGCTAGCGATCTAATGCTAGTGCTAATTTCTGGTCATTTTCTGACTGTACGTGTCCTCTATGATGGAAATTAGATAACAGATGGGATTGAAGCATAACCTTTCATGGGCATATGAGTTTAGATAGCAATAAATCTTAACCCTTGTTGTAAATATGCAAATGCAGTAGAGTCAAAGTTTGAATGCTAATGCTAAATTGCTAATGCTAGCGATCTAATGGTAGTGCTAATATCTGGTCATTTTCATACTGTACGTGTCCTCTATGTGGAAATAAGAGATTTGATTGCATTAAAGCATAACCCTTCATGGGCATATGAGATTAGAAGGCATTAAAGCTTAACCCTTTTTGTATATATGTAAATACAGCAATGTTAAAGTTTGAATGCTAATGCTAACTCGCTAATGCTAGCGATTTAATGCTAGTGCTAATTTCTGGTCATTTTCTGACTGTACGTGTCCTCTATGATGGAAATAAGAGATCAGATGGTAATAAAGCATAACCCTTCATGGGAATATGAGATTAGATGACATTTAAGCTTAACCCTTCTTGAATATATGCAAACACAGTAATGTTAAAGTTTGAATGCTAATGCTAACTTGCTAATGCTAACAATCTAATGCTAGTGCTAATATCTGGTCATTTTCATATTGTACGTGTCCTCTATGATAGACAAAGGAGATCAGATGGCATTAAAGCATATCCCTTCTTGTATAGATGCAAATACAGAAATGTTAAGGTTTGAATGCTAATGCTAACTTGTTAATGCTAACGATCTAATGCTAGTGCTAATATTTGGTCATTTTCATATTGTACGTGTCCTCTATGATAGAGATAGGAAATCAGATGGCATTAAAGCATTACCCTTCATGGGAATATGAGATTAGATGGCATTAAAGCTTAACCCTTCTTGTATATATGCAAATCCAGTAATGTTAAAGTTTGAATGCTAATGCTAACTTGCTAATGCTAGCGATCTAATGCTAGTGCTAATTTCTGGTCATTTTCTGACTGTACGTGTCCTCTATGATGGAAATTAGATGACAGATGGGATTGAAGCATAACCTTTCATGGGCATATGAGTTTAGATAGCAATAAATCTTAACCCTTGTTGTAAATATGCAAATGCAGTAGAGTCAAAGTTTGAATGCTAATGCTAAATTGCTAATGCTAGCGATCTAATGGTAGTGCTAATATCTGGTCATTTTCATACTGTACGTGTCCTCTATGATGCAAATAAGAGATTTGATTGCATTATAGCATAACCCTTCATGGGCATATGAGATTAGAAGGCATTAAAGCTTAACCCTTTTTGTATATATGTAAAAACAGCAATGTTAAAGTTTGAATGCTAATGCTAACTCGCTAATGCTAGCGATTTAATGCTAGTGCTAATTTCTGGTCATTTTCTGACTGTACGTGTCCTCTATGATGGAAATAAGAGATCAGATGGTAATAAAGCATAACCCTTCATGGGAATATGAGATTAGATGACATTAAAGATTCACCCTTCTTGTGTATATGCAAATCCAGTAATGTTAAAATTTGAATGCTAATGCTAACTTGCTAATGCTAGCGATCTAATGATATTGCTAATTTCTGCTCATTTTCTGACTGTACGTGTCCTCTAAGATGGAAGTTAGAGAACAGATGGCATTTAAGCATAACCCTTCATGGGTATATGAGATTTGAAGGAAATAAAGCTTAACCCTTGTTGTATATATGCAAATGCAGTAATGCCAAAGTTTGAATGCTAATGCTAACTTGCCAATGCTAGCAATCTAATGCTAGTGCTAATATCTGGTCATTTTCATACTGAACGTGTCCTCTATGATGGAAATAAGAGATCAGATGGCATTAAAGCGTCACCCTTCATGGGCATATGAGATTAGAAGGCATTAACTCTTAAACCTTTTTGTATATATGCAAACAGAGCAATGTTAAAGTTTGAATGCTAATTCTAACTTGCTAATGCTAGCGATCTAATGCTAGTGCTAATATCTGGTCATTTTCATACTGTACGTGACCTTTATGATGGAAATTAGAGATCAGATGGCATTAAAGCATAAACCTTCATGGGAATATGTGATTAGATGGCATTAAAGCTGAACCCTTCTTGTATATATGCAAATACAGCAATGTTAAAGTTTGAATGCTAATGCTAACTTGCTAATGTTAGCGATCTAATGCTAGTGCTAATATCTGGTCATTGTCATACTGTATGTGTCTTCTATGATGGAAATAAGAGATCAGATGGCATTAAAGCATATCCCTTCATGGGAATATGTGATTAGATGGCATTAAAGCTTAACCCTTCTTGTATATATGCAAATACAGCAATGTTAAAGTTTGAATGCTAATGCTAACTTGCTAATGCTAGCGATCTAATGCTAGTTCTAATATCTGGTCATTTTCATATTGTACGTGTCCTCTATGAAAGACATAGGAGATCAGATGGCATTAAAGCATATCCCTTCTTGTATATATGCAAATACAGAAATGTTAAGGTTTGAATGCTAATGCTAACTTGTTAATGCTAACGATCTAATGCTAGTGCTAATATTTGGTCATTTTCATATTGTACGTGTCCTCTATGATAGACATAGGAAATCAGATGGCATTAAAGCATAACCCTGCATGGGAATATGAGATTAGATGGCATTAAAGCTTAACCCTTCTTGTATATATGCAAATCCAGTAATGTTAAAGTTTGAATGCTAATGCTAACTTGCTAATGCTAGCGATCTAATGCTAGTGTTAATATCTGGTCATTGTCATCCTGTACGTGTCCTCTATGATGGTAATAAGTGATCACCTGGCATTAAAGCATATCCCTTCATGGGAATATGTGATTAGATGGCATTAAAGCTTAACCCTTCTTATATATATGCAAATACAGCAATGTTAAAGTTTGAATGCTAATGCTAATTTGCCAATGCTAGCGATCTAATGCTAGTGCTAATATCTGGTCATTTTCATACTGTACTTGTCCTCTATGATGGAAATAAGAGATCAGATGGCATTAAACCATAACCCTTCTTGGGAATATGACATTTAATGCCATTAAAGCTTAACCCTTCTTGTATATATGCAAATACAGTAATGTCAAAGTTTTAATGCTAATGCTGACTTGCCAATGCTAGCGATCTAATGCTAGTGCTAATATCTGGTCATTTTCACATATGCGTGTCTCTATGATGGAAATAAGAATCAGATGGCATTAAAGCATATTTTTTTGGGAATATGATTAGATGGAAATAATGCAAAGTAATGTTAAAGTTTGATGGCATTAAATGCGCTAATATCCCTTCATTTGGGCATATGAGATTAGATGGAAATTAACAGATGGCATTTAAACCCCTTTTGATATATGCAATCAATGTTAAAGTTTGAAATAATGCTAACTTGCCAATGCTAGCGATCTAATGAAGTGCTAATATCTGGTCATTTTCATAATGTGTCCTCTATGATGGAAAATAAGAGATAACCCTTCAGATGGCTTAAAGCATAACCCTTTCATGGCAAATATAATGTCAAAGTTTTAGAAGGCATTAAAGCGATCTAATGCTAGTGCCTTTTTTCATATATGCAAATAGAGCAATGTTAAAAGTTTGAATGCTACCTTTTTGTATATATGCAATCAGATCAATGTTAAAGTTTGAATGCTAATTCTAACTTGCTAATGCTAGCGATCTAATGCTAGTGCTAATATCTGGTCATTTTCATACTGTACGTGACCTTTATGATGGAAATTAGAGACCAGATGGCATTAAAGCATAACCCTTGAGGGGCAGATGAGATTAGAAGGCATTAAAGCTTAACCCTTCTTGTATATAAGCAAATACAGCAATGTTGAAGTTTGAATGCTAATGCTAAGTTGCTAATGCTAGCGATCTAATGCTGGTGCTAATATCTAGTCATTTTCATGCTGTACGGGTCCTCTATGATGGACATTAGAGACCAGATGGCATTGAAGCATAACTCTTCATGGGAATATGAGATTAGATGGCATCAAAGCTTCATCCTTCTTGTACATATGCAAATCCAGTAATGTTAAAGTTTGAATGCTAATGCTAACTTGCTAATGCTAGCGATCTAATGCTAGTTCTAATATCTGGTCATTTTCTTATTGTACGTGTCCTTTATGATGGAAATAAGAGATCAGATGGCAATAAAGCATCACCCTTCTTTGGAATATGAGATTAAATGGCATTAAAGCTTCACCCTTTTCTTATATATGCAAATACAGCAATGGTAAGGTTGAATGCTAATCCTAACTTGCTAATGCTAGTGATCTAATGCTAGTGCTAATATCTGGTCATTGTCATACTGTACGTGTCCTCTATGATGGTAATAAGTGATCACCTGGCATTTAAGCATATCCCTTCATGGGATTATGTGATTAGATGGCATTAAAGCTTAATCCTTCTTATATATATGCAAATACAGCAATGTTAAAGTTTGAATGCTAATGCTAACTTGCAAATGCTAGCGATCTAATGCTAGTGCTAATATCTGGTCATTTTCATACTGCACGTGTCCTCTATGATGGAAATAAGAGATCAGATGGCATTAAAACATAACCCTTCTTGGGAATATGAGATTAAGTGCCATTAAAGCTTAACCCTTCTTGTATATATGCAAATACAGTAATGTTAAAGTTTGAAAGCTAATGCTAACTTGCTGATGCTAGCGATCTTATGCTAGTGCTAATATCTGGTCATTGTCATACTGTACGTGTCCTCTATGATGGAAATAAGAGATCAGATGTCATTAAAGCATAACCCTTCTTGGGAATTTGATATTAAATGCCATTAAAGCTTAACCCTTCTTGTATATATGCAAATACAACAATGTTGAAGTTTCAATGCTAATGCTAACTTTCTAATGCTAGCGATCAAATGCTAGAGCTAATATCTAGTCATTTTCTTGCTGTACGGGTCCTCTATGATGGACATTCGAGACCAGATGGCATTAAAGCATTACCCTTCATGGGAATATGAGATTAGATGGCATTAAAGCTTCACCCTTCTTGTATATATGCAAATCCAGTAATGTTAAAGTTTGAATGCTAATGCTAACTTACTAATGCTAGCGATCAAATGATAGTGCTAATATCTAGTCATTTTCATGCTGTACGGGTCCTCTATTATGGACATTAGAGACCAGATGGCATTAAAGCATAACCCTTCATGGGAATATGTGATTAGATGGCATTTAAGCTGAACCCTTCTTGTATATATGCAAATACAGTAATGTTAAAGTTTGAATACTAAAGCTAACTTGCTAATGCTAGCGATCTAATGCTAGTGCTGATTTCTCTTCATTTTCTGACTGTACGTGTCCATTATGATGGTAATAAGAGCTCAGATGTCATTAAAGCATAACCCTTCATGGGAAAATGAGATTAGATGGCATTAAAGCTAAACCTTTTTTATGTATATGCAAATCCAGTAATGTTAAAGTTTGAATGCTAATGCTAATTTGCTAATGCTAGCGATCTAATGCTACTGCTAATTTCTGCTCATTTTCTGACTGTACGTGTCCTCTAAGATGGAAATTAGAGAACAGATGGCATTTAAGCATAACCCTTCATGGGCATATGAGATTAGAAGGAAATAAAGCTTAACGCTTGTTGTATATATGCAAATGCAGTAATGTCAAAGTTTGAACGCTAATGCTAACTTGCCAATGCTAGCGATCTAATGCTAGTGCTAATATCTGGTCATTTTCATACTGTACGTGTCCTCTATGATGGAAATAAGAGATCAGATGGCATTAAAGCATAACCCTTCATGGGCTTATGAGATTAGAAGGCATTAAATCTTAAACCTTGTTTTATATATGCAAACAGAGCAATGTTAAAGTTTGAATGCTAATTCTAACTTGCTAATGCTAGCGATCTAATGCTACTGCTAATATCTGGTCATTTTCATACTGTACGTGACGTCTATGATGGAAATTAGAGACCAGATGGCATTAAAGCATAACCCTTGATGGGCATATGACTTTAGAAGGCATTAAAGCTTAACCCTTCTTGTATTTATGCAAATACAGTAATGTTGAAGTTTGAATGCTAATGCTTACTTGCTAATGCTAGCGATCTAATGCTAGTGCTAATATCTAGTCATTTTCATACTGTACGGGTCCTCTATGATGGACATTAGAGAACAGATGGCATTTAAGCATTACCCTTCATAGGCATATGAGATTAGAAGTCATGAAAGCTTAACCCTTCTTGAATATATGCAAACACAGCAATGTTAAAGTTTGAATGCTAATGCTAACTTGCTCATGCCAACGATCTAATGCTAGTGCTAATATCTGGTCATTTTCATATTGTACGTGTCCTCTATGATAGACATAGGAGATCAGATGGCATTAAAGCATATCCCTTCTTGTATATATGCAAATACAGAAATGTTAAGGTTTGAATGCTAATGCTAACTTGTTAATGCTAACGATCTAATGCTAGTGCTAATATTTGGTCATTTTCATATTGTACGTGTACTCTACGATAAACATAGGAAATCAGATGGCATTAAAGCATAACCTTTCATGGGAATATGAGATTAGATGGCATTAAAGCTTAACCCTTCTTGTATATATGCAAATCCAGTAATGTTAAAGTTTTAATGCTAATGCTAACTTGCTAATGCTAGCGATCTAATGCTGGTGTTAATATCTGGTCATTGTCATCCTGTACGTGTCCTCTATGATGGTAATAAGTGATCACCTGGCATTAAAGCATATCCCTTCATGGGAATATGTGATTAGATGGCATTAAAGCTTAACCCTTCTTATATATATGCAAATACAGCAATGTTAAAGTTTGAATGCTAATGCTAATTTGCCAATGCTTGCGATCTAATGCTAGTGCTAATATCTGGTTATTTTCATACTGTACGTGTCCTCTATGATGGAAATAAGAGATCAGATGGCATTAAAGCATAACAATTCTTGGGAATATGACATTAAATGCCATTAAAGCTTAACCCTTCTTGTATATATGCAAATACAGTCATGTTAAAGTTTGAATGCTAATGCTAACTTGCTTATGCTTGCGATCTAATGATAGTGCTAATATCTGGTCATGTTCTTATTGTACGTGTCCTTTATGATGGAAATAAGATATCCGATAGCATTAAAGCATAACCGTTTTTGGGAATATGAGAATAAATGGCATTAAAGCTTAACCCTTCTGGTATAGATGGAAATTCCGCAATGTTAAAGTTTGAATGCTAATGCTAACTTGCTAATGCTAACGATCTAATGCTATTGCTAATATCTGGTCATTTTCTGACTGTACGTGTCCTTTATGATGGAAATTAGATAACAGATGGTATTGAAGCATAACCTTTCATGGGCATATGAGTTTAGATAGCAATAAATCTTAACCCTTGATGTAAATATGCAAATGCAGTAGAATCGAAGTTTGAATGCTAATGCTAAATTGCTAATGCTAGCGATCTAATGGTAGTGCTAATATCTGCTCATTTTCATACTGTACGTGTACTCTATGATGGAAATAAGAGATTCGATTGCAATAAAGCATAACCTTTCATGGGCATATGAGTTTAGATAGCAATAAATCTAAACCCTTGTTGTAAATATGCAAATGCAGTAATGTCAAAGTTTGAATGCTAATTCTAACTTGCTAATGCTAGCGATCTAATGCTAGTGCTAATATCTTGTCATTTTCATACTGTACGTGACCTTTATGATGGAAATTAGAGAACAGATGGCATTAAAGCATAAACCTTGAGGGGCATATGAGATTAGAAGGCATTAAAGCTTAACCCTTCTTGTATATAAGCAAATACAGCAATGTTGAAGTTTGAATGCTATTGCTATCTTGCTAATGCTAGCCATCTAATGCTAGTGCTAATATCTAGTCATTTTCATGCTGTACGGGTCCTCTATGATGGACATTAGAGACCAGATGGCTTTAAAGCATAACCCTTCATTGGAATATGTGATTAGATGGCATTAAAGCTGAACCCTTCTTGTATATATGCAAAATACAGCAATGTTAAGGTTTGAATGCTAATGCTAACTTGCTAATGCTAGCGATCTAATGCTAGTGCTAATATCTGGTCATTGTCATACTGTATGTGTCCTCTATGATGGAAATAAGAGATCAGATGGCATTAAAGCGTAACCCTTCATGGGCATATGAGATTAGAAGGCATTAACTCTTAAACCTTTTTGTATATATGCAAACAGAGCAATGTTAAAGTTTGAATGCTAATTCTACCTTGCTAATGCTAGCGATCTAATGCTAGTGCTAATATCTGGTCATTTTCATACTGTACGTGACCTTTATGATGGAAATTAGAGATCAGATGGCATTAAAGCATAAACCTTGATGGGCATATGAGATTAAGGCATTAAAGCTTAACCCTTCTTGTATATATGCAAATACAGCAATGTTGAAGTTTGAATGCTAATGCTAACTTGCTAATGCTAGCGATCTAATGCTAGTGCTAATATCTAGTCATTTTCATGCTTTACGGGTCCTCTATGATGGACATTAGAGACCAGATGGCATTAAAGCATATCCTTCATGGGAATATGAGATTAGATGGCATTAAAGCTTCACCCTTCTTGTATATATGCAAATCCTGTAATGTTAAAGTTTGAATGCTAATGCTAACTTGCTAATGCTAGCGATCTAATGCTAGTGCTAATATCTAGTCATTTTCATGCTGCAACGGGTCCTCTATGATGGACATTAGAGACCAGATGGCATTAAAAGCATAACCCTGCATGGGAATATGTGATTACATGGCATTAAAGCTGAACCCTTCTTGTATATATGCAAATACAGCAATGTTAAAGTTTGAATGCTAATGCTAACTTGCTAATGCTAGCGATCTAATGCGAGTGCTAATATCTGGTCATTGTCATACTGTAAGTGTCCTCTATGATGGAAATAAGAGATCAGATGGCATTAAAGCATATCCCTTCATGGGAATATTAGATTAGAAGGAAATAAAGCTTAACCCTTGTTGTATATATGCAAATGCAGTAATGTCAAAGTTTGAATGCTAATGCTAACTTGCCAATGCTAGCGATCTAATGCTAGTGCTAATATCTGGGCATTTTTATAATGTAAGTGTCCTCTATGATGGAAATAAAAGATCAGATTGCATTAAAGCAAAACCCTTCATGGGCTTATGAGATTAGAAGGCATTAAATCTTAAACCTTGTTGTATATATGCAAACAGAGCAATGTTAAAGTTTGAATGCTAATTCTAACTTGCTAATGCTAGCGATCTAATGCTACTGCTAATATCTGGTCATTTTCATACTGTACGTGACCTCTATGATGGAAATTAGAGACCAGTTGGCATTCAAGCATAACCCTTGATGGGCATATGACATTAGAAGGCATTAAAGCTTAACCCTTCTTCTATTTATGCAAATACAGTAATGTTGAAGTTTGAATGCTAATGCTAACTTGCTAATGCTAGCGATCTAATGCTAGTGCTAATATCTAGTCATTTTCATATTGTACGTGTCCTCTATGATAGACAAAGGAGATCAGATGGCATAAAAGCATATCCCTTCTTGTATATATGCAAATACAGAAATGTAAGGTTTAAATGCTAATGCTAACTTGTTAATGCTAACGATCTAATGCTAGTGCTAATATTTGGTCATTTTCATATTGTACGTGTCCTCTATGATAGACATAGGAAATCAGATGGCATTAAAGCATAACCCTTCATGGGAATATGAGATTAGATGGCATTAAAGCTTAACCCTTCTTGTAAAAATGCAAATCCAGTAATGTTAAAGTTTGAATGCTAATGCTAACTTGCTAATGCTAGCGATCTAATGCTAGTGCTAATTTCTGGTCATTTTCTGACTGTACGTGTCCTCTATGATGGAAATTAGATAACAGATGGTATTGAAGCATAACCCTTCATGGGAATATGAGATTAGATGTCATTAAAGCTTTAACCCTTCTTGTAAAAATGCAAATCCAGTAATGTTAAAGTTTGAATGCTAATGCTAATTTGCCAATGCTTGCGATCTAATGCTAGTGCTAATATCTGGTCATTTTCATACTGTACGTGTCTTCTATGATGGAAATAAGAGATCAGATGGCATTAAAGCATAACCCTTCTTGGGAATATGAGATTAAATGCCATTAAAGCTTAACCCTTCTTGTATATATGCAAATACAGTCATGTTAAAGTTTGAATGCTAATGCTAACTTGCTTATGCTTGCGATCTAATGCTAGTGCTAATATCTGGTCATGTTCTTATTGTACGTGTCCTTTATGATGGAAATAAGATATCAGATAGCATTAAAGCATAACCCTTAATGGTAATATGAGATTAAATGCCATTAAAGCTTAACCTTTCTTGTATATATGCAAATACTGCAATGTTAAAGTTTGAATGCTAATGCTAACGATCTAATGCTAGTGCTAATATCTGGTCATTTTCATATTGTACGCGTGTCCTCTATGATAGACATAGGAGATCAGATGGCATTAAAGCATATCCTTCTTGTATATATTCAAATACAGAAATGTAAAGGTTTGAATGCTAATGCTAACTTGGTAATGCTAACGATCTAATGCTAGTGCTAATATTTGGTCATTTTCATATTGTACGTGTCCTCTATGATAGACATAGGAAATCAGATGGCATTAGAGCATTACCCTTCATGGGAATATGAGATTAGATGGCATTAAAGGTTAACCCTTCTTGTATATATGCAAATCCAGTAATGTTAAAGTTTGAATGCTAATGCTAACTTGCTAATGCTAGAGATCTAATGCTAGTGTTAATATCTGGTCATTGTCATACTGTACGTGTCCTCTTTGATGGTAATAAGTGATCACCTGGCATTAAAGCACATCCCTTCATGGGAATATGTGATTAGATGGCATTAAAGCTTAACCCTTCTCATATATATGCAAATACAGCAATGTTAAAGTTTGAATGCTAATGCTAATTTGCCAATGCTAACGATCTAATGCAAGTGCTAATATCTGGTCATTTTCATACTGTACGTGTCCTCTATGATGGAAATAAGAGATCAGATGGCATTAAAGCATAACCCTTCTTGGGAATATGAGATTAAATGCCATTAAAGCTTAACCCTTCTTGTATATATGCAAATACAGTCATGTTAAAGTTTGAATGCTCATGCTGACTTGCTTATGCTTGCGATCTAATGCTAGTGCTAATATCTGCTCATGTTCTTATTGTACGTGTCCTTTATGATGGAAATAAGATATGAGATAGCATTAAAGCATAACCCTTTTTGGGAATATGAGAATAAATGGCATTAAAGCTTAACCCTTCTGGTATAGATGGAAATACTGCAATGTTAAAGTTTGAATGCTAATGCTAACTTGCTAATGCTAACGATCTAATGCTAGTGCTAATATCTGGTCATTTTCATATTGTACGTGTCCTCTATGACAGACAAAGGAGATCAGATGGCATTTAAGCATATCCCTTCTTGTATATATGCAAATACAGAAATGTTAAGGTTTAAATGCTAATGCTAACTTGTTAATGCTAACGATCTAATACTAGTGCTAATATTTGGTCATTTTCATATTGTACGTGTCCTCTATGATAGACACAGGAAATCAGATGGCATTAAAGCATAACCCTTCATGGGAATATGAGATTAGATGGCATTAAAGCTTAACCCTTCTTGTAAAAATGCAAATCCAGTAATGTTAAAGTTTGAATGCTAATGCTAACTTGCTAATGCTAGCGATCTAATGCTAGTGCTTATTTCTGGTCATTTTCTGACTGTACGTGTCCTCTATGATGGAAATAAGAGATCAGATGGCATTAAAGCATAACCCTTCATGGGCTTATGAGATTAGAAGGCATTAAATCTTAAACCTTGTTTTATATATGCAAACAGAGCAATGTTAAAGTTTGAATGCTAATTCTAACTTGCTAATGCTAGCGATCTAATGCTACTGCTAATATCTGGTCATTTTCATACTGTACGTGACGTCTATGATGGAAATTAGAGACCAGATGGCATTAAAGCATAACCCTTGATGGGCATATGACTTTAGAAGGCATTAAAGCTTAACCCTTCTTGTATTTATGCAAATACAGTAATGTTGAAGTTTGAATGCTAATGCTTACTTGCTAATGCTAGCGATCTAATGCTAGTGCTAATATCTAGTCATTTTCATACTGTACGGGTCCTCTATGATGGACATTAGAGAACAGATGGCATTTAAGCATTACCCTTCATAGGCATATGAGATTAGAAGTCATGAAAGCTTAACCCTTCTTGAATATATGCAAACACAGCAATGTTAAAGTTTGAATGCTAATGCTAACTTGCTCATGCCAACGATCTAATGCTAGTGCTAATATCTGGTCATTTTCATATTGTACGTGTCCTCTATGATAGACATAGGAGATCAGATGGCATTAAAGCATATCCCTTCTTGTATATATGCAAATACAGAAATGTTAAGGTTTGAATGCTAATGCTAACTTGTTAATGCTAACGATCTAATGCTAGTGCTAATATTTGGTCATTTTCATATTGTACGTGTCCTCTATGATAAACATAGAAATCAGATGGCATTAAAGCATAACCTTTCATGGGAATATGAGATTAGATGGCATTAAAGCTTAACCCTTCTTGTATATATGCAAATCCAGTAATGTTAAAGTTTTAATGCTAATGCTAACTTGCTAATGCTAGCGATCTAATGCTGGTGTTAATATCTGGTCATTGTCATCCTGTACGTGTCCTCTATGATGGTAATAAGTGATCACCTGGCATTAAAGCATATCCCTTCATGGGAATATGTGATTAGATGGCATTAAAGCTTAACCCTTCTTATATATATGCAAATACAGCAATGTTAAAGTTTGAATGCTAATGCTAATTTGCCAATGCTTGCGATCTAATGCTAGTGCTAATATCTGGTTATTTTCATACTGTACGTGTCCTCTATGATGGAAATAAGAGATCAGATGGCATTAAAGCATAACAATTCTTGGGAATATGACATTAAATGCCATTAAAGCTTAACCCTTCTTGTATATATGCAAATACAGTCATGTTAAAGTTTGAATGCTAATGCTAACTTGCTTATGCTTGCGATCTAATGATAGTGCTAATATCTGGTCATGTTCTTATTGTACGTGTCCTTTATGATGGAAATAAGATATCCGATAGCATTAAAGCATAACCGTTTTTTTGGGAATATGAGAATAAATGGCATTAAAGCTTAACCCTTCTGGTATAGATGGAAATCAGCAATGTTAAAGTTTGAATGCTAATGCTAACTTGCTAATGCTAACGATCTAATGCTATTGCTAATATCTGGTCATTTTCTGACTGTACGTGTCCTTTATGATGGAAATTAGATAACAGATGGTATTGAAGCATAACCTTTCATGGGCATATGAGTTTAGATAGCAATAAATCTTAACCCTTGATGTAAATATGCAAATGCAGTAGAATCGAAGTTTGAATGCTAATGCTAAATTGCTAATGCTAGCGATCTAATGGTAGTGCTAATATCTGCTCATTTTCATACTGTACGTGTACTCTATGATGGAAATAAGAGATTCGATTGCAATAAAGCATAACCTTTCATGGGCATATGAGTTTAGATAGCAATAAATCTAAACCCTTGTTGTAAATATGCAAATGCAGTAATGTCAAAGTTTGAATGCTAATTCTAACTTGCTAATGCTAGCGATCTAATGCTAGTGCTAATATCTTGTCATTTTCATACTGTACGTGACCTTTATGATGGAAATTAGAGAACAGATGGCATTAAAGCATAAACCTTGAGGGGCATATGAGATTAGAAGGCATTAAAGCTTAACCCTTCTTGTATATATGCAAATACAGCAATGTTGAAGTTTGAATGCTAATGCTATCTTGCTAATGCTAGCCATCTAATGCTAGTGCTAATATCTAGTCATTTTCATGCTGTACGGGTCCTCTATGATGGACATTAGAGACCAGATGGCTTTAAAGCATAACCCTTCATTGGAATATGTGATTAGATGGCATTAAAGCTGAACCCTTCTTGTATATACGCAAATACAGCAATGTTAAGGTTTGAATGCTAATGCTAACTTGCTAATGCTAGCGATCTAATGCTAGTGCTAATATCTGGTCATTGTCATACTGTATGTGTCCTCTATGATGGAAATAAGAGATCAGATGGCATTAAAGCGTAACCCTTCATGGGCATATGAGATTAGAAGGCATTAACTCTTAAACCTTTTTGTATATATGCAAACAGAGCAATGTTAAAGTTTGAATGCTAATTCTACCTTGCTAATGCTAGCGATCTAATGCTAGTGCTAATATCTGGTCATTTTCATACTGTACGTGACCTTTATGATGGAAATTAGAGATCAGATGGCATTAAAGCATAAACCTTGATGGGCATATGAGATTAAGGCATTAAAGCTTAACCCTTCTTGTATATATGCAAATACAGCAATGTTGAAGTTTGAATGCTAATGCTAACTTGCTAATGCTAGCGATCTAATGCTAGTGCTAATATCTAGTCATTTTCATGCTTTACGGGTCCTCTATGATGGACATTAGAGACCAGATGGCATTAAAGCATATCCCTTCATGGGAATATGAGATTAGATGGCATTAAAGCTTCACCCTTCTTGTATATATGCAAATCCTGTAATGTTAAAGTTTGAATGCTAATGCTAACTTGCTAATGCTAGCGATCTAATGCTAGTGCTAATATCTAGTCATTTTCATGCTGTACGGGTCCTCTATGATGGACATTAGAGACCAGATGGCATTAAAGCATAACCCTGCATGGGAATATGTGATTACATGGCATTAAAGCTGAACCCTTCTTGTATATATGCAAATACAGCAATGTTAAAGTTTGAATGCTAATGCTAACTTGCTAATGCTAGCGATCTAATGCGAGTGCTAATATCTGGTCATTGTCATACTGTAAGTGTCCTCTATGATGGAAATAAGAGATCAGATGGCATTAAAGCATATCCCTTCATGGGAATATTAGATTAGAAGGAAATAAAGCTTAACCCTTGTTGTATATATGCAAATGCAGTAATGTCAAAGTTTGAATGCTAATGCTAACTTGCCAATGCTAGCGATCTAATGCTAGTGCTAATATCTGGGCATTTTTATAATGTAAGTGTCCTCTATGATGGAAATAAAAGATCAGATTGCATTAAAGCAAAACCCTTCATGGGCTTATGAGATTAGAAGGCATTAAATCTTAAACCTTGTTGTATATATGCAAACAGAGCAATGTTAAAGTTTGAATGCTAATTCTAACTTGCTAATGCTAGCGATCTAATGCTACTGCTAATATCTGGTCATTTTCATACTGTACGTGACCTCTATGATGGAAATTAGAGACCAGTTGGCATTCAAGCATAACCCTTGATGGGCATATGACATTAGAAGGCATTAAAGCTTAACCCTTCTTCTATTTATGCAAATACAGTAATGTTGAAGTTTGAATGCTAATGCTAACTTGCTAATGCTAGCGATCTAATGCTAGTGCTAATATCTAGTCATTTTCATATTGTGCGTGTCCTCTATGATAGACAAAGGAGATCAGATGGCATAAAAAGCATATCCCTTCTTGTATATATGCAAATACAGAAATGTAAGGTTTAAATGCTAATGCTAACTTGTTAATGCTAACGATCTAATGCTAGTGCTAATATTTGGTCATTTTCATATTGTACGTGTCCTCTATGATAGACATAGGAAATCAGATGGCATTAAAGCATAACCCTTCATGGGAATATGAGATTAGATGGCATTAAAGCTTAACCCTTCTTGTAAAAATGCAAATCCAGTAATGTTAAAGTTTGAATGCTAATGCTAACTTGCTAATGCTAGCGATCTAATGCTAGTGCTAATTTCTGGTCATTTTCTGACTGTACGTGTCCTCTATGATGGAAATTAGATAACAGATGGTATTGAAGCATAACCCTTCATGGGAATATGAGATTAGATGTCATTAAAGCTTAACCCTTCTTGTAAAAATGCAAATCCAGTAATGTTAAAGTTTGAATGCTAATGCTAATTTGCCAATGCTTGCGATCTAATGCTAGTGCTAATATCTGGTCATTTTCATACTGTACGTGTCTTCTATGATGGAAATAAGAGATCAGATGGCATTAAAGCATAACCCTTCTTGGGAATATGAGATTAAATGCCATTAAAGCTTAACCCTTCTTGTATATATGCAAATACAGTCATGTTAAAGTTTGAATGCTAATGCTAACTTGCTTATGCTTGCGATCTAATGCTAGTGCTAATATCTGGTCATGTTCTTATTGTACGTGTCCTTTATGATGGAAATAAGATATCAGATAGCATTAAAGCATAACCCTTAATGGTAATATGAGATTAAATGCCATTAAAGCTTAACCTTTCTTGTATATATGCAAATACTGCAATGTTAAAGTTTGAATGCTAATGCTAACGATCTAATGCTAGTGCTAATATCTGGTCATTTTCATATTGTACGTGTCCTCTATGATAGACATAGGAGATCAGATGGCATTAAAGCATATCCCTTCTTGTATATATTCAAATACAGAAATGTAAAGGTTTGAATGCTAATGCTAACTTGGTAATGCTAACGATCTAATGCTAGTGCTAATATTTGGTCATTTTCATATTGTACGTGTCCTCTATGATAGACATAGGAAATCAGATGGCATTAGAGCATTACCCTTCATGGGAATATGAGATTAGATGGCATTAAAGGTTAACCCTTCTTGTATATATGCAAATCCAGTAATGTTAAAGTTTGAATGCTAATGCTAACTTGCTAATGCTAGAGATCTAATGCTAGTGTTAATATCTGGTCATTGTCATACTGTACGTGTCCTCTTTGATGGTAATAAGTGATCACCTGGCATTAAAGCACATCCCTTCATGGGAATATGTGATTAGATGGCATTAAAGCTTAACCCTTCTCATATATATGCAAATACAGCAATGTTAAAGTTTGAATGCTAATGCTAATTTGCCAATGCTAACGATCTAATGCAAGTGCTAATATCTGGTCATTTTCATACTGTACGTGTCCTCTATGATGGAAATAAGAGATCAGATGGCATTAAAGCATAACCCTTCTTGGGAATATGAGATTAAATGCCATTAAAGCTTAACCCTTCTTGTATATATGCAAATACAGTCATGTTAAAGTTTGAATGCTCATGCTGACTTGCTTATGCTTGCGATCTAATGCTAGTGCTAATATCTGCTCATGTTCTTATTGTACGTGTCCTTTATGATGGAAATAAGATATGAGATAGCATTAAAGCATAACCCTTTTTAATAAATGGCATTAAAGCTTAACCCTTCTGGTATAGATGGAAATACTGCAATGTTAAAGTTTGAATGCTAATGCTAACTTGCTAATGCTAACGATCTAATGCTAGTGCTAATATCTGGTCATTTTCATATTGTACGTGTCCTCTATGACAGACAAAGGAGATCAGATGGCATTTAAGCATATCCCTTCTTGTATATATGCAAATACAGAAATGTTAAGGTTTAAATGCTAATGCTAACTTGTTAATGCTAACGATCTAATACTAGTGCTAATATTTGGTCATTTTCATATTGTACGTGTCCTCTATGATAGACACAGGAAATCAGATGGCATTAAAGCATAACCCTTCATGGGAATATGAGATTAGATGGCATTAAAGCTTAACCCTTCTTGTAAAAATGCAAATCCAGTAATGTTAAAGTTTGAATGCTAATGCTAACTTGCTAATGCTAGCGATCTAATGCTAGTGCTTATTTCTGGTCATTTTCTGACTGTACGTGTCTTCTATGATGGAAATTAGATAACAGATGGTATTGAAGCATAGCCCTTCATGGGAATATGAGATTAGATGTCATTAAAGCTTAACCCTTCTTGTAAAAATGCAAATCCAGTAATGTTAAAGTTTGAATGCTAATGCTAATTTGCCAATGCTAGCGATCTAATGCTAGTGCTAATGTCTCGTCATTTTCATACTGTACGTGTCCTCTATGATGGAAATAAGAGATCAGATGGCATTAAAGCATAACCCTTCTTGGGAATATGAGATTAAATGCCATTAAAGCTTAACCCTTCTTGTATATATGCAAATACAGTCATGTTAAAGTTTGAATGCTAATGCTAACTTGCTTATGCTTGCGATCTAATGCTAGTGCTAATATCTGGTCATGTTCTAATTGTACTTGTCCTTTATGATGGAAATAAGATATCAGATAGCATTAAAGCATAACCCTTAATGGTAATATGAGATTAAATGTCATTAAAGCTTAACCTTTCTTGTATATATGCAAATACAGCAATGTTAAAGTTTGAATGCTAATGCTAACGATCTAATGCTAGTGCTAATATCTGGTCATTTTTATATTGTGCGTGTCCTCTATGATAGACACAGGAAATCAGATGGCATTAAAGCATAACCCTTCATGGGAATATGAGATTAGATGGCATTAAAGCTTAACCCTTCTTGTAAAAATGCAAATCCAGTAATGTTAAAGTTTGAATGCTAATGCTAACTTGCTAATGCTAGCGATCTAATGCTAGTGCTAATTTCTGGTCATTTTCTGACTGTACGTGTCCTCTATGATGGAAATTAGATAACAGATGGTATTGAAGCATCACCTTTCATGGGCATATGAGTTTAGATAGCAATAAATCTTAACCCTTGTTGTAAATATGCAAATGCAGTAGAGTCAAAGTTTGAATGCTAATGCTAAATTGCTAATGCTAGCGATCTAATGGTAGTGCTAATATCTGGTCATTTTCATACTGTACGTGTCCTCTATGATGTAATAAGTGATCACTTGGAATTAAAGCATATCCCTTCATGGGAATATGAGATTAAATGCCATTAAAGCTTAACCCTTCTTGTATATATGCAAATACAGTCATGTTAAAGTTTGAATGCTAATGCTAACTTGCCAATGCTAGCGATCTAATGCTATTGCTAATATCTGGTCATTTTCATACTGAACGTGTCCTCTATGATTGAAAAAAGAGACCAGATGGCATTAAAGCGTAACCCTTCATGGGCATATGAGATTAGAAGGCATTAACTCTTAAACCTTTTTGTATATATGCAATCAGAGCAATGTTAAAGTTTGAATGCTAATTCTAACTTGCTAATGCTAGCGATCTAATGCTAGTGCTAATATCTGGTCATTTTCATACTGTACGTGACCTTTATGATGGAAATTAGAGACCAGATGGCATTAAAGCATAACCCTTGAGGGGCATATGAGATTAGAAGTCATTAAAGCTTAACCCTTCTTGTATATAAGCATATACAGCAATGTTGAAGTTTGAATGCTAATGCTAACTTGCTAATGCTAGCGATCTAATGCTAGTGCTAATATCTAGTCATTTTCATGCTGTACGGGTCCTCTATGATGGACATTAGAGACCAGATGGCATTAAAGAATAACTCTTCATGGGAATATGAGATTAGATGGCATTAAAGCTTCATCCTTCTTGTATATATGCAAATACAGTAATGTTAAAGTTTGAATGCTAATGCTAACTTGCTAATGCTCGCGATCTAATGCTAGTGCTAATATCTAGTCATTTTCATGCTGTACGGGTCCTCTATGATGGACATTAGAGACCAGAAGGCATTAAAGCATAACCCTTCATGGGAATATGTGATTAGATGGCATTAAAGCTTAACCCTTCTTGTATATATGCAAATACAGTAATGTTAAAGTTTGAATGCTAATGCTAACTTGCTAATGCTAGCGATCTAATTCTAGTTCTAATATCTGGTCATGTTCTTGTTGTACGTGTCCTTTATGATGGAAATAAGAGATCAGATGGCAATAAAGCATCACCCTTCTTTGGAATATGAGATTTAATCGCATTAAAGCTTCACCCTTTTCTTATATATGCAAATACAGCAATGTTAAGGTTGAATGCTAATTCTAACTTGCTAATGCTAGCGATCTAATGCTAGTGCTAATATCTGGTCATTGTCATGCTGTACGTGTCCTCTATGATGGTAATAAGTGATCACCTGGCATTAAAGCATATCCCTTCATGGAAATATGTGATAAGATGGCATTAAAGCTTAACCCTTCTTATATATATGCAAATACAGCAATGTTAAAGTTTGAATGCTAATGCTAACTTGCCAATGCTAGCGATCTAATGCTAGTGCTAATATCTGGTCATTTTCATACTGTACGTGTCCTCTATGATGGAAATAAGAGATCAGATGGCATTAAAGCATAACCCTTCTTGGGAATATGAGATTAAGTGCCATTAAAGCTTAACCCTTCTTGTATATATGCAAATACCGTTATGTTAAAGTTTTAATGCTAATGCTAACTTGCTGATGCTAGCGATCTTATGCTCGTGCTAATATCTGGTCATTGTCATACTGTACGTGTCCTCTATGATGGAAATAAGAGATCAGATGTCATTAAAGCATAACCCTTCTTGGGAATATGAGATTAAATGCCATTAAAGCTTAACCCTTCTTGTATATATGCAAATCCAGTAATGTTAAAGTTTGAATGCTGATGCTAACTTGCTAATGCCAACGATCTAATGCTTGTGCTAATATCTGGTCATTTTCATATTGTACGTGTCCTCTATGATAGACATAGGAGATCAGATGGCATTAAAGCATATCCCTTCTTGTATATCTGCAAATACAGAAATGTTAAGGTTTGAATGCTAATGCTAACTTGTTAATGCTAACGATCTAATGCTAGTGCTAATATTTGGTCATTTTCATATTGTACGTGTCCTCTATGATAGACATAGGAAATCAGATGGAATTAAAGCATAACCCTTCATTGGAATATGAGATTAGATGGCATTAAAGCTTAACCCTTCTTGTATATCTGCAAATCCAGTAATGTTAAAGTTTGAATGCTAATGCTAACTTGCTAATGCTAGCGATCTAATGCTAGTGTTAATATCTGGTCATTGTCATACTGTACGTGTCCTCTATGATGGTAATAAGTGATCACCTGGCATTAAAGCATATCCCTTCATGGGAATATGTGATTAGATGGCATTAAAGCTTAACCCTTCTTATATATATGCAAATACAGCAATGTTAAAGTTTGAATGCTAATGCTAATTTGCCAATGCTAGCGATCTAATGCTAGTGCTAATATCTGGTCATTTTCATACTGTACGCGACCTTTATGATGGAAATTGGAGATCAGATGGCATTAAAGCATAAACCTTGATGGGCATATGAGATTAAGGCATTAAAGCTTAACCCTTCTTGTATATATGCAAATACACCAATGTTGAAGTTTGAATGCTAATGCTAACTTGCTAATGCATTATGGCGATCTAATGCTAGTGATCTAATGCGCGTGCTAATATCTATCATTTTCATGCTGTACGGGTCACCAGATTTTCATATCCCTTCATGGGAATATGAGATTAGATGGCATTAAAGCTTCACACCCTTCTTGTATATATGGGTCCTCTATGATGGACATTAAGAGACCAGATGGCATTAAAGCATATAACATCTTCATGGGAATATGTGATTAGATGGCATTAAAGCTGAACCCTTCATGGGAATATGTGATTATATATGTATATATGCAAATACAGCAATGTTAAAGTTTGAATGCTAATGCTAACTTGCTAATGCTAGCGATCTAATGCTAGTGCTAATATCTGGTCATTGTCATACTGTAAGTGTCCTCTATGATGGAAATAAGAGATCAGATGGCATTAAAGCATATCCCTTCATGGGAATATGTGATTAGATGGCATTAAAGCTTAACCCTTCTTTGGAATATGAGATTAAATGGTATTAAAGCTTCACCCTTTTCTTATAACATAACATAACATAACATAACATGAATGGCGAGAACAGGCCGTTCAGCCCAACTAGGCTCGCCAGTTTCTTTGTACCATCGTGAATATATCACTTCAGATACTCAATGACTCAATGGTATCTAGCTTTAAGTCAAGTCTGCTCTTGAAAACTCCCAAGGTCTCTGCCTCAACAATATGGTCAGGCAAGCTGTTCCACACTGAAATTACTCTTTGGGTGAAGAAATATTTCCGAATATCAGTGCTAAATTTACCTTTAGTCAGCTTCCATTTGTGACCCCGAGTTCTGCTAACAACACTTGGTTGAAGGAATCCTACATAATTCACTTTGTTAATCCCTTTAACATATTTAAAGAGCTCAATCAAATCACCCCTTAGTCTCCTTTTCCTAAGACTAAAGAGATTAAGGATCTTCAGCCTTTTCTCATAGCTTTCATCTTTAATACCCGGAATTAGCTTCGTGGCTCTTCTTTGAACTTTCTCTAAAGCCTCTATGTCTTTCTTAAAGTATGGTCCCCAGAACTGTACACAATACTCTAGATGTGGTCTGACGAATGTGTTGTACAAAAGAAGCATCACCTCCTTGGATTTGACTTCAATACTTTTGGCAATGTATCGCAGCATCCGATTGGCTTTTTTAACAGCTACGGCACAATGGCTAGAGCCTGTGAGGGTTTGGTCAACAATCACTCCCAGATCTTTCTCTTGTGGAGCACATTCCAGTTTAAAACCTCCCATGAAGTAATCCCGTCTAATGTTTTTATTACCTACTTGTACTACTTTACATTTCGCTACATTAAATTTCATTTGCCACATTTCTGCCCAATTCTGAATTCTATCCAAATCATCCTGAATCACTTTAGTGGACTCTAAACTATTTGCCAAGCCCCCCAATTTCGTATCATCTGCAAATTTCACTAATCTGCTCTCAATATTCCTATCAAGGTCATTAATGTAGATGAGGAACAGCAGGGGTCCCAACACCGATCCCTGGGGGACGCCACTCCCCACCCTACCTAGCTCAGATGATATACCACTGACCACCACTCTTTGTGTTCTGTCCTGCAACCAGTTATGAATCCACTTCAGAATACCACCTGTAACTCCAATGGAGCTCATTTTAAAAATTAGTCTCTTATGCGGTACTGTGTCAAATGCTTTCTGAAAATCCAAATATATGATGTCATAAGCCCTGCTCTGGTCATAAGTCTTGGTGGCCTCTTCAAAAATTCCAGAAGGTTTGTCAGGCATGACCTTCCTTTGAAAAAACCATGTTGGCTATCCCTCAAGATATTGTTACGTTCAAGAAATAAGTCCAGCTAATCTTTAATGATAGATTCCAATATTTTGCACTTAATGCAAGTTAAACTGACTGGCCTGTAACTACCTGGCTCAGTACGGTCCCCTTTTTTTATATATTGGTATTATATTGCCCTGTTTCCAATCATTTGGTATTTCTCCAGTTTCTAAAGACCGTCTAAAGATGGCAGATAGCGGCTTAAAGATGATCTCACTAACTTCCCTGAGCACTCTAGGATATAAGCCATCAGGACCCGCCGCCTTATCTGCCTTTAGTTGATGCAACTTGTCTAATCTGACGTTATCCCTAACCTCAATTTCCGCTAAATAATCTTGAGCATTGGACAAGCCCTCTGGCGAATAAAGACCCGCTCTAAGGTAAAATTCTCAACAAAGTAACCGTTTAAGGTGTCCATAATATCCTTATTGTCATATAGCAGCGATCCATTTTTATTCTTTATGCACTTAACCTGCTCTTTGACTTTCCTTTTTCTGCTACAGTACTGAAAGAAGCGCTTAGGGTTAGTTTTTGCCCCCTCTGCAATTTGTCTTTCATACAGTCTTCTAGCATTCCTCAGCTCTTTTTTGACCACAGCCCGCATTTTACAGAATTCGGCCTGAGTAATCTCATGGTTATCCTCTATGTACATCTTATAAAGATTCCTCTTTTCCTTCAAACTCCTACGAATAGCTGCTGTCATCCACTGAGGATTCTGCTTTTTCAGCTTACTTTTGGACACCTTTGGAATGAATTTACATTGTGAATCAAGTAAAACCCCCTTAAATCTTTCCCACATCTCATTTACAGACTCACAGTCCAGGAGTGTCTCCCATTTTGTTTCACTTAGATATGACCGCATCCTGTCAAAGTTTGCTCGCCTAAAATTAAAAATTTTTGTTTTTGGAGACACCTTTTTAACTTCCCATGAAACCTCAAAATTAACAGTAGAGTGATCACTTGTCCCAAGTGGCTCCAGTACCTCAACATTGCTAATTCTATCTGGGTCATTACAGAGCAGCAAATCTAAAATTGCCTTCTCTCTTGTAGGTTTATTAACATACTGCACCAAAAAAATTATCATTTATGACATCTAGAAATTCTTCCTCCCCCTACCCTGTCCTTTCACAATTTCCCAATCAATACCAGGATAATTTAAGTCTCCCATAATAATAGTCCCTCCTCCTCTACAAGCTTGCGTAATCCTCTTAAGGAGCATTTCATTGACTGTACTGTCCAAAGCTGGTGGTCGATAGCATACACCTATGTTTAAACCAGTCTCGTGTTTGCCAGTGAGCCTGACCCAGATATCTTCACAAGGCACGGAATATTCAATTTCAGGAATTTCCTGCACATTTATGTTTTCGTTCACATAGAGTGCTACACCCCTCCTCCGCCTATTACATCTATCCTTCCTAAAGAGCTTATAACCTTCTATATTATATTCATCTCCATCCTCTTCACTAAGCCATGTCTCTGTAATCCCAACTATGTCATAGCCTTCACTAATCATAACGGCCTCAAGTTCTTGAAATTTATTTTTAATGCTTCTTGCATTTAGATAAAAACATTTCAGGTTATCATGAACGCTCTTCCCCTTCGATTTCCCATGCGCCTGCTGCTCAAAGCCCCTCACCATGCTTTTTTGCTTTAAAAATATATCTATGCAAATACATTATATATGCAAATACAGCAATGTTAAGGTTGAATGCTAATCCTAACTTGCTAATGCTAGCGATCTAAAGCTAGTGCTAATATCTGGTCATTGTCATACTGTACGTGTCCTCTATGATGGTAATAAGTGATCACCTGGCATTAAAGCATATCCCTTCATGGGAATATGTGATTAGATGGCATTAAAGCTTAACCCTTCTTATTTATATGCAAATACAGCAATGTTAAAGTTTGAATGCTAATGCTAACTTGCCAATGCTAGCCATCTAATGCTAGTGCTAATTTCTGGTCATTTTCATACTGTACATGTCCTCTATGATGGAAATAAGAGATCAGATGGCATTAAAGCATAACCCTTCTTGGGAATATGAGATTAAGTGCCATTAAAGCTTAACCCTTCTTGTATATATGCAAATAAAGTCATGTTAAAGTTTGAATGCTAACGCTAACTTGCTAATGCTAGCGATCTAATGCTAGTGCTGATTTCTCTTCATTTTCTGACTGTACGTGTCCTCTATGATGGTAATAAGAGCTCAGATGGCATTAAAGCTAAACCCTTCTTATGTATATGCAAATCCAGTAATGTTAAAGTTTGAATGCTAATGCTAACTTGCTAATGCTAGCGATCTAATGCTACTGCTAATTTCTGCTCATTTTCTGACTGTACGTGTCCTCAAAGATGGAAATTAGAGAACAGATAGCATTTAAGCATAACCCTTCATGGGCTTATGAGATTAGAAGGCATTAAATCTTAAAGCTTGTTGTATATATGCAAACAGAGCAATGTTAAAGTTTGAATGCTAATTCTAACTTGCAAATACTAGCGATCTAATGCTACTGCTAATATCTGGTCATTTTCATACAGTACGTGACCTCTATGATGGAAATTAGAGACCAGATGGCATTAAAGCATAACCCTTGATGGGCATATGACATTAAAAGGCATTAAAGCTTAACCCTTCTTGTATATATGCAAATAAAGTCATGTTAAAGTTTTAATGCTAATGCAAACTTGGTAATGCTAGCGATCTAATGCTAGTGTTAATATCTGGTCATTGTCATCTTGTACGTGTCCAATATGATTGTAATAAGTGATCACCTGGCATTAAAGCATATCCCTTCATGGGAATATGTGATTAGATGGCATTAAAGCTTAACCCTTCTTATATATATGCAAATACAGCAATGTTAAAGTTTGAATGCTAATGCAACCTTGCTAATGCTAGTGATCTAATGCTGGTGCTAATATCTAGTCATATTCATGCTGTACGGGTCCTCTATGATGGACATTAGAGACCAGATGGCATTAAAGCATAACTCTTCATGGGAATATGAGATTAGATGGCATTAAAGCTTCATCCTTCTTGTATATATGTAAATCCAGTAATGTTAAAGTTTGAATGCTAATGCTAACTTGCTAATGCTAGCGATCTAATGCTAGTGCTAATATCTAGTCATTTTCATGCTGTACGGGTCCTCTATGATGGACATTAGAGACCAGATGGCATTAAAGCATAACCCTTCATGGGAATATGTGATTAGATGGCATTAAAGCTGAACCCTTCTTGTATATATGCAAATACAGCAATGTTAAGGTTTGAATGCTAATGCTAACTTGCTAATGCTAGCCATCTAATGCTAGTGCTAATATCTGGTCATTGTCATACTGTATGTGTCCTCTATGATGGAAATAAGAGATCAGATGGCATTTAAGCATATCCCTTCATGGGAATATGTGATTAGATGGCATTAAAGCTTAACCCTTCTTGTATATATGCAAATACAGTAATGTTAAAGTTTTAATGCTAATGCAAACTTGGTAATGCTAGCGATCTAATGCTAGTTCTAATATCTGGTCATGTTTCTTGTATGCGTGTTCTTTATGATGGAAATAAGAGATCAGATGGCATTAAAGCATATCCCTTCATGGGAATATGTGATTAGATGGCATTAAAGCTTAACCCCCCTTGTATATATGCAAATCCAGTAATGTTAAAGTTTGAATGCTAATGCTAACCTGCTAATGCTAGCGATCTAATGCTAGTGTTAATATCTGGTCATTGTCATCCTGTACGTGTCCTCTATGATGGTAATAAGTGATCACCTGGCATTAAAGCATATCCCTTCATGGGAATATGTGATTAGATGGCATTAAAGCTTCACCCTTCTTATAAAAATGCAAATACAGCAATGTTAAAGTTTGAATGCTAATGCTAATTTGCCAATGCTAGCAATCTAATGCTAGTGCTAATATCTGGTCATTTTCTGACTGTACGTGTCCTTTATGATGGAAATTAGATAACAGATGGTATTGAAGCATAACCTTTCATGGGCATATGAGTTTAGATAGCAATAAATCTTAACCCTTGTTGTAAATATGCAAATGCAGTAGAGTCGAAGTTTGAATGCTAATGCTAAATTGCTAATGCTAGCGATCTAATGGTAGTGCTAATATCTGCTCATTTTCATATTGTACGTGTCCTCTATGATGGAAATAAGAGATTCGATTGCAATAAAGCATCACCTTTCATGGGCATATGAGTTTAGAAAGCAATAAATCTTAACCCTTGATGTAAATATGCAAATGCAGTAATGTCAAAGTTTGAATGTTAATGCTAACTTGCCAATGCTAGCGATCTAATGCTAGTGCTAATATCTGGTCATTTTCATACTGTACGTGACCTCTATGATGGAAATTAGAGACCAGTTGGCATTAAAGCATAACCCTTGATGGGCATATGAGATTAGAAGGCATTAAACCTTAACCCTTCTTGGATATATGCAAATACAGTAATGTTGAAGTTTGAATGCTAATGCTAACTTGCTAATGCTAGTGATCTAATGCCTGTGGTGATATCTAGTCATTTTCATACTGTACGCGTCCTCTATGATGGACATTAGAGAACAGATGGCATTTAAGCATAACCCTTCATAGGCATATGAGATTAGAAGGCATTAAAGCTTAACCCTTCTTGAATATATGCAAACACAGTAATGTTAAAGTTTGAATGCTAATGATAACTTGCTAAGGCTAACGATCTAATGCTAGTGCTAATATCTGGTCATTTTCATATTGTACGTGTCCTCTATGATAGACAAAGGATTTCAGATGGCATTAAAGCATATCCCATCTTGTATATCTGCAAATACAGAAATGTTAAGGTTTGAATGCTAATGCTAACTTGTTAATGCTAACGATCTAATGCTAGTGCTAATATTTGGTCATTTTCATATTGTACGTGTCCTCTATGATAGACATAGGAAATCAGATGGCATTAAAGCATTACCCTTCATGGGAATATGTGATTAGATGGCATTAAAGCTTAACCCTTCTTGTATATATGCAAATCCAGTAATGTTAAAGTTTGAATGCTATTGCTAACTTGCTAATGCTAGCGATCCAATGCTAGTGCTAATTCCCGGTCATTTTCTGACTTTACGTGTCCTCTATGATGGAATTTAGATAACAGATGGGATTGAAGCATAACCTTTCATGGGTATATGAGTTTATATAACAATAAATCTTAACCCTTGTTGTAAATATGCAAATGCAGTAGAGTCAAAGTTTGAATGCTAATGCTAAATTGCTAATGCTAGCGATCTAATGGTGTGCTAATATCTGGTCATTTTCATACTGTACGTGTCCTCTATGATGGAAATAAGAGATTTGATTCCATTAAAGCATACCCCTTCATGGGCATAAGAGATTAGAAGGAAATAAAGCTTAACGCTTGTTGTATATAAGCAAATGCAGTAATGTCAAAGTTTGAATGCTAATGCTAACTTGCTAATGCTAGCGATCTAATGCTAGTGCTAATATCTGGTCATTTTGATACTGTACGTGTCCTCTATGATGGAAATACGAGATCAGATGGCATTAAAGCATAACCCTTCATGGGCTTTTGAGATTAGAAGGCATTAAATCTTAAACCTTCGTTGTATATATGCAAACAGAAAGCAATGTTAAAGTTTGAATGCTAATTTAACTTGGTTAATGCTAGCGATCTATCAAAATGGTTGTAATGTTGAAGTTTGAATGCTAATGCTAACTTGCTAATGCTAGCGATCTAATGCTAGCAAAAGTAATATTCAGTCAATTTCATATTGCACGGTTATCCTCTATGATGGACACATTAGGAGAACATATGGCATTTAAGCATAACCTTCATAGGGATATGAGATTAGATGGCATGAACGCTAACCCTTCTTGAATATATGCAAACACAGCAATGTTAAAGTTTGAATGCTAATGCTAACTTGCTAATGCTAGCGATCTAATGCTAGTGCTAATATCTGGTCATTTTCATATTGTACGTGTCCTCTATGATAGACATAGGAGATCAGATGGCATTAAAGCATAACCCTTCATGGCAATATGAGATTAAATGGCATTAAAGCTTAACTCATCTTGTATATATACAAATACAGCAATGTTAAAGTTTGAATGCTAATTCTAACTTGCTAATGCGAAGGCGATCTAGCTGTTACTTCGCTAATATCTGGGTCATTTTATTCAGATGGACCTCTATGATGGAAATTAGAGACCAGATGGCATTAAAGCATAACCCTGATGGGCATATGACATTAGAAAGGTATTTAAAGCTTAACCTCTTCTTATAAATACAGTAATGTTGAAGTTTGAATAGTTAATGCTAACTTTACATGCTAGCGATCTAATGTTAAAAGCAATATCTAGTCATTTTCTATACTGTACGTGGGTCCTCTGTAGATGGATATTAGAGAACAGGATGGCATTAAGCATAACCCTTCATAGGCATATGAGATTAGAAGTCATGAAAGCTTAACCCTTCTTGAATATATGCAAACACAGCAATGTTAAAGTTTGAATGCTAATGCTAACTTGCTAATGCCAACGATCTAATGTTAAAAGCACATTCCGGTCATTTCTATTGCACGTAGTCCTCTATGGATAGATATAGGAGATCAGATGGCATTTAAAAGCATATCCCTTCTTGTATATATGCAAATACAGAAATGTTAAGGCTTGAATGCTAATGCTAAATTTGTTTAATGCTAACGATCTTAATGCTAGTGTCCAATATTTGGTCATTTTCATATTGTACGTGTCCCTATGATAGATATAGGAAATCGATGGAATTAAAGCATAACCCTTCATGGGGAATATGAGATTAGATGGCATTAAAGCTTAACCCTTCTTGTATATAAGGCGTAAATACAGTAATGTTAAAAGTTTGAATGCTAATGCTAACTTGCTAATGCTAAAGGCGATCTAATGCTAGTGATAATATCTGGTCATTGTCATACTGTGCGGTCCTCTTATGATGGTAAATAAGTGATCACATGGTATTAAAGTACATCCCTTCATGGGAATATATGTGATTAGATGGCATTAAAAGCTTAACCCTTCTTATATATATATGCAAATACAGCAATGTTAAATTTTGAATCCTAATGCTAATATGCCAATGCTAGCGATCTAATGCTAGTGCTAATATCTGGTCATTTTCATACTGTACGTGTCCTCTATTATGGAAATAAGAGATCAGATGGCATTAAAGCATAACCCTTCTTGGGAATATGAGATTAAATGCCATTAAAGCTTAACCCTTCTTGTATATATGCAAATACAGTCATGTTAAAGTTTGAATGCGTTAATGTGTTAACTCTGCTTATGCTTGGCGATCTAATGCTAGTGCTAATATCTGGTCATGTTCTTATTGTAATGCGGTTCCTTATGATGGAAATAAGATATCAGGATAGCATTAAAAGCAAAACCCTTTTGGGAATATGAGGATGATGACATTAAAGCTAAACCCTTGTGTATATGCAACCAGTAATGTTAAAAGTTTGAATGCTAATGCTAACTTGCTAATGCTAGCGATCTAATGATACTGCTAATTTCGGCTCATTTTCTGACTGTACGTGTCCTCTCAGATGGAAATTAGAGAACAGATGGCATTTAAGCATAACCCTTCATGGACATGTGAGATTAGAAGTAAATAAAGCATAACCCTTGTTGTATATATGCAAATGCAGTCATTTCAAAGTTTGAATGCTAATGCTAACTTGCCAATGATAACGATCTAATGCTAGTGCTAATATCTGGTCATTTTCATTCTGAACGGTCCTCTATGATGGAAATAAGAGATCAGATGGCATTAAAGCCGCAACGCTCATGGCATATGAGATTAGAAGGCATTATCTCTTAAACCTTTTGTATATATGCAAACAGAGCAATGCTGTGTTTGAATGCTAATTTACCTTGTTAATGCTAGCTTATCTAATGCTAGTGCTTATCTGGTCATTTTCATACTGTACGTGTCCTCTATAATGGAAATAAGAGATCAGATGGCATTAAAGCATAAACCTTGATGGGCATATGAGACCAAGGCATTAAAGCTTAACCCTTCTTGAATATATCCAAATACAGCAATGTTGAAGTTTGAATGCTAATGCTATCTTGCTAATGCTAGCGATCTAATGCTAGTGCTAATATCTAGTCATTTTCATGCTTTACGGGTCCTCTATGATGGACATGAGAGACCAGATGGCATTAAAGCATAACCCTTGATGGGCATATGACATTAGATGGCATTAAAGCTTAACCCTTCTTGTAAAAATGCAGATCCAGTAATGTTAAAGTTAGAATGCTAATGCTAATTTGCCAATGCTAGCGATCTAATGCTAGTGCTAATATCTAGTCATTTTCATACTGTACGGGTCCTCTATGATGGACATTAGAGAACAGATGGCATTTAAGCATAACCCTTCATAGGCATATGAGATTGTAGTCATTAAAGCTTAACCCTTCTTGTATATATGCAAACACAGCAATGTTAAAGTTTGAATGCTAATGCTAACTTGCTAATGCCAACGATCTAATGCTAGTGCTAATATCTGGTCATTTTCATATTGTACGTGTCCTCTATGATAGATAAAGGAGATCAGATGGCATTAAAGCATATCCTTCTTGTATATATGCAAATACAGAAATGTTAAGGTTTGAATGCTAATGCTAACTTGTTAATGCTAACGATCTAATGCTAGTGCTAATATTTGGTCATTTTCATATTGTACGTGTCCTCTATGATAGACATAGGCAATCAGATGGAATTAAAGCATAACTCAGGGAATATGATTAGATGGCATTAAAGCTTAACCCTTCTTGTATATGCAAATACAGTAATGTTAAAGTTTGAATGCTAATGCTAACTTGCTAATGCTAGCGTTCTAATGCTAGTGATAATATCTGGTCATTGTCATACTTTGCGTGTCCACTATGATGGTAATAAGTGATCACATGGCATTAAAGCATATCCCTTCATGGGAATATGTGATTAGATGGCATTAAAGCTTAACCCTTCTTGTATATATGCAAATACAGTCATGTTAAAGTTTGAATGCTAATGCTAATTTGCAATGCTACATCTAATGCTAGTGCTAATATCTGGTCATTTTCATACTGTACGTCCTCTATTATGGAAATAAGAGATCAGATGGCATTAAAGCATAACCCTTCATGGGAATATGAGATTAAATGCCATTAAAGCTTAACCCTTCTTGTATATATGCAAATACAGTTATGTTAATGTTTGAATGCTAATGTTAACTTGCTTATGCTTGCGATCTAATGCTATTGCTAATATCTGGTCATGTTCTTATTGTACGTGTCCTTTATGATGGAAATAAGATATCAGATAGCATTAAAGCATAACCCTTTTTGGGAATATGAGATTAGATGACATTAAAGGTAAACCCTTCTTGTGTATATGCAAATCCAGTAATGTTAAAGTTTGAATGCTAATGCTAACTTGCTAATGCTAGCGATCTAATGATACTGCTAATTTCTGCTCATTTTCTGACTGTACGTGTCCTCTAAAATGGAAATTAGAGAACAGATGGCATTTAAGCATAACCCTTCATGGACATGTGAGATTAGAAGGAAATAAAGCATAACCCTTGTTGTATATATGCAAATGCAGTAATGTCAAAGTTTGAATGCTAATGCTAACTTGCCAATGATAGCCATCTAATGCTAGTGCTAATATCTGGTCATTTTAATTCTGAACGTGTCCTCTATGATGGAAATAAGAGATCAGATGGCATTAAAGCATAACTCTTCATTGGCATATGAGATTAGAAGGCATTATCTCTAAACTCTTGTATATATGCAAATACAGTCATGTTAAAGTTTGAATGCTCATGCTAACTTGCTTATGCTTGCGATCTAATGCTAGTGCTAATATCTGGTCATGTTCTTATTGTACGTGTCCTTAATGATGGAAATAAGATATCAGATAGCATTAAAGCATAACCCTTTTTGGGAATATGAGAATAAATGGCATTAAAGCTTAACCCTTCTGGTATAGATGGAAATACCGCAATGTTAAAGTTTGAATGCTAATGCTAACTTGCTAATGCTAACGATCTAATGCTAGTGCTAATATCTGGTCATTTTCATATTGTACGTGTCCTCTATGATAGACAAAGGAGATCAGATGGCATTAAAGCATATCCCTACTTGTATATCTGCAAATACAGAAATGTTAAGGTTTAAATGCTCATGCTAACTTGTTAATGCTAACGATCTAATGCTAGTGCTAATATCATCATTTTCTATATTGCACGTGGTCCTCTATGATAGACATAGGAAATCAGATGGCATTTAAGCATAACCCTTCATGGGAATATGAGATTAGATGGCATTAAAGCTTAACCCTTCTTGTAAAAATGCAAATCCAGTAATATTAAAGTTTGAATGCTAATGCTAACTTGCTAATGCTAGCGATCTAATGCTAGTGCTAATTTCTGGTCATTTTCTGACTGCACGTGTCCTCTGGTGATGGAAATTAGATAAATAAGATGGTATTGAAGCATAACCTCTTCATGGGAATATGAGATTAGATGGCATTAAAGATTAACCCTTCTTGTAAAAATGCAAATCCAGTAATGTTAAAGTTTGAATGCTAATGCTAATTTGCCAATGCTAGCGATCTAATGCTAGTGCTAATATCTGGTCATTTTCATACTGTACGTGTCCTCTATGATGGAAATAAGAGATCAGATGGCATTAAAGCATAACCTTCTGGGAATATGAGATTAAATGCCATTAAAAGCTTAACCCTTGTATATATGCAAATACAGTCATGTTAAAGTTTAATGCTCTGCGCTAATCTCTATGGCGTTGCGATCTAATGCTAAAAGTATATCTCGGTTATGTTCTTATTGTACGAAACTTTATGATGGAAATAAGATATCAGATAGCATTAAAGCATAAACCTTCATGGGAATATGAGAATAAATGGCATTAAAGCTTAACCCTTCTGGTATAGATGGAAATACCGCAATGTTAAAGTTTGAATGCTAATGCTAACTTGCTAATGCTAACGATCTAATGCTAGTGCTAATATCTGGTTATTTTCATTTTGTACGTGTCCTCTATGATAGACAAAGGAGATCAGATGGCATTAAAGCATTTCCCTTCTATATATATGCAAATACAGAAATGTTAAGGTTTAAATGCTAATGCTAACTCTAGCACGCGTTAACGATCTAATGCTAGTGCTAATATTTGGTCAATTTCATTTTGTACGTGTCCTCTATGATAGACATAGGAAATCAGATGGCTTTAAAGCATAACCCTTCTTGGGAATATGAGATTAATTGCCATGAGAGCTTAACCCTTCTTGTATATCTGCAAATACAGTCATGCTAAAGTTTGAATGCTAATGCTAACTTGCTTATGCTTGCGATCTAATGCTAGTGCTAATATCTGGTCATGTTCTTATTGTACGTGTCCTTTATGATGGAAATAAGATATCAGATAGCATTAAAGCATAACCCTTTTAATGGTAATATGAGATTAAATGGCATTAAAGCTTAACCTTTCTTGTATATATGCAACATACAATGTTAAAGTTTAAATGTTAATGCTTAACGTATAATGCTAGTGCTAATATCTGGCTCATTTTCTATATTAGCGTGTCCTCTATGATAGATATAGGAGGATCAGATGGCATTAAAAGCATATCCTTCTTGTATATCTGCAAATACAGAAATGTGAAGGTTTAAATGCTAATGCTAACTTGTTAATGCTAACGTTCTAATGCTAGTGCTAATATTTGGTCATTTTCATATTGTACGTGTCCTCTGTGATAGACATAGGAAATCAGATGGCATGAAAGCATAACCCTTCATGGGACTATGAGATTAGATGGCATTAAAGCTTAACCCTTCCTGTAAAAATGCAAATCCAGTAATGTTAAAGTTTGAATACACGCGTTAACTTGCTAATGCGTTAGTGATCTATTGCTAGTGCTACTTACTATTTTCTGACCAGATTGTCCTCTATGATGGAAATTAGATAACAGATGGTATTGAAGCATCACCTTTCATGGGCATATGAGTTTAGATAGCATTAAATCTTAACCCTTGTTGTAAATATGCAAATGCAGTAGAGTCGAAGTTTGAATGCTAATGCTAAATTGCTAATGCTAGCTATCTAATGGTAGTGCTAATATCTGGTCATTTTCATACTGTACGTGTCCTCTATGATGGTAATAAGTGATCACCTGGAATTAAAGCATATCCCTTCATGGGAATATGAGATTAAATGCCATTAAAGCTTAACCCTTCTTGTATAAATGCAAACACAGTCATGTTAAAGTTTGAATGCTAATGCTAACTTGCCAATGCAAGTGATCTAATGCTAGTGCTAATATCTTTGTCATTTATACTGAACGCGGTCCTCTATGATGGAAATAAGAGATCAGATGGCATTAAAGCCGTGAATCTTCATGGGCATATGAGATTAGAAGGCATTAACTTTAAACCTTGTATATATATGCAATCAGAGCAATGTTAAAAGTTTGAATGCTAATTTAACTGGCACGTTAGCGATTCCATCGCTAGTGCTAATATCTGGTCATTGTCATACTGTACGTGACCTTTATGATGGAAATTAGAGACCAGATGGCAGTAAAGCATAACCCTTGAGGGGCATATGAGATTAGAAGGCATTAAAGCTTAACCCTTCTTGTATATAAGCAAATACAGCAATGTTGAAGTTTGAATGCTAATGCTAACTTGATAATGCTAGCGATCTAATGCTAGTGCTAATATCTAGTCATTTTCATGCTGTACGGGTCCTCTATGATGGACATTAGAGACCAGATGGCATTAAAGCATAACTTTTCATGGGAATATGAGATTTGATGGCATTAAAGCTTCACCCTTCTTGCATATATGCAAATCCAGTAATGTTAAAGTTTGAATGCTAATGCTAACTTGCTAATGCTAACGATCTAATGCTAGTGCTAATATCTGGTCATTTTCATATTGTACGTGTCCTCTATGATAGACAAAGGAGATCAGATGGCATTAAAGCATATCCCTTCTGTATATATGCAAATACAGAAATGTTAAGGTTTAATGCTAATGCTAACTTGTTAATGCTAATCTATCTAATGCTAGTGCTAATATTTGGTCATTTTTCATATTGTACGTCCTCTATGATATATAGGTAATCAGATGGCATTTACATAACCCTTCATGGGAATATGAGATTAGATGGCATTAAAGCTTAACCCTTCTTGTAAAAATGCAAATCCAGTAATGTTAAAGTTTGAATGCTACTGCCAACTTGCTAATGCTAGCGATCTAATGCTAGTGCTAATTTCTGGTTATTTTCTGACTGTACGTGTCCTCTATGATGGAAATTAGATAACACATGGTATTGAAGCATAACCCTTCATGGGAATATATATGAGATTAGATGGCATTAAAAGCTAACCCCTTCTTGTAAAAATGCAACCAGTAATTTTAAAGTTAGAATTCTACGTTAATTTGCCAATGCTAGCGATCTAATGCTAGTGCTAATATCTGTCATTTATACTGTACGTGTCCTATGATGGATATAAGAGATCAGATGGCATTAAAGCATAACCCTTCTGGGAATATGAGATTAAATGCCATTAAAGCTTAACCCTTCTTGTATATATGCAAATACAGTCATGTTAAAGTTTGAATGCTAATGCTAACTTGCTTATGCTTGCGATCTAATGCTAGTGCTAATATCTGGTCATGTTCTTATTGTACGTGTCCTTTATGATGGAAATAAGATATCAGATAGCATTAAAGCATAACCCTTAATGGTTATATGAGATTAAATGGCATTAAAGCTTAACCTTTCTTGTATATATGCAAATACAGAAATGTTAAAGTTTGAATGCTAATGCTAACGATCTAACAAGGTGCTAATATCTGGTCATTTTATTGTAATGCGGTCCTATGATAGACATAGAGATCAGATGGCATTAAAGCATATCCCTTCTTGTATATATGCAAATACAGAAATGTTAAGGTTTAAATGCTAATGCTAACTTGTTAATGCTAACGATCTAATGCTAGTGCTAATTTTTGGTCATTTTCATATTGTACGTGTCCTCTATGATAGACATAGTAAATCATATGGCATTAAAGCATAACCCTTTCTTGGGAATATGATTAGATGGCATTAAAGCTTAACCCTTCCTGTAAAAATGCAAATCCAGTAATGTTAAAGTTTGAATGCTAATGCTAACTTGCTAATGCTAGCGATCTAATGCTAGTGCTAATTTCTGGTCATTTTCTGACTGTACGTGTCCTCTATGATGGAAATTAGATAACAACAGATGGTATTGAAGCATCACCTTCATGGGCATATGAGTTTAGGGTAGCAACAATCTTAACCTCTGTTGTAAATATGCAAATGCAGTAGAGTCGGGGTTGAATGCTAATGCTAAATTGCTAATCCTATGCGATCTAATGGTAGTGCTAATATCTGCTCATTTTCATACTGTACGTGTCCTCTATGATGGTAATAATTGATCACCTGGAATTAAAGCATATCCCTTCATGGGAATATGAGATTAAATGCCATTAAAGCTCAACCCATCTTGTATATATGCAAATACAGTCATGTTAAAGTTTGAATGCTAATGCTAACTTGCCAATGCTAGTGATCTAATGCTAGTGCTAATATCTGGTCATTTCTTCTATACTGAACGTGGTCTCTATGATGGAAAAGAGATCAGATGTCATTAAAGCGCAAGTAACCTTCATGGGCATATATGAGATTAGAAGGCATTAACTCTAAACCTTTTTGTATATATGCAATCAGAGCAATGTTAAAGTTTAACGCTAATTCTAACTTGCTAATGCTAGCTGCATCTAATGCTAGTGCTAATATTCGGTCATTTTCGCATCGTACGTGACCTTTATGATGGAAATTAGAGACCAGATGGCATTAAAGCATAACCCTTGAGGGGCCTATGTGAGATTAGAAGGCATTAAAGCTTAACCCTTCTTGTATATAAGCAAATACAGCAATGTTGAAGTTTGAATGCTAATGCTAACTTGCTAATGCTAGCGATCTAATGCTAGTGCTAATATCTAGTCATTTTCATGCTGTAGGGGTCCTCTATGATGTCCATTTGAGACCAGATGGCATTTAAGCATAACTCTTCATGGGAATATGAGATTAGATGCCATTAAAGCTTCATCCTTCTTGTATATATGCAAATCCAGTAATGTTAAAGTTTGAATGCTAATGCTAACTTGATAATGCTAGCGATCTAATGCTAGTGCTAAGATCTAGTCATTTTCATGCTGTACGGGTCCTCTATGATGGACATTAGAGACCAGATGGCATTAAATCATAACCCTTCATTGGAATATGTGATAAGATGGCATTAAAGCTGAACCCTTCTTGTATATACGCAAATACAGCAATGTTAAGGTTTGAATGCTAATGCTAACTTGCTAATGCTAGTGCTAATATCTGGTCATTGTCATACTGTATGTGTCCTCTATGATGGAAATAAGAGATCAGATGGCATTAAAGCATATCCCTTCATGGGAATATGTGATTAGATGGCATTAAAGCTTAACCCTTCTTGTATATATGCAAATACAGTAATGTTAAAGTTTTAATGCTAATGCTAACTTGCTAATGCTAGCGATCTAATGCTAGTTCTACATCTGGTCATGTGTTCTATTGTACGCAGGTCCTTTATGATGAAAGGAAGAAATCAGATGGCAATAAAGCATCACCCTTTCTTAGATTATGATTAAATGGCATTAAGTTTCAATCTTTTCTTATATATATGCAAATACAGCAATGTTAAGGTTGAATGCTAATGCTAATTTGTTGATGCTAGCGACATCTTATGCTAGTGCTAATATCTGGTCATTGTCATACTGTACGCGGTCCTCTATGATGGAAATAAGAGACTAGATGTCATTAAAGCATAACCCTCTTAGAATATGAGATTAAATGCCATTAAAAGCTTAACCCTTTTTTGTATATATATGCAATCCATTAATGCTTAAGTTTGAATGCTAATGCGAACTATAATGCCAATCCATCAAAATGCTAGTGCTAATATTCGGTCATTTTCATATTGTAACGCGTCCTCTATGATAGAGATAGGGAGATCAGGATGGAATTAAAGACATCCCTTCTTGTATATATGCAAATACAGAAATGTTAAGGCTCTTGAATGCTAATGCTAATCCTTATAATGCTAACGATCTAATGCTAGTGCTAATATTTGGTCATTTTCATTGTAATGCGGTCCTCTATGATAGACATAGGAAATCAGATGGCATTAAAAGCATAACCCCTTCATGGGAATATATGAGAGATTAGATTGGCATTCAAGCTGAACCCCTGTATATATGCAAATCCAGTAATGTTAAAGCTTTTTAATACATGCTAATATCCTTGCTAATGCTAGCGATCTAATGCTAGTGTTAATATCTGGTCATTTTCATACTGTACGCTTCTATGATGGTAATAAGTGATCACCTGGCACAGTGTGTGCTAGATATCCCTTCATGGGAATATGTGATTAGATGGCATTAAAGCTTAACCTTTCTTATATATATGCAAATACAGCAATGTTAAAGTTTGAATGCTAATGCTAATTTGCAAATGCTAGCGATCTAATGCAAGTGCTAAAATCTGGTCATTTTCATACTGTACGTGTCCTCTATGATGGAAATAAGAGATCAGATGGCATTAAAGCAGAACCCTTCTTGGGAATATGAGATTAAATGCCATTAAAGCTTAACCCTTCTTGTATATATGCAAATACAGTCATGTTAAAGTTTGAATGCTCATGCTAATCCTGTTTATGCTTAAGTATCTAATGCTAGTGCTAATATTTGGTCATGTTCTTATTGTACGTGTCCTTTATGATGGAAATAAGATATCAGATAGCATTAAAGCATAACCCTTTATGGGAATATGAGAATAAATGGCATTAAAGCTTAACCCTTCTGGTATAGATGGAAATACCGCAATGTTAAAGTTTGAATGCTAATGCTAACTTGCTAATGCAACGATCTACGTTAGTGCTAATATCTGGTCATTTTCATATTAGACGGTCCTCTATGATAGACAAAGGAGATCAGATGGCATTAAAGCATATCCCTACTTGTATATCTGCAAATACAGAAATGTTAAGGTTTAAATGCTCATGCTAACTTGTTAATGCTAACGATCTAATGCTAGTGCTAATATTTGGTCATTTTCATATTGTACGGTCTGATAGACATATAGGGAAATCTTATGGTATTTAAGCATAACCTTCATATGGAATATGAGATTAGATGGCATTAAAGCTTAACCCTTCTTGTAAAAATGCAAATCCAGTAATATTAAAGTTTGAATGCTAATGCTAACTTGCTAATGCTAGCGATCTAATGCTAGTGCTAATTTCTGGTCATTTTCTGACTGTACGTGTCCTCTATGATGGAAATTAGATAGATGGTATTGAAGCATAACCCTTCATGGGAATATGAGATTAGATGGCATTAAAGCTTAACCCTTCTTGTAAAAATGCAAATCCAGTAATGTTAAAGTTTGAATGCTAATGCTAATTTGCCAATGCTAGCGATCTAATGCTAGTGCTAATATCTGGTCATTTTCATACTGTACGTGTCCTCTATGATAGACATAGGAGATCAGATGGCATTAAAGCATATCCCTTCTTGTATATCTGCAAATACAGAAATGTGAAGGCTTTAAATGCTAATGCTAACTTATTAATGCTAACGTTCTAATGCTAGTGCTAATATTTGGTCATTTTCTTATATTGTAATGCGGTCCTCAGATAGACATAGAAATCAGATGGCATGAAAGCATAACCCTTCATGGGACTATGAGATTAGATGGCATTAAAGCTTAACCCTTCCTGTAAAAATGCAAATCCAGTAATGTTAAAGTTTGAATGCTAATGCTAACTTGCTAATCCTAGCGATCTAATGCTAGTGCTAATTTCTGGTCATTTTCTGACTGTACGTGTCCTCTATGATGGAAATTAGATAACAGATGGTATTGAAGCATCACCGTTCCTGGGCATATGAGTTTCGATAGCATTAAATCTTAACCCTTATTGTATATATGCAAATGCAGTAGAGTCAAAGTTTGAATGCTAATGCTAACTTGCTAATGCTAGTGATTTAATGCTAGTGCTAATATCTTGTCATTTTAATACTGTACGGTCTCTATGATGGTAATAAGTGATCACCTGAATTAAAAGTACAGTCCTTCATGGGAATATGAGATTAAATGCCATTAAAGCTTAACCCTTCTTGTATATATGCAAACACAGTCATGTTAAAGTTTGAATGCTAATGCTAACTTGCCAATGCAAGTGATCTAATGCTAGTGCTAATATCTTGTCATTTTCATACTGAACGTGTCCTCTATGATGGAAATAAGAGATCAGATGGCATTAAAGCGTAACCCTTCATGGGCATATGAGATTAGAAGGCATTAAATCTTAACCCTTGCTTGTATATATGCAAACACAGCAATGTTAAAGTTTGAATGCTAATTCTAACTTGCTAATGCTAGCGATCTAATGCTAGTGCTAATATCTGGTCATTGTCATACTGTACGTGACCTTTATGATGGAAATTAGAGACCAGATGGCAGTAAAGCATAACCCTTGAGGGGCATATGAGATTAGAATGCATTAAAGCTTAACCCTTCCTGTATATAAGCAAATACAGCAATGTTGAACTTTGAATGCTAATGCTAACTTGATAATGCTAGCGATCTAATGCTAGTGCTAATATCTAGTCATTTTCATGCTGTACGGGTCCTCTATGATGGACATTAGAGACCAGATGGCATTAAAGCATAACTTTCATGGGGAATATGAGATTTGATGGCATTAAAGTTTTCAATTCTTCTTAATATATATGTAAATCCAGTAATGTTAAAGCTTGAATGCGTTAATGTGTTAACTTGTTAATGCTAGCGATCTAATGCTAGTGCTAATATCTAGTCATTTTCATGCTGTAGGGGTCCTCTATGATGGAGATTAGAGACCAGATGGCATTAAAGCATAACCCTTCATGGGAATATGTGATTAGATGCCATTAAAGCTGAACCCTTCTTGTATATACACAAATACAGCAATGTTAAGGTTTGAATGCTAACGCTAACTTGCTAATGCTAGCGATCTAATGCTAGTGCTAATATCTGGTCATTGTCATACTGTATGTGTCCTCTATGATGGAAATAAGAGATCAGATGGCATTAAAGCATATCCCTTCATGGGGAATATGTGATTAGATGGCATTAAAGCTTAACCCTTCTTGTATATATGCAAATACAGTAATGTTAAAGTTTTAATGCTAATGCTAACTTGCTAATGCTAGCGATCTAATGCTAGTTCTAATATCTGGTCATGTTCTTATTGTACGTGTCCTTTATGATGGAAATAAGAGATCAGATGGCAATAAAGCATCACCCTTGTTTGGAATATGAGATTAAATGGCATTAAAGCTTCACCCTTTTCTGATATATGCAAATACAGCAATGTTAACGTTGAATGCTAATCCTAACTTGCTAATGCTAGCGATCTAATGCTATTGCTAATATCTGGTCATTGTCATACTGTACGTGTCCTCTATGATGGTAATAAGTGATCACCTGGCATTAAAGCATAACCCTTCTTGGGGAATATGAGATTATGCCATTAACCCTTTCTTGTATATATGCAAGACAGTTATGTTAAAGTTTGAATGCTAGCTTAACTTGGTTGATGCTATGATCTTTATGCGTTTGTGCTAATATCTGGTCATTGTCATACTGTACGTCCTCTATGATGGTAATGAGTGATCACTCATATTGTGTTATTATCCCTTCATGGAATATGTGATTAGATGGCATTAAAGCTGAACCCTTCTTGTATATATGCAAATACAGCAATGTTAAGGTTGAATGCTAATCCTAACTTGCTAATGCTAGCGATCTAATGCTAATGCTAATATCTGGTCATTGTCATACTGTACGTGTCCTCTATGATGGTAATAAGTGATCACCTGAATTAAAGCATAACCCTTCATGGGAGTATGTGATTAGATGGCATTAAAGCTTTACTTGTTGTATATATGCAAATGCAGTAATGCCAAAAGTTTGAATACTAATGCTAACTTGCCAATGCTAGCAATCTAATGCTAGTGCTAATATCTGGTCATTTTCATACTGAGCATTGTCCTCTATGATGGAAATAAAGAGATCAGATGGCATTAAAAGCGTAACCCTTCATGGGCATATGAGATTAGAAAGGCATTAACTCTTAAACCTTTTTTGTATATATGCAAACAGAGCAATGTTAAAGTTTGAATGCTAATTCTAACTTGCTAATGCTAGCGATCTAATGCTAGTGCTAATATCTGGTCATTTTCATACTGTACGTGACCTTTATGATGGAAATTAGAGATCAGATGGCATTAAAGCATAAACCTTCATGGGAATATGTGATTAGATGGCATTAAAGCTGAACCCTTCTTGTATATATGCAAATACAGCAATGTTAAAGTTTGAATGCTAATGCTAATTTGCTAATGTTAGCGATCTAATGCTAGTGCTAATATCTGGTCATTGTCATACTTGTATGTGTCTTCTATGATGGAAATAAGAGATCAGATGGCATTAAAGCATATCCCTTCATGGGAATATGTGATTAGATGGCATTAAAGTTTTAACCCTTCTTGTATATATGCAAATACAGCAATGTTAAAGTTTGAATGCTAATGCTAACTTACTAAATGCTAGCGATCTAATGCTAGTTCTAATATCTGGTCATTTTCATATTGTGCGTGTCCTCTATGAAAGACATAGGAGATCAGATGGCATTAAAGCATATCCCTTCTTGTATATATGCAAATACAAAAATTTAAGGTTTGAATGCTAATGCTAACTTGTTAATGCTAACGATCTAATGCTAGTGCTAATATTTGGTCATTTTCATATTGTACGTGTCCTCTATGATAGACATAGGAAATCAGATGGCATTAAAGCATAACCCTGCATGGGAATATGAGATTAGATGGCATTAAAAGCTTAACCCTTCTTGTATATATGCAAATCCAGTAATGTTAAAGTTTGAATGCTAATGCTAACTTGCTAATGCTAGCGATCTAATGCTAGTGTTAATATCTGGTCATTGTCATCCTGTAACGTGTCCTCTATGATGGTAATAAGTGATCACCTGGCATTAAAAGCATATCCTTCATGGGAATATGATTAGATGGCATTAAAGCTTAACCCTTCTTATATATATGCAAATACAGCAATGTTAAAGTTTGAATGCTAATGCTAATTTGCCAATGCTAGCGATCTAATGCTAGTGCTAATATCTGGTCATGTTCATACTGTACTTGTCCTCTATGATGGAAATAAGAGATCAGATGGCATTAAACCATAACCCTTCTTGGGAATATGACATTTAATGCCATTAAAGCTTAACCCTTCTTGTATATATGCAAATACAGTCATGTTAAAGTTTGAATGCTAATGCTAACTTGCTTATGCTTGCGATCTAATGATAGTGCTAATATCTGGTCATGTTCTTATTGTACGTGTCCTTTATGATGGAAATAAGATATCAGATAGCATTAAAGCTTAACCCTTTTTGGGAATATGAGAATAAATGGCATTAAAGCTTAACCCTTCTGGTATAGATGGAAATTCCGCGATGTTAAAGTTTGAATGCTAATGCTAACTTGCTAATGCTAACGATCTAATGCTAGTGCTAATATCTGGTCATTTTCTGACTGTACATGTCCTTTATGATGGAAATTAGATAACAGATGGTATTGAAGCATAACCTTTCATGGGCATATGAGTTTAGATAGCAATAAATCTTAACCCTTGTTGTAAATATGCAAATGCAGTAGAATCGAAGTTTGAATGCTAATGCTGAATTGCTAATGCTAGCGATCTAATGGTAGTGCTAATATCTGCTCATTTTCATACTGTACGTGTACTCTATGATGGAAATAAGAGATTCGATTGCAATAAAGCATAACCTTTCATGGGCATATGAGTTTAGATAGCAATAAATCTAAACCCTTGTTGTAAATATGCAAATGCAGTAATGTCAAAGTTTGAATGCTAATGCTAACTTGCCAATGCTAGCGATCTAATGCTAGTGCTAATATCTGGTCATTTTCATCCTGAACATTGTCCTCTATGATGGAAATAAGAGATCAGATGGCATTAAAAGCCGTATCCCTTCATGGGCATATGAGATTAGAAGGCATTAACTCTTAAACCTTTTTGTATATATGCAATCAGAGCAATGTTAAAGTTTGAATGCTAATTTAACTTGCTAATGCTAGCGATCTAATGTTAGTGCTAATATCTGGTCATTTTCATACTGTACGGACCTTTATGATGGAAATTAGAGACCAGATGGCATTAAAGCATAACCCTTGAGGGGCAGATGAGATTAGAAGGCATTAAAGCTTAACCCTTCTTGTATATAAGCAAATACAGCAATGTTGAAGTTTGAATGCTAATGCTAAGTTGCTAATGCTAGCGATCTAATGCTGGTGCTAATATCTCGTCATTTTTCATGCTGTACGGGTCTCTATGATGGACATTAGAGACCAGATGGCATTGAAGCATAACTCTTCATGGGAATATGAGATTAGATGGCATCAAAGCTTCATCCTTCTTGTACATATGCAAATCCAGTAATGTTAAAATTTGAATGCTAATGCTAACTTGCTAATGCTAGCGATCTAATGCTAGTTCTAATATCTGGTCATTTTCTTATTGTACGTGTCCTTTATGATGGAAATAAGAGATCAGATGGCAATAAAGCATCACCCTTCTTTGGAATATGAGATTAAATGGCATTAAAGCTTCACCCTTTTCTTATATATGCAAATACAGCAATGTTAAGGTTGAATGCTAATCCTAACTTGCTAATGCTAGTGATCTAATGCTAGTGCTAATATCTGGTCATTGTCATACTGTGTGCGTGTCCTCTATGATGGTAATAAGTGATCACCTGGCATTTAAGCATATCCCTTCATGGGATTATGTGATTAGATGGCATTAAAGCTTAATCCTTCTTATATATATGCAAATACAGCAATGTTAAAGTTTGAATGCTAATGCTAACTTGCAAATGCTAGCGATCTAATGCTAGTGCTAATATCTGGTCATTTTCATACTGCACGTGTCCTCTATGATGGAAATAAGAGATCAGATGGCATTAAAACATTACCCTTCTTGGGAATATGAGATTAAGTGCCATTAAAGCTTAACCCTTCTTGTATATATGCAAATACAGTAATGTTAAAGTTTGAAAGCTAATGCTAACTTGCTGATGCTAGCGATCTTATGCTAGTGCTAATATCTGGTCATTGTCATACTGTACGTGTCCTCTATGATGGAAATAAGAGATCAGATGTCATTAAAGCATAACCCTTCTTGGGAATTTGATATTAAATGCCATTAAAGCTTAACCCTTCTTGTATATATGCAAAATACAACAATGTTGAAGTTTCAATGCTAATGCTAACTTTCTAATGCTAGCGATCAAATGCTAGAGCTAATATCTAGTCATTTTCTTGCTGCACGGGTCCTCTATGATGGACATTCGAGACCAGATGGCATTAAAAGCATTACCCTTCATGGGAATATGAGATTAGATGGCATTAAAGCTTCACCCTTCTTGTATATATGCAAATCCAGTAATGTTAAAGTTTGAATGCTAATGCTAACTTTATTAATGCTAGGTATCAAATGATAGTGCTAATATCTAGTCATTTTTCATGCTGTAATGGGTCCTCTATTATGGACATTAGAGACCAGATGGCATTAAAGCATAACCCTTCATGGGAATATGTGATTAGATGGCATTAAAGCTGAACCCTTCTTGTATATATGCAAATACAGCAATGTTAAAGTTTGAATGCTAATGCTAACTTGCTAATGCTAGCGATCTAATGCTAGTGCTAATATCTGGTCATTGTCATACTGTATGTGTCCTCTATGATGGAAATAAGAGATCTGATGGCATTAAATCATATCTCTTCATGGAAATATGTGATTAGATGGCCTTATAGCTTAACCCTTCTTATGTATATGTAAATCCAGTAATGTTAAAGTTTTAATGCTAATGCTAACTTGCTAATGCTAGCGATCTAATGCTAGTTCTAATATCTGGTCATGTTCTTATTGTACGTGTCCTCTATGATGGACATTAGAGACCAGATGGCATTAAAGCATAACCCTTCATGGGAATATGTGATTAGATGGCATTTAAGCTGAACCCTTCTTGTATATATGCAAATACAGTAATGTTAAAGTTTGAATACTAAAGCTAACTTGCTAATGCTAGCGATCTAATGCTAGTGCTGATTTCTCTTCATTTTCTGACTGTACGTGTCCATTATGATGGTAATAAGAGCTCAGATGTCATTAAAGCATAACCCTTCATGGGAAAATGAGATTAGATGGCATTAAAGCTAAACCTTTTTTATGTATATGCAAATCCAGTAATGTTAAAGTTTGAATGCTAATGCTAATTTGCTAATGCTAGCGATCTAATGCTACTACTAATTTCTGCTCATTTTCTGACTGTGCGTGTCTCTAAGATGGAAATTAGAGAACAGATGGCATTTAAGCATAACCCTTCATGGGCATATGAGATTAGAAGGAAATCGAGCTTAACGCTTGTTGTATATATGCAAATGCAGTAATGTCAAAGTTTGAACGCTAATGCTAACTTGCCAATGCTAGCGATCTAATGCTAGTGCTAATATCTGGTCATTTTCATACTGTACGTGTCCTCTATGATGGAAATAAGAGATCAGATGGCATTAAAGCATAACCCTTCATGGGCTTATGAGATTAGAAGGCATTAAATCTTAAACCTTGTTTTATATATGCAAACAGAGCAATGTTAAAGTTTGAATGCTAATTCTAACTTTGCTAATGCTAGCTTATCTAATGCTACTGCTAATATCTGGTCATTTTCATACTGTAACGTGACCTCTATGATGGAAATTAGAGACCAGATGGCATTAAAGCATAACCCTTGATGGGCATATGACTTTAGAAGGCATTAAAGCTTAACCCTTCTTGTATTTATGCAAATACAGTAATGTTGAAGTTTGAATGCTAATGCTTACTTGCTAATGCTAGCGATCTAATGCTAGTGCTAATATCTAGTCATTTTCATGCTGTACGGGTCCTCTATGATGGACATTAGAGACCAGATGGCATTGAAGCATAACTCTTCATGGGAATATGAGATTAGATGGCATCAAAGCTTCATCCTTCTTGTACATATGCAAATCCAGTAATGTTAAAATTTGAATGCTAATGCTAACTTGCTAATGCTAGCGATCTAATGCTAGTTCTAATATCTGGTCATTTTCTTATTGTACGTGTCCTTTATGATGGAAATAAGAGATCAGATGGCAATAAAGCATCACCCTTCTTTTGGAATATGAGATTAAATGGCATTAAAGCTCACTTTTTCTTATATTTGCAAATACAGCAATGTTAAGGTTGAATGCTAATCCTAACTTGCTAATGCTAGTGATCTAATGCTAGTGCTAATATCTGGTCATTGTCATACTGTACGTGTCCTCTATGATGGTAATAAGTGATCACCTGGCATTTAAGCATATCCCTTCATGGGATTATGTGATTAGATGGCATTAAAGTTAATCCTTCTTATATATATGCAAATACAGCAATGTTAAAGTTTGAATGCTAATGCTAACTTGCAAATGCTAGCGATCTAATGCTAGTGCTAATATCTGGTCATTTTCATACTGCGTGTCCTCTATGATGGAAATAAGAGATCAGATGGCATTAAAACATTACCCTTCTTGGGAATATGAGATTAAGTGCCATTAAAGTTTAACCCCTTCTTTGTATATATGCAAATACAGTAATGTTAAAGTTTGAAAGCTAATGCTAACTTGCTGATGCTAGCGATCTTATGCTAGTGCTAATATCTGGTCATTGTCATACTGTACGTGTCCTCTATGATGGAAATAAGAGATCAGATGTCATTAAAGCATAACCCTTCTTGGGAATTTGATATTAAATGCCATTAAAGCTTTTACCCTTCTTGTATATATGCAAATACAACAATGTTGAAGTTTCAATGCTAATGCTAACTTTCTAATGCTAGCGATCAAATGCTAGAGCTAATATCTAGTCATTTTCTTGCTGTACGGGTCCTCTATGATGGACATTCGAGACCAGATGGCATTAAAGCATTACCCCTTCATGGGAATATGAGATTAGATGGCATTAAAAGCTTCACCCTTCTTGTATATATGCAAATCCAGTAATGTTAAAGTTTGAATGCTAATGCTAACTTACTAATGCTAGCGATCAAATGATAGTGCTAATATCTAGTCATTTTCATGCTGTACGGGTCCTCTATTATGGACATTAGAGACCAGATGGCATTAAAGCATAACCCTTCATGGGAATATGTGATTAGATGGCATTAAAGCTGAACCCTTCTTGTATATATGCAAATACAGCAATGTTAAAGTTTGAATGCTAATGCTAACTTGCTAATGCTAGCGATCTAATGCTAGTGCTAATATCTGGTCATTGTCATACTGTATGTGTCCTCTATGATGGAAATAAGAGATCTGATGGCATTAAATCATATCTCTTCATGGAAATATATGTGATTAGATGGCCTTTATAGCTTAACCCTTCTTATGTATATATAAATCCAGTAATGTTAAACTTTTAATGCTAATGCTAACTTGCTAATGCTAGCGATCTAATGCTAGTTCTAATATCTGGTCATGTTCTTATTGTACGTGTCCTCTATGATGGACATTAGAGACCAGATGGCATTAAAGCATAACCCTTCATGGGAATATGTGATTAGATGGCATTTAAGCTGAACCCTTCTTGTATATATGCAAATACAGTAATGTTAAAGTTTGAATACTAAAGCTAACTTGCTAATGCTAGCGATCTAATGCTAGTGCTGATTTCTCTTCATTTTCTGACTGTACGTGTCCATTATGATGGTAATAAGAGCTCAGATGTCATTAAAGCATAACCCTTCATGGGAAAATGAGATTAGATGGCATTAAAGCTAAACCTTTTTATGTATATGCAAATCCAGTAATGTTAAAGTTTGAATGCTAATGCTAATTTGCTAATGCTAGCGATCTAATGCTACTGCTAATTTCTGCTCATTTTCTGACTGTACGTGTCCTCTAAGATGGAAATTAGAGAACAGATGGCATTTAAGCATAACCCTTCATGGGCATATGAGATTAGAAGGAAATCGAGCTTAACGCTTGTTGTATATATGCAAATGCAGTAATGTCAAAGTTTGAACGCTAATGCTAACTTGCCAATGCTAGCGATCTAATGCTAGTGCTAATATCTGGTCATTTTCATACTGTACGTGTCCTCTATGATGGAAATAAGAGATCAGATGGCATTAAAGCATAACCCTTCATGGGCTTATGAGATTAGAAGGCATTAAATCTTAAACCTTGTTTTATATATGCAAACAGAGCAATGTTAAAGTTTGAATGCTAATTCTAACTTGCTAATGCTAGCGATCTAATGCTACTGCTAATATCTGGTCATTTTCATACTGTACGTGACCTCTATGATGGAAATTAGAGACCAGATGGCATTAAAGCATAACCCTTGATGGGCATATGACTTTTAGAAGGCATTAAAAGCTTAACCCTTCTTGTATTTATGCAAATACAGTAATGTTGAAGTTTGAATGCTAATGCTTACTTGCTAATGCTAGCGATCTAATGCTAGTGCTAATATCTAGTCATTTTCATACTGTACGGGTCCTCTATGATGGACATTAGAGAACAGATGGCATTTAAGCATTACCCTTCATAGGCATATGAGATTAGAAGTCATGAAAGCTTAACCCTTCTTGAATATATGCAAACACAGCAATGTTAAAGTTTGAATGCTAATGCTAACTTGCTCATGCCAACGACCTAATGCTAGTGCTAATATCTGGTCATTTTCATATTGTACGTGTCCTCTATGATAGACATAGGAGATCAGATGGCATTAAAGCATATCCTTCTTGTATATATGCAAATACAGAAATGTTAAGGTTTGAATGCTAATGCTAACTTGTTAATGCTAACGATCTAATGCTAGTGCTAATATTTGGTCATTTTCATATTGTAACGTGTACTCTCGATAAACATAGGAAATCAGATGGCATTAAAGCATAACCTTTCATGGGAATATGAGATTAGATGGCATTAAAGTTTAACCCTTCTTGTATATATGCAAATCCAGTAATGTTAAAGTTTTAATGCTAATGCTAACTTGCTAATGCTAGCGATCTAATGCTGGTGTTAATATCTGGTCATTGTCATCCTGTACGTGTCCTCTATGATGGTAATAAGTGATCACCTGGCATTAAAGCATATCCCTTCATGGGAATATGTGATTAGATTTCATTAAAGCTTAACCCTTCTTATATATTTGCAAATACAGCAATGTTAAAGTTTGAATGCTAATGCTAATTTGCCAATGCTTGCGATCTAATGCTAGTGCTAATATCTGGTTATTTTCATACTGTACGTGTCCTCTATGATGGAAATAAGAGATCAGATGGCATTAAAGCATAACCCTTCTTTGGAATATGACATTAAATGCCATTAAAGCTTAACCCTTCTTGTATATATGCAAGTACAGTCATGTTAAAGTTTGAATGCTAATGCTAACTTGCTTATGCTTGCGATCTAATGATAGTGCTAATATCTGGTCATGTTCTTATTTATGCGTGTCCTTTATGATGGAAATAAGATATCCGATAGCATTAAAGCATAACCGTTTTTTGGGAATATGAGAATAAATGGCATTAAAGCTTAACCTTCTGGTATAGATGGAAATTCCGCAATGTTAAAGTTTGAATGCTAATGCTAACTTGCTAATGCTAACGATCTAATGCTATTGCTAATATCTGGTCATTTTCTGACTGTACGTGTCCTTTATGATGGAAATTAGATAACAGATGGTATTGAAGCATAACCTTTCATGGGCATATGAGTTTAGATAGCAATAAATCTTAACCCTTGATGTAAATATGCAAATGCAGTAGAATCGAAGTTTGAATGCTAATGCTAAATTGCTAATGCTAGCGATCTAATGGTAGTGCTAATATCTGCTCATTTTCATACTGTACTTGTACTCTATGATGGAAATAAGAGATTCGATTGCAATAAAAGCATAACCTTTCATGGGCATATGAGTTTAGATAGCAATAAATCTAAACCCTTATTTGTAAATATGCAAATGCAGTAATGTCAAAGTTTGAATGCTAATGCTAACTTGCTAATGCTAGCGATCTAATGCTAGTGCTAATATCTTGTCATTTTCATACTGTACGTGACCTTTATGATGGAAATTAGAGAACAGATGGCATTAAAGCATAAACCTTGAGGGGCATATGAGATTAGAAGGCATTAAAGCTTAACCCTTCTTGTATATAAGCAAATACAGCAATGTTGAAGTTTGAATGCTATTGCTATCTTGCTAATGCTAGCCATCTAATGCTAGTGCTAATATCTAGTCATTTTCATGCTGTACGGGTCCTCTATGATGGACATTAGAGACCAGATGGCTTTAAAGCATAACCCTTCATTGGAATATGTGATTAGATGGCATTAAAGCTGAACCCTTCTTGTATATACGCAAATACAGCAATGTTAAGGTTTGAATGCTAATGCTAACTTGCTAATGCTAGCGATCTAATGCTAGTGCTAATATCTGGTCATTGTCATACTGTATGTGTCCTCTATGATGGAAATAAGAGATCAGATGGCATTAAAGCATATCCCTTCATGGGAATATGTGATTAGATGTCATTAAAGCTTAACCCTTCTTGTATATATGCAAATACAGTAATGTTAAAGTTTTAATGCTAATGCTAACTTGCTAATGCTAGCGATCTAATGCTAGTGCTAATATCTGGTCATTGTCATACTGTACGTGACCTCTATGATGGAAATAAGAGATCAGATGGCATTAAAGCATATCCCTTCATAGGCATATGAGATTAGAAGTCATGAAAGCTTAACCCTTCTTGAATATATGCAAACACAGCAATGTTAAAGTTTGAATGCTAATGCTAACTTGCTCATGCCAACGATCTAATGCTAGTGCTAATATCTGGTCATTTTCATATTGTACGTGTCCTCTATGATAGACATAGGACATCAGATGGCATTAAAGCATATCCCTTCTTGTATATATGCAAATACAGAAATGTTAAGGTTTGAATGCTAATGCTAACTTGTTAATGCTAACGTTCTAATGCTAGTGCTAATATTTGGTCATTTTCATATTGTACGTGTCTTCTACAATAGACATAGGAAATCAGATGGCATTAAAGCATAATCTTTCATGGGAATATGAGATTAGATGGCATTAAAGCTTAACCCTTCTTGTATACATGCAAATCCAGTAATGTTAAAGTTTGAATGCTAATGCTAACTTGCTAATGCTAGCGATCTAATGCTAGTGTTAATATCTGGTCATTGTCATCCTGTACGTGTCCTCTATGATGGTAATAAGTGATCACCTGGCATTAAAGCATATCCCTTCATGGGAATATGTGATTGGATGGCATTAAAGCTTAACCCTTCTTATATATATGCAAATACAGCAATGTTAAAGTTTGAATGCTAATGCTAATTTGCCAATGCTAGCGATCTAATGCTAGTGGTAATATCTGGTCATTTTCTGACTGTACGTGTCCTTTATGATGGAAATTAGATAACAGATGGTATTGAAGCATAACCTTTCATGGGCATATGAGTTTAGATAGCAATCAATCTTAACCCTTGTTGTAAATATGCAAATGCAGTAGAGTCGAAGTTTGAATGCTAATGCTAAATTGCTAATGCTAGCGATCTAATGGTAGTGCTAATATCTGCTCATTTTCATATTGTACGTGTCCTCTATGATTGAAATAAGAGATTCGATTGCAATAAAGCATAACCTTTCATGGGCATATGAGTTTAGATAGCAATAAATCTTAACCCTTGTTGTAAATATGCAAATGCAGTAATGTCAAAGTTTGAATGCTAATGCTAACTTGCCAATGCTAGCGATCTAATGCTAGTGCTAATATCTGGTCATTTCCATACTGAACGTGTCCTCTATGATGGAAATAAGATATCAGATGGCATTAAAGCGAAACCCTTCATGGGCATATGAGATTAGAAGGCATTAACTCTTAAACCTTTTTGTATATATGCAATCAGAGCAATGTTAAAGTTTGAATGCTAATTCTAACTTGCTAATGCTAGCGATCTAATGCTAGTCCTAATATCTGGACATTTTCTTACTGTACGTGACCTTTATGATGGAAATTAGAGACCAGATGGCATTAAAGCATGACCCTTGAGGGGCATATGAGATTAGAAGGCATTAAAGCTTAACCCTTCTTGTATATAAGCAAATACAGCAATGTTGAAGTTTGAATGCTAATGCTAACTTGCTAATGCTAGCGATCTAATGTTAGTGCTAATATCTAGTCATTTTCATGCTGGTAACGGGTCCTCTATGATGGACATTAGAGACCAGATGGTATTAAAGCATAACTCTTCTTGGGAATATGAGATTAGATGGCATTAAAGCTTCATCCTTCTTGTATATATGCACATCCAGTAATGTTAAAGTTTGAATGGTAATGCTAACTTAATAATGCTAGCGATCAAATGCTAGTGCTAAAATCTAGTCATTTTTTTTCATGCTGTGCGGGTCCTCTATGATGGACATTAGAGACCAGATGGCATTAAAGCATAACCCTTCATGGGAATATGTGATTAGATTTTGCATTAAAAGCTGAACCCTTCTTGTATATATGCAAATACAGCAATGTTAAGGTTGAATGCTAATCCCTAACTTGCTAATGCTAGCGATCTAATGCTAATGCTAATATCTGGTCATTGTCATACTGTACACGTGTCCTCTATGATGGTAATAAGTGATCACCTGAATTAAAGCATATCCTTCATGGGAATATGTGATTAGATGGCATTAAAGCTTAACCCTTCTTATATATATGCAAATACAGTAATGTCAAAGTTTGAATGCTAATGCTAACTTGCCAATGCCAGCGATCTAATGCTAGTGCTAATATCTGGTCATTTTATACTGTACGTGTCCTCTATGATGGAAATAAGAGATCAGATGGCATTAAAAGCATAACCCTTCATGGGCATATGAGATTAGAAGGCATTAAATCTTTTAACCTTGTTCTACATATGCAAACAGAGCAATGTTAAAGTTTGAATGCTAATTCTAACTTGCTTATGCTAGCGATCTAATGCTAGTGCTAATATCTGGTCATTTTTCATACTGTATGCGTGACCTCTATGATGGAAATTAGAGACCAGTTGGCATTAAAGCATAACCCTTGATGGGCATATGAGATTAGAAGGCATTAAAGCTTAACCCTTCTTGGATATATGCAAATACAGTAGTGTTGAAGTTTGAATGCTAATGCTAACTTGCTAATGCTAGCGATCTAATGCTAGTGGTAATATCTAGTCATTTTCATATTGTACGGGTCCTTTATGATGGACATTAGAGAACAGATGGCATTTAAGCATAACCCTTCATAGGCATATGAGATTAGAAGGCATTAAAGCTTAACCCTTCTTGAATATATGCAAACACAGTAATGTTAAAGTTTGAATGCTAATGCTAACTTGCTAATGCTAACGATCTAATGCTAGTGCTAATATCTGGTCATTTTCATATTGTACGTGTCCTCTATCATAGACAAAGGAAATCAGATTGCATTACAGCATATCCCTTCTTGTATATATGCAAATACAGAAATGTTAAGGTTTGAATGCTAATGCTAAATTGTTAATGCTAACGATCTAATGCCAGTGCTAATATTTGGTCATTTTCATATTGTACGTGTCCTCTATGATAGACATAGGAAATCAGATGGCATTAAAGCATTACCCTTCATGGGAATATGAGATTAGATCACATTAAAGCTTAACCCTTCTTGTATTCATGCAAATCCAGTAATGTTAAAGTTTGAATGCAAATGCTTACTTGCAAATGCTAGCGATCCAATGCGAGTGCTAATTTCTGGTCATTTTCTGACTTTACGTGTCCTCTATGATGGAATTTAGATAACAGTTGGGATTGAAGCATAACCTTTCATGGGTATATGAGTTTATATAGCAATAAATCTTTACCCTTGTTGTAAATATGCAAATGCAGTAGAGTCAAAGTTTGAATGCTAATGCTAAATTGCTAATGCTAGCGATCTAATGGTAGTGCTAATATCTGGTCATTTTCATACTGTACGTGTCCTCTATGATGGAAATAAGAGATTTGATTGCATTAAAGCATAACCCTTCATGGGCATATGAGATTAGAAGGCATTAAAGCTTAACCCTTTTTGTATATATGTAAATACAGCAATGTAAAAGTTTGAATGCTAATGCTAACTCGCTAATGCTAGCGATTTAATGCTAGTGCTAATTTCTGGTCATTTTCTGACTGTACGTGTCCTCTATGATGGAAATAAGAGATCAGATGGTAATAAAGCATAACGCTCCATGGGAATATGAGATTAGATGACATTAAAGCTAAACCCTTCTTGTGTATATGCAAATCCAGTAATGTTAAAGTTTGAATGCTAATGCTAACTTGCTAATGCTAGCGATCTAATGATACTGCTAATTTCTGCTCATTTTCTGACTGTACGTGTCCTCTAAGATGGAAATTACAGAACAGATGGCATTTAAGCATAACCCTTCATGGACATATGAGATTAGAAGGAAATAAAGCTTAACCCTTGTTGTATGTATGCAAATGCAGTAATGTCAAAGTTTGAATGCTAATGCTAACTTGCCAATGCTAGCGATCTAATGCTAGTGCTAATATCTGGTCATTTTCATACTGAACGTGTCCTCTATGATGGAAATAAGAGATCAGATGGCATTAAAGCGTAACCCTTCATGGGCATATGAGATTAGAAGGCATTAACTCTTAAACCTTTTTGTATATATGCAAATAGAGCAATGTTAAAGTTTGAATGCTAATTCTACCTTGCTAATGCTAGCGATCTAATGCTAGTGCTAATATCTGGTCATTTTCATACTGTACGTGACCTTTATGATGGAAATTAGAGATCAGATGGCATTAAAGCATAAACCTTGATGGGCATATGAGATTAAGGCATTAAAGCTTAACCCTTCTTGTATATATGCAAATACAGCAATGTTGAAGTTTGAATGCTAATGCTAACTTGCTAATGCTAGCGATCTAATGCTAGTGCTAATATCTAGTCATTTTCATGCTTTACGGGTCCTCTATGATGGACATTAGAGACCAGATGGCATTAAAGCATATCCCTTCATGGGAATATGAGATTAGATGGCATTAAAGCTTCACCCTTCTTGTATATATGCAAATCCTGTAATGTTAAAGTTTGAATGCTAATGCTAACTTGCTAATGCTAGCGATCTAATGCTAGTGATAATATCTAGTCATTTTCATGCTGTACGGGTCCTCTATGATGGACATTAGAGACCAGATGGCATTAAAACATAACCCTGCATGGGAATATGTGATTAGATGGCATTAAAGCTAACCCTTCTTATATATATGCAAATACAGCAATGTTAAAGTTTGAATGCTAATGCTAATTTGCCAATGCTAGCGATCTAATGCTAGTGGTAATATCTGGTCATTTTCTGACTGTACGTGTCCTTTATGATGGAAATTAGATAACAGATGGTATTGAAGCATAACCTTTCATGGGCATATGAGTTTTAGATAGCAATCAATCTTAACCCTTGTTGTAAATATGCAAATGCAGTAGAGTCGAAAGTTTGAATGCTAATGCTAAATTGCTAATGCTAGCGATCTAATGGTAGTGCTAATATCTGCTCATTTTCATACTGTACGTGTCCTCTATGATTGAAATAAGAGATTCGGTTGCAATAAAGCATAACCTTTCATGGGCATATGAGTTTAGATAGCAATAAATCTTAACCCTTGTTGTAAATATGCAAATGCAGTAATGTCAAAGTTTGAATGCTAATGCTAACTTGCCAATGCTAGCGATCTAATGCTAGTGCTAATATCTGGTCATTTCCATACTGAACGTGTCCTCTATGATGGAAATAAGAGATCAGATGGCATTAAAGCGTAACCCTTCATGGGCATATGAGATTAGAAGGCATTAACTCTTAAACCTTTTTGTATATATGCAATCAGAGCAATGTTAAAGTTTGAATGCTAATTCTAACTTGCTAATGCTAGCGATCTAATGCTAGTCCTAATATCTGGACATTTTCATACTGTACGTGACCTTTATGATGGAAATTAGAGACCAGATGGCATTAAAGCATGACCCTTGAGGGGCATATGAGATTAGAAGGCATTAAAGCTTAACCCTTCTTGTATATAAGCAAATACAGCAATGTTGAAGTTTGAATGCTAATGCTAACTTGCTAATGCTAGCGATCTAATGTTAGTGCTAATATCTAGTCATTTTCATGCTGTACGGGTCCTCAATGATGGACATTAGAGACCAGATGGTATTAAAGCATAACTCTTCTTGGGAATATGAGATTAGATGGCATTAAAGCTTCATCCTTCTTGTATATATGCACATCCAGTAATGTTAAAGTTTGAATGGTAATGCTAACTTAATAATGCTAGCGATCAAATGCTAGTGCTAAAATCTAGTCATTTTCATGCTGTACGGGTCCTCTATGATGGACATTAGAGACCAGATGGCATTAAAGCATAACCCTTCATGGGAATATGTGATTAGATGGCATTAAAGCTGAACCCTTCTTGTATATATGCAAATACAGCAATGTTAAGGTTGAATGCTAATCCTAACTTGCTAATGCTAGCGATCTAATGCTAATGCTAATATCTGGTCATTGTCATACTATGCGTGTCCTCTATGATGGTAATAAGTGATCACCTGGAATTAAAGCATATCCCTTCATGGGAATATGTGATTAGATGGCATTAAAGCTTAACCCTTCTTATATATATGCAAATACAGTAATGTCAAAGTTTGAATGCTAATGCTAACTTGCCAATGCCAGCGATCTAATGCTAGTGCTAATATCTGGTCATTTTTATACTGTACGTGTCCTCTATGATGGAAATAAGAGATCAGATGGCATTAAAGCATAACCCTTCATGGGCATATGAGATTAGAAGGCATTAAATCTTTAACCTTGTTCTACATATGCAAACAGAGCAATGTTAAAGTTTGAATGCTAATTCTAACTTGCTAATGCTAGCGATCTAATGCTAGTGCTAATATCTGGTCATTTTCATACTGTACGTGACCTCTATGATGGAAATTAGAGACCAGTTGGCATTAAAGCATAACCCTTGATGGGCATATGAGATTAGAAGGCATTAAAGCTTAACCCTTCTTGGATATATGCAAATACAGTAGTGTTGAAGTTTGAATGCTAATGCTAACTTGCTAATGCTAGCGATCTAATGCTAGTGGTAATATCTAGTCATTTTCATATTGTACGGGTCCTTTATGATGGACATTAGAGAACAGATGGCATTTAAGCATAACCCTTCATAGGCATATGAGATTAGAAGGCATTAAAGCTTAACCCTTCTTGAATATATGCAAACACAGTAATGTTAAAGTTTGAATGCTAATGCTAACTTGCTAATGCTAACGATCTAATGCTAGTGCTAATATCTGGTCATTTTCATATTGTACGTGTCCTCTATCATAGACAAAGGAAATCAGATTGCATTAAAGCATATCCCTTCTTGTATATATGCAAATACAGAAATGTTAAGGTTTGAATGCTAATGCTAACTTGTTAATGCTAACGATCTAATGCCAGTGCTAATATTTGGTCATTTTCATATTGTACGTGTCCTCTATGATAGACATAGGAAATCAGATGGCATTAAAGCATTACCCTTCATGGGAATATGAGATTAGATCACATTAAAGCTTAACCCTTCTTGTATTTATGCAAATCCAGTAATGTTAAAGTTTGAATGCAAATGCTTACTTGCAAATGCTAGCGATCCAATGCGAGTGCTAATTTCTGGTCATTTTCTGACTTTACGTGTCCTCTATGATGGAATTTAGATAACAGATGGGATTGAAGCATAACCTTTCATGGGTATATGAGTTTATATAGCAATAAATCTTTACCCTTGTTGTAAATATGCAAATGCAGTAGAGTCAAAGTTTGAATGCTAATGCTAAATTGCTAATGCTAGCGATCTAATGGTAGTGCTAATATCTGGTCATTTTCATACTGTACGTGTCCTCTATGATGGAAATAAGAGATTTGATTGCATTAAAGCATAACCCTTCATGGGCATATGAGATTAGAAGGCATTAAAGCTTAACCCTTTTTGTATATATGTAAATACAGCAATGTAAAAGTTTGAATGCTAATGCTAACTCGCTAATGCTAGCGATTTAATGCTAGTGCTAATTTCTGGTCATTTTCTGACTGTGCGTGTCTCTATGATGGAAATAAGAGATCAGATGGTAATAAAGCATAACGCTCCATGGGAATATGAGATTAGATGACATTAAAGCTAAACCCTTCTTGTGTATATGCAAATCCAGTAATGTTAAAGTTGAATGCTAATGCTAACTTGCTAATGCTAGCGATCTAATGATACTGCTAATTTCTGCTCATTTTCTGACTGTACGTGTCCTCTAAGATGGAAATTACAGAACAGATGGCATTTAAGCATAACCCTTCATGGACATATGAGATTAGAAGGAAATAAAGCTTAACCCTTGTTGTATGTATGCAAATGCAGTAATGTCAAAGTTTGAATGCTAATTCTAACTTGCCAATGCTAGCGATCTAATGCTAGTGCTAATATCTGGTCATTTTCATACTGAACGTGTCCTCTATGATGGAAATAAGAGATCAGATGGCATTAAAGCGTAACCCTTCATGGGCATATGAGATTAGAAGGCATTAACTCTTAAACCTTTTGTATATATGCAAATAGAGCAATGTTAAAGTTTGAATGCTAATTCTACCTTGCTAATGCTAGCGATCTAATGCTAGTGCTAATATCTGGTCATTTTCATACTGTACGTGACCTTTATGATGGAAATTAGAGATCAGATGGCATTAAAGCATAAACCTTGATGGGCATATGAGATTAAGGCATTAAAGCTTAACCCTTCTTGTATATATGCAAATACAGCAATGTTGAAGTTTGAATGCTAATGCTAACTTGCTAATGCTAGCGATCTAATGCTAGTGCTAATATCTAGTCATTTTCATGCTTTACGGGTCCTCTATGATGGACATTAGAGACCAGATGGCATTAAAGCATATCCCTTCATGGGAATATGAGATTAGATGGCATTAAAGCTTCACCCTTCTTGTATATATGCAAATCCTGTAATGTTAAAGTTTGAATGCTAATGCTAACTTGCTAATGCTAGCGATCTAATGCTAGTGCTAATATCTAGTCATTTTCATGCTGTACGGGTCCTCTATGATGGACATTAGAGACCAGATGGCATTAAAGCATAACCCTGCATGGGAATATGTGATTAGATGGCATTAAAGCTTAACCCTTCTTATATATATGCAAATACAGCAATGTTAAAGTTTGAATGCTAATGCTAATTTGCCAATGCTAGCGATCTAATGCTAGTGGTAATATCTGGTCATTTTCTGACTGTACGTGTCCTTTATGATGGAAATTAGATAACAGATGGTATTGAAGCATAACCTTTCATGGGCATATGAGTTTAGATAGCAATCAATCTTAACCCTTGTTGTAAATATGCAAATGCAGTAGAGTCGAAGTTTGAATGCTAATGCTAAATTGCTAATGCTAGCGATCTAATGGTAGTGCTAATATCTGCTCATTTTCATACTGTACGTGTCCTCTATGATTGAAATAAGAGATTCGGTTGCAATAAAGCATAACCTTTCATGGGCATATGAGTTTAGATAGCAATAAATCTTAACCCTTGTTGTAAATATGCAAATGCAGTAATGTCAAAGTTTGAATGCTAATGCTAACTTGCCAATGCTAGCGATCTAATGCTAGTGCTAATATCTGGTCATTTCCATACTGAACGTGTCCTCTATGATGGAAATAAGAGATCAGATGGCATTAAAGCGTAACCCTTCATGGGCATATGAGATTAGAAGGCATTAACTCTTAAACCTTTTTGTATATATGCAATCAGAGCAATGTTAAAGTTTGAATGCTAATTCTAACTTGCTAATGCTAGCGATCTAATGCTAGTCCTAATATCTGGACATTTTCATACTATGCGTGACCTTTATGATGGAAATTAGAGACCAGATGGCATTAAAGCATGACCCTTGAGGGGCATATGAGATTAGAAGGCATTAAAGCTTAACCCTTCTTGTATATAAGCAAATACAGCAATGTTGAAGTTTGAATGCTAATGCAAACTTGCTAATGCTAGCGATCTAATGTTAGTGCTAATATCTAGTCATTTTCATGCTGTACGGGTCCTCTATGATGGACATTAGAGACCAGATGGTATTAAAGCATAACTCTTCTTGGGAATATGAGATTAGATGGCATTAAAGCTTCATCCTTCTTGTATATATGCACATCCAGTAATGTTAAAGTTTGAATGGTAATGCTAACTTAATAATGCTAGCGATCAAATGCTAGTGCTAAAATCTAGTCATTTTCATGCTGTAGGGGTCCTCTATGATGGACATTAGAGACCAGATGGCATTAAAGCATAACCCTTCATGGGAATATGTGATTAGATGGCATTAATGCTGAACCCTTCTGTATATATGCAAATACAGCAATGTTAAGGTTGAATGCTAATCCTAACTTGCTAATGCTAGCGATCTAATGCTAATGCTAATATCTGGTCATTGTCATACTGTACGTGTCCTCTATGATGGTAATAAGTGATCACCTGGAATTAAAGCATATCCCTTCATGGGAATATGTGATTAGATGGCATTAAAGCTTAACCCTTCTTATATATATGCAAATACAGTAATGTCAAAGTTTGAATGCTAATGCTAACTTGCCAATGCCAGCGATCTAATGCTAGTGCTAATATCTGGTCATTTTTATACTGTACGTGTCCTCTATGATGGAAATAAGAGATCAGATGGCATTAAAGCATAACCCTTCATGGGCATATGAGATTAGAAGGTATTAAATCTTTAACCTTGTTCTACATATGCAAACAGAGCAATGTTAAAGTTTAAATGCTAATTCTAACTTGCTAATGCTAGCGATCTAATGCTAGTGCTAATATCTGGTCATTTTCATACTGTACGTGACCTCTATGATGAAAATTAGAGACCAGTTGGCATTAAAGCATAACCCTTGATGGGCATATGAGATTAGAAGGCATTAAAGCTTAACCCTTCTTGGATATATGCAAATACAGTAGTGTTGAAGTTTGAATGCTAATGCTAACTTGCTAATGCTAGCGATCTAATGCTAGTGGTAATATCTAGTCATTTTTCATATTATGCGGGTCCTTTATGATGGACATTAGAGAACAGATGGCATTTAAGCATAACCCTTCATAGGCATATGAGATTAGAAGGCATTAAAAGCTTAACCCTTCTTGAATATATGCAAACACAGTAATGTTAAAGTTTGAATGCTAATGCTAACTTGCTAATGCTAACGATCTAATGCTAGTGCTAATATCTGGTCATTTTTCATATTATGCGTGTCCTCTATCATAGACAAAGGAAATCAGATTGCATTAAAGCATATCCCTTCTTGTATATATGCAAATACAGAAATGTTAAGGTTTGAATGCTAATGCTAACTTGTTAATGCTAACGATCTAATGCCAGTGCTAATATTTGGTCATTTTCATATTATGCGTGTCCTCTATGATAGACATAGGAAATCAGATGGCATTAAAGCATTACCCTTCATGGGAATATGAGATTAGATCACATTAAAGCTTAACCCTTCTTGTATTTATGCAAATCCAGTAATGTTAAAGTTTGAATGCAAATGCTTACTTGCAAATGCTAGCGATCAATGCGAGTGCTAATTTCTGGTCATTTTTCTGACTTTACGTGTCTCTATGATGGAATTTAGATAACAGATGGGATTGAAGCATAACCTTTCATGGGTATATGAGTTTATATAGCAAATAAATCTTTACCCTTGTTGTAAATATGCAAATGCAGTAGAGTCAAAGTTTGAATGCTAATGCTAAACTGCTAATGCTTTCGCGATCTAATGGTAGTGCTAATATCTGGTCATTTTCATACTGTACGTGTCCTCTATGATGGAAATAAGAGATTTGATTGCATTAATGCATAACCCTTCATGGGCATATGAGATTAGAAGGCATTAAAGCTTAACCCTTTTTGTATATATGTAAATACAGCAATGTTAAAGTTTGAATGCTAATGCTAACTCGCTAATGCTAGCGATTTAATGCTAGTGCTAATTTCTGGTCATTTTCTGACTGTGCGTGTCTCTATGATGGAAATAAAGAGATCAGATGGTAATAAAGCATAACGCTCCATGGGAATATGAGATTAGATGACATTAAAGCTAAACCCTTCTTGTGTATATGCAAATCCAGTAATGTTAAAGTTTGAATGCTAATGCTAACTTGCTAATGCTAGCGATCTAATGATACTGCTAATTTCTGCTCATTTTCTGACTGTACGTGTCCTCTAAGATGGAAATTAGAGAACAGATGGCATTTAAGCATAACCCTTCATGGACATATGAGATTAGAAGGAAATAAAGCTTAACCCTTGTTGTATATATGCAAATGCAGTAATGTCAAAGTTTGAATGCTAATGCTAACTTGCCAATGCTAGCGATCTAATGCTAGTGCTAAAATCTGGTCATTTTCATACTGAACGTGTCCTCTATGATGGAAATAAGAGATCAGATGGCATTAAAGCGTAACCCTTCATGGGCATATGAGATTAGAAGGCATTAACTCTTAAACCTTTTTGTATATATGCAAACAGAGCAATGTTAAAGTTTGAATGCTAATTCTACCTTGCTAATGCTAGCGATCTAATGCTAGTGCTAATATCTGGTCATTTTCATACTATGCGTGACCTTTATGATGGATATTAGAGATCAGATGGCATTAAAGCATAAACCTTGATGGGCATATGAGATTAAGGCATTAAAAGCTTTAACCCTTCTTGTATATATGCAAATACAGCAATGTTGAAGTTTGAATGCTAATGCTAACTTGCTAATGCTAGCGATCTAATGCTAGTGCTAATATCTAGTCATTTTCATGCTTTACGGGTCCTCTATGATGGACATTAGAGACCAGATGGCATTAAAAGCATATCCTTCATGGGAATATGAGATTAGATGGCATTAAAAGCTTCACCCTTCTTGTATATATGCAAATCCTGTAATGTTAAAGTTTGAATGCTAATGCTAACTTGCTAATGCTAGCGATCTAATGCTAGTGCTAATATCTAGTCATTTTCATGCTGTACGGGTCCTCTATGATGGACATTAGAGACCAGATGGCATTAAAGCATAACCCTGCATGGGAATATGTGATTAGATGGCATTAAAGCTGAACCCTTCTTGTATATATGCAAATACAGCAATGTTGAAGTTTGAATGCTAATGCTAACTTGCTAATGCTAGCGATCCAATGCGAGTGCTAATATCTGGTCATTGTCATACTGTAAGTGTCCTCTATGATGGAAATCAGAGATCAGATGGCATTAAAGCATATCCCTTCATGGGAATATGAGATTAGAAGGAAATAAAGCTTAACCCTTGTTGTATATATGCAAATGCAGTAATGTCAAAGTTTGAATGCTAATGCTAACTTGCCAATGCTAGCGATCTAATGCTAGTGCTAATATCTAGTCATTTTCATGCTGTACGGGTCCTCTATGATGGACATTAGAGACCAGATGGCATTAAAGCATAACCCTGCATGGGAATATGTGATTAGATGGCATTAAAGCTGAACCCTTCTTGTATATATGCAAATACAGCAATGTTGAAGTTTGAATGCAAATGCTTACTTGCAAATGCTAGCGATCCAATGCGAGTGCTAATTTCTGGTCATTTTCTGACTTTACGTGTCCTCTATGATGGAATTTAGATAACAGATGGGATTGAAGCATAACCTTTCATGGGTATATGAGTTTATATAGCAATAAATCTTTACCCTTGTTGTAAATATGCAAATGCAGTAGAGTCAAAGTTTGAATGCTAATGCTAAACTGCTAATGCTAGCGATCTAATGGTAGTGCTAATATCTGGTCATTTTCATACTGTACGTGTCCTCTATGATGGAAATAAGAGATTTGATTGCATTAATGCATAACCCTTCATGGGCATATGAGATTAGAAGGCATTAAAGCTTAACCCTTTTTGTATATATGTAAATACAGCAATGTTAAAGTTTGAATGCTAATGCTAACTCGCTAATGCTAGCGATTTAATGCTAGTGCTAATTTCTGGTCATTTTCTGACTGTACGTGTCCTCTATGATGGAAATAAGAGATCAGATGGTAATAAAGCATAACGCTCCATGGGGAATATGAGATTAGATGACATTAAAAGCTAAACCCTTCTTGTGTATATGCAAATCCAGTAATGTTTAAAGTTTGAATGCTAATGCTAACTTGCTAATGCTAGCGATCTAATGATACTGCTAATTTCTGCTCATTTTCTGACTGTACGTGTCCTCTAAGATGGAAATTAGAGAACAGATGGCATTTAAGCATAACCCTTCATGGACATATGAGATTAGAAGGAAATAAAGCTTAACCCTTGTTGTATATATGCAAATGCAGTAATGTCAAAGTTTGAATGCTAATGCTAACTTGCCAATGCTAGCGATCTAATGCTAGTGCTAAAATCTGGTCATTTTCATACTGAACGTGTCCTCTATGATGGAAATAAGAGATCAGATGGCATTAAAGCGTAACCCTTCATGGGCATATGAGATTAGAAGGCATTAACTCTTAAACCTTTTTGTATATATGCAAACAGAGCAATGTTAAAGTTTGAATGCTAATTCTACCTTGCTAATGCTAGCGATCTAATGCTAGTGCTAATATCTGGTCATTTTCATACTGTACGTGACCTTTATGATGGATATTAGAGATCAGATGGCATTAAAGCATAAACCTTGATGGGCATATGAGATTAAGGCATTAAAGCTTAACCCTTCTTGTATATATGCAAATACAGCAATGTTGAAGTTTGAATGCTAATGCTAACTTGCTAATGCTAGCGATCTAATGCTAGTGCTAATATCTAGTCATTTTCATGCTTTACGGGTCCTCTATGATGGACATTAGAGACCAGATGGCATTAAAGCATATCCCTTCATGGGAATATGAGATTAGATGGCATTAAAGCTTCACCCTTCTTGTATATATGCAAATCCTGTAATGTTAAAGTTTGAATGCTAATGCTAACTTGCTAATGCTAGCGATCTAATGCTAGTGCTAATATCTAGTCATTTTTCATGCTGTACGGGTCCTCTATGATGGACATTAGAGACCAGATGGCATTAAAGCATAACCCTGCATGGGAATATGTGATTAGATGGCATTAAAGCTGAACCCTTCTTGTATATATGCAAATACAGCAATGTTGAAGTTTGAATGCTAATGCTAACTTGCTAATGCTAGCGATCTAATGCGAGTGCTAATATCTGGTCATTGTCATACTGTAAGTGTCCTCTATGATGGAAATCAGAGATCAGATGGCATTAAAGCATATCCCTTCATGGGAATATGAGATTAGAAGGAAATAAAGCTTAACCCTTGTTGTATATATGCAAATGCAGTAATGTCAAAGTTTGAATGCTAATGCTAACTTGCCAATGCTAGCGATCTAATGCTAGTGCTAATATCTGGGCATTTTTATAATGTAAGTGTCCTCTATGATGGAAATAAAAGATCAGATTGCATTAAAGCAAAACCCTTCATGGGCTTATGAGATTAGAAGGCATTAAATCTTAAACCTTGTTGTATATATGCAAACAGAGCAATGTTAAAGTTTGAATGCTAATTCTAACTTGCTAATGCTAGCGATCTAATGCTACTGCTAATATCTGGTCATTTTCATACTGTCGTGACCTCTATGATGGAAATTAGAGACCAGGTGGCATTCAAGCATAACCCTTGATGGGCATATGACATTAGAAGGCATTAAAGCTTAACCCTTCTTCTATTTATGCAAATACAGTAATGTTGAAGTTTGAATGCTAATGCTAACTTGCTAATGCTAGCGATCTAATGCTAGTGCTAATATCTAGTCATTTTCATATTATGCGTGTCCTCTATGATAGACAAAAGGAGATCAGATGGCATAAAAGCATATCCCTTCTTGTATATATGCAAATACAGAAATGTAAGGTTTAAATGCTAATGCTAACTTGTTAATGCTAACGATCTAATGCTAGTGCTAATATTTGGTCATTTTCATATTATGCGTGTCCTCTATGATAGACATAGGAAATCAGATGGCATTAAAGCATAACCCTTCATGGGAATATGAGATTAGATGGCATTAAAGCTTAACCCTTCTTGTAAAAATGCAAATCCAGTAATGTTAAAGTTTGAATGCTAATGCTAACTTGCTAATGCTAGCGATCTAATGCTAGTGCTAATTTCTGGTCATTTTCTGACTGTCGTGTCTCGATGATGGAAATTAGATAACAGATGGTATTGAAGCATAACCCTTCATGGGAATATGAGATTAGATGTCATTAAAGCTTAACCCTTCTTGTAAAATGCAAATCCAGTAATGTTAAAGTTTGAATGCTAATGCTAATTTGCCAATGCTTGCGATCTAATGCTAGTGCTAATATCTGGTCATTTTCATACTGTACGTGTCTTCTATGATGGAAATAAGAGATCAGATGGCATTAAAAGCATAACCCTTCTTGGGAATATGAGATTAAATGCCATTAAAGCTTTTAACCCTTCTTGTATATATGCAAATACAGTCATGTTAAAGTTTGAATGCTAATGCTAACTTGCTTATGCTTGCGATCTAATGCTAGTGCTAATATCTGGTCATGTTCTTATTATGCGTGTCCTTTATGATGGAAATAAGATATCAGATAGCATTAAAGCGCAACCCTTAATGGTAATATGAGATTAAATGCCATTAAAGCTTAACCTTTCTTGTATATATGCAAATACTGCAATGTTAAAGTTTGAATGCTAATGCTAACGATCTAATGCTAGTGCTAATATCTGGTCATTTTTATTATTATGCGTGTCCTCTATGATAGACATAGGAGATCAGATGGCATTAAAAGCATATCCTTCTTGTATATATTCAAATACAGAAATGTAAAGGTTTGAATGCTAATGCTAACTTGGTAATGCTAACGATCTAATGCTAGTGCTAATATTTGGTCATTTTCATATTATGCGTGTCCTCTATGATAGACATAGGAAATCAGATGGCATTAGAGCATTACCCTTCATGGGAATATGAGATTAGATGGCATTAAAGGTTAACCCTTCTTGTATATATGCAAATCCAGTAATGTTAAAGTTTGAATGCTAATGCTAACTTGCTAATGCTAGAGATCTAATGCTAGTGTTAATATCTGGTCATTGTCATACTGTACGTGTCCTCTTTGATGGTAATAAGTGATCACCTGGCATTAAAGCACATCCCTTCATGGGAATATGTGATTAGATGGCATTAAAAGCTTAACCCTTCTCATATATATGCAAATACAGCAATGTTAAAGTTTGAATGCTAATGCTAATTTGCCAATGCTAACGATCTAATGCAAGTGCTAATATCTGGTCATTTTCATACTGTATGTGTCCTCTATGATGGAAATAAGAGATCAGATGGCATTAAAGCATAACCCTTCTTGGGAATATGAGATTAAATGCCATTAAAGCTTAACCCTTCTTGTATATATGCAAATACAGTCATGTTAAAGTTTGAATGCTCATGCTGACTTGCTTATGCTTGCGATCTAATGCTAGTGCTAATATCTGGTCATGTTCTTATTGTACGTGTCCTTTATGATGGAAATAAGATATCAGATAGCATTAAAGCATAACCCTTTTTGGGAATATGAGAATAAATGGCATTAAAGCTTAACCCTTCTGGTATAGATGGAAATACTGCAATGTTAAAGTTTGAATGCTAATGCTAACTTGCTAATGCTAACGATCTAATGCTAGTGCTAATATCTGGTCATTTTTTCATATTGTACGTGTCCTCTATGATAGACAAAAGGAGATCAGATGGCATTTAAGCATATCCTTCTTGTATATATGCAAATACAGAAATGTTAAGGTTTAAATGCTAATGCTAACTTGTTAATGCTAACGATCTAATACTAGTGCTAATATTTGGTCATTTTCATATTGTGCGTGTCTCTATGATAGACACAGGAAATCAGATGGCATTAAAGCATAACCCTTCATGGGAATATGAGATTAGATGGCATTAAAGCTTAACCCTTCTTGTAAAAATGCAAATCCAGTAATGTTAAAGTTTGAATGCTAATGCTAACTTGCTAATGCTAGCGATCTAATGCTAGTGCTTATTTCTGGTCATTTTCTGACTGTACGTGTCCTCTATGATGGAAATTAGATAACAGATGGTATTGAAGCATAACCCTTCATGGGAATATGAGATTAGATGTCATTAAAGCTTAACCCTTCTTGTAAAAATGCAAATCCAGTAATGTTAAAGTTTGAATGCTAATGCTAATTTGCCAATGCTAGCGATCTAATGCTAGTGCTAATGTCTCGTCATTTTTCATACTGTGCGTGTCTCTATGATGGAAATAAGATATCAGATGGCATTAAAGCATAACCCTTCTTGGGAATATGAGATTAAATGCCATTAAAAGCTTAACCCTTCTTGTATATATGCAAATACAGTCATGTTAAAGTTTGAATGCTAATGCTAACTTGCTTATGCTTGCGATCTAATGCTAGTGCTAATATCTGGTCATGTTCTAATTGTACTTGTCGCTATGATGGAAATAAGATATCAGATAGCATTAAAAAAGCATAACCCTTAATGGTAATATGAGATTAAATGTCATTAAAGCAACCTTTCTTGTATATATGCAAATACAGCAATGTTAAAGTTTGAATGCTAATGCTAACGATCTAATGCTAGTGCTAATATCTGGTCATTTTTATATTGTGCGTGTCCTCTATGATAGACACAGGAAATCAGATGGCATTAAAGCATAACCCTTCATGGGAATATGAGATTAGATGGCATTAAAAGCTTAACCCTTCTTGTAAAAATGCAAATCCAGTAATGTTAAAGTTTGAATGCTAATGCTAACTGCTAATGCTGACGATCTAATGCTAGTGCTAATTTCTGGTCATTTTCTGACTGTACGTGTCCTCTATGATGGAAATTAGATAACAGATGGTATTGAAGCAGGGGAATGAGTTTAGATAGCCCCCAAA
>CM056199.1:102848005-102895066 GCA_029692085.1 Gymnothorax javanicus
TTTTATGGGGAAAAATAGAATCAGATGGCATTAAAGCATACCTTCTGGGAATATAGAGAAGCAAATAAAGCTTAACCCTTGTTGTATATATGCAAATGCAGTAATGTCAAAGTTTGAATGCTATTGCTTAACTTGCCAATGCTACCGATCTAATGCTAGTGCTAATATCTGGTCATTTCATTCTGAACGTGTCTCTATGATGGAAATAAGAGATCAGATGGCATTAAAAGCGAACCCTTCATGGGGTATATGATATTAGAAGGCATTAACTCTAAACCTTTTTGTATATATGCAAACAGAGCAATGTTAAAGTTTGAATGCTAATTCTACCTTGCTAATGCTAGCGATCTAATGCTAGTGCTAATATCTGGTCATTTTCATACCGTAAATTAGAGACCTTTATGATGGAAATTAGAGATCAGATGGCATTAAAGAATAAACCTTGATGGGCATATGAGATTAAGGCATTAAAGCTTTTACCCTTCTTGTATATATCTGCAAATACAGCAATGTTGGAAGTTTGAATGCTAATGCTAACTTGCTAATGCTAGCGATCTAATGCTAGTGCCAATATCTAGTCATTTTCATGCTTTACGGGTCCTCTATGATGGACATTAGAGACCAGATGGCATTAAAGCATAACCCTTCATGGGGAATATGAGATTAGATGGCATTAAAGCGTCATCCTTCTTGTATATATGCAAATCCAGTGATGTTAAAGTTTGAATGCTAATGCTAACTTGCTAATGCTAGCGATCTAATGCTTGTGCTAATATCTAGTCATTTTCATGCTGTACGGGTCCTCTATGATGGACATTAGAGACCAGATGGCATTAAAGCATAACCCTTCATGGGAATATGTGATTAGGTGGCATTAAAGCTGAACCCTTCTTGTATATACGCAAATCCAGTGATGTTAAAGTTTGAATACTAATGCTAACTTGCTAATACTAGCAATCTAATGCTAGTGCTAATATCTGGTCATTTTCATACTGTACGGGTCCTCTATAAGAGATGATGGAATTAAAGAGAACAGATGGCATTAAAGCATACCCTCCTTCATATACAGCAAATGAGATTAGATGGCATCTAAAAGCTTAACCCTTCTTGAATATATGCAAACACAGCAATGTTAAAGTTTGAATGCTAATGCTAATGCTTGCTCATGCTAATTCTAACGATCTAATGTCATGGTAATTATCTGGTCATTTTCATATTGTACGTGTCCTCTATGATGGTAATTGGAGATGGCATTATGGCATTAAAAGCATCAACCCTTCTTGTATATATGCAAATACAGAAATGTTAAGGTTTGAATGCTAATGCTAACTTGCCAATGCTAGCGATCTAATGCAGTGCTAATATTTGGTCATTTTCTATTGTACTTGTCCTCTATATGATAGACATTGGAGAAGACATAACTTAAATGTTAGATGGCATTAAAAGCATAACCCTTCGTGGGAATATGATTTAATGGCATTAAATGAGATTAGATGGCATTAACCCTTCTTAATATATATAAATACAGTAATGTTAAAGTTTGAATGCTAATGCTAACTTGCTAATGCTAGCGATCTAATGCTAGTGCTAATATCTGGTCATTGTCATCCTGAACGTGTCCTCTATGATGGACATAAGAGATCAGATGGCATTAAAGCATATCCCTTCATGGGAATATGTGATTAGATGGCATTAAAGCTTAACCCTTCTTATATATATGCAAATACAGCAATGTTAAAGTTTGAATGCTAATGCAACCTTGCTAATGCTAGTCTAATGCTGGTGCTAATGCTAGTCATTTTCATGCTGTATGGGTCCTCTATGATGGACATTAGAGACCAGATGGCATTAAAGCATATCTTCAAATATGAGATTAGATGGCATTAAAGCTATCCTTCTTGTATATATGTAAATCCAATAATGTTAAAGTTTGAATGCTAATGCTAACTTGCTAATGCTAGCGATCTAATGCTAGTGCTAATATCTAGTCATTTTTCATGCTAGAGTCCTCTATGATGGACATTAGAGACCATTAAATTAAAAGCATAACCCTTCATGGGAATATGTGATTAGATGGCATTAAAAGCTGAACCTTCTTGTATATATGCAAATAGAGCAATGTTAAGGTTTGAATGCTAAATGCTAACTTTGCTAATGCTAGCCATCTAATGCTAGTGCTAATATCTGGTCATTGTCATACTGTATGTGTCCTCTATGATGGAAATAAGAGATCAGATGTCATTTAAGCATATCCTTCATGGGAATATGAGATTAGATGGCATTAAAGCTTAACCCTTCTTGTGTATATATGCAAATACAGTAATGTTAAAGTTTTAATGCTAATGCAAACTTGCTAATGCTAGCGATCTAATGCTGGTTCTAATATCTGGTCATGTTCTTATTGTAATGTGTTCTATATGATGGAAATAAGAGATCAGATGGCATTAAAGCATATATCCTTCATGGGAATATGCTGATTAGATGGCATTAAAGCTTAACCCTCTTTATATATGCAAATCCAGTAATGTTAAAGTTTGAATGCTAATGCTAACTTTGCTAATGCTAGCGATCTAATGCTTTGTGTTAATATCTGGTCATTGTCATCCTGTACGTGTCCTCTATGATGGTAATAAGATAATCACCTGGCATTAAAAGCATATCCCTTCATGGGAATATGAGATTAGATGGCAATAAATCTTAACCCTTCTTATATATATGCAAATACAGTAATGTTAAAGTTTGAATGCTAATGCTAATTTGCCAATGCTAGCAAACTAATGGTAGTGCTAATATCTGGTCATTTTCTGACTGTCACGGTCCTCTATGATGGAAATTAGATAACAGATGGTATTGAACCATAACCTTTCATGGGCATATGAGTTTAGATAGCAATAAATCTTAACTCTTGTTGTAAATATGCAAATTCAGTAATGTCAAAGTTTGAATGCTAATGCTAAATTGCTAATGCTAGCGATCTAATGGTAGTGCTAATATCTGGTCATTTTTCATATTGACGTGTCCTCTATGATGGAAATAAGAGATTCGATTGCAATAAAAGCATCACCTTTCATGGGCATATAGTTTAGAAGGCAATAAATCTTAACCCTTTTTGTAAATATGCAATCAGAGTAATGTCAAAGTTTGAATGTTAATGCTAACTTGCCAATGCTAGCGATCTAATGCTAGTGCTAATATCTGGTCATTTTCATACTGAACGTGTCCTCTATGATGGAAATAAGAGATCAGATGGCATTTAAGCATTACCCTTCATAGGCATATGAGATTAGAAGTCATGAAAGCTTAACCCTTCTTGAATATATGCAAACACAGCAATGTTAAAGTTTGAATGCTAATGCTAACTTGCTCATGCCAACGATCTAATGCTAGTGCTAATATCTGGTCATTTTCATATTGTACGTGTCCTCTATGATAGACATTGGAGATCAGATGGCATTAAAGCATATCCTTTCTTGTATATATGCAAATACAGAAATGTTAAGGTTTGAATGCTAATGCTAACTTGTTAATGCTAACGATCTAATGCTAGTGCTACTATTTGGTCATTTTCATATTGTACTTGTCCTCTACGATAGACATAGGAAATCAGATGGCATTAAAGCATAACCTTTCATGGGAATATGAGATTAGATGGCATTAAAGCTTAACCCTTCTTGAATATATGCAAATCCAGTAATGTTAAAGTTTGAATGCTAATGCTAACTTGCTAATGCTAGCGATCTAATGCTAGTGTTAATATCTGGTCATTGTCATCCTGAACGTGTCCTCTATGATGGTAATAAGTGATCACCTGGCATTAAAGCATATCCCTTCATGGGAATATGTGATTAGATGGCATTAAAGCTTAACCCTTCTTATATATATGCAAATACAGCAATGTTAAAGTTTGAATGCTAATGCAACCTTGCTAATGCTAGCGATCTAATGCTGGTGCTAATATCTAGTCATTTTCATGCTGTACGGGTCCTCTATGATGGACATTAGAGACCAGATGGCATTAAAGCATAACTCTTCATGGGAATATGAGATTAGATGGCATTAAAGCTTCATCCTTCTTGTATATATGTAAATCCAATAATGTTAAAGTTTGAATGCTAATGCTAACTTGCTAATGCTAGCGATCTAATGCTAGTGCTAATATCTAGTCATTTTCATGCTGTACGGGTCCTCTATGATGGACATTAGAGACCAGATGGCATTAAAGCATAACCCTTCATGGGAATATGTCATTAGATGGCATTAAAGCTGAACCCTTCTTGTATATACGCAAATACAGCAATTTTAAGGTTTGAATGCTAATGCTAACTTGCTAATGCTAGCCATCTAATGCTAGTGCTAATATCTGGTCATTGTCATACTGTATGTGTCCTCTATGATGGAAATAAGAGATCAGATGGCATTTAAGCATATCCCTTCATGGGAATATGTGATTAGATGGCATTAAAGCTTAACCCTTCTTGTATATATGCAAATACAGTAATGTTAAAGTTTTAATGCTAATGCAAACTTGCTAATGCTAGCGATCTAATGCTAGTTCTAATATCTGGTCATGTTCTTATTGTACGTGTTCTTTATGATGGAAATAAGAGATCAGATGGCATTAAAGCATATCCCTTCATGGGAATATGTGATTAGATGGCATTAAAGCTTAACCCGTCTTGTATATATGCAAATCCAGTAATGTTAAAGTTTGAATGCTAATGCTAACTTGCTAATGCTAGCGATCTAATGCTTGTGTTAATATCTGGTCATTGTCATCCTGTACGTGTCCTCTATGATGGTAATAAGTGATCACCTGGCATTAAAGCATATCCCTTCATGGGAATATGTGATTAGATGGCATTAAAGCTTAACCCTTCTTATATATATGCAAATACAGCAATGTTAAAGTTTGAATGCTAATGCTAATTTGCCAATGCTAGCAATCTAATGCTAGTGCTAATATCTGGTCATTTTCTGACTGTACGTGTCCTTTATGATGGAAATTAGATAACAGATGGTATTGAAGCATAACCTTTCATGGGCATATGAGTTTAGATAGCAATAAATCTTAACTCTTGTTGTAAATATGCAAATGCAGTAGAGTCGAAGTTTGAATGCTAATGCTAAATTGCTAATGCTAGCGATCTAATGGTAGCGCTAATATCTGCTCATTTTCATATTGTACGTGTCCTCTATGATGGAAATAAGAGATTCGATTGCAATAAAGCATCACCTTTCATGGGCATATGAGTTTAGAAAGCAATAAATCTTAACCCTTGATGTAAATATGCAAATGCAGTAATGTCAAAGTTTGAATGTTAATGCTAACTTGCCAATGCTACCGATCTAATGCTAGTGCTAATATCTGGTCATTTTCATACTGAACGTGTCCTCTATGATGGAAATAAGAGATCAGATGGCATTAAAGCGTAACCCTTCATGGGCATATGAGATTAGAAGGCATTAACTCTTAAACCTTGTTCTACATATGCAAACAGAGCAATGTTAAAGTTTGAATGCTAATTCTAACTTGCTAATGCTAGCGATCTAATGCTAGTGCTAATATCTGGTCATTTTCATACTGTACGTGACCTCTTTGATGGAAATTAGAGACCAGTTGGCATTAAAGCATAACCCTTGATGGGCATATGAGATTAGAAGGCATTAAACCTTAACCCTTCTTGGATATATGCAAATACAGTAATGTTGAAGTTTGAATGCTAATGCTAACTTGCTAATGCTAGCGATCTAATGCCTGTGGTAATATCTAGTCATTTTCATACTGTACGGGTCCTCTATGATGGACATTAGAGAACAGATGGCATTTAAGCATAACCCTTCATAGGCATATGAGATTAGAAGGCATTAAAGCTTAACCCTTCTTGAATATATGCAAACACAGTAATTTTAAAGTTTGAATGCTAATGATAACTTGCTAAGGCTAACGATCTAATGCTAGTGCTAATATCTGGTCATTTTCATATTGTACGTGTCCTCTATGATAGACAAAGGATTTCAGATGGCATTAAAGCATATCCCATCTTGTATATATGCAAATACAGAAATGTTAAGGTTTGAATGCTAATGCTAACTTGTTAATGCTAACGATCTAATGCTAGTGCTAATATTTGGTCATTTTCATATTGTACGTATCCTCTATGATAGACATAGGAAATCAGATGGCATTAAAGCATTACCCTTCATGGGAATATGAGATTAGATCACATTAAAGCTTAACCCTTCTTGTATATATGCAAATCCAGTAATGTTAAAGTTTGAATGCTAATGCTAACTTGCTAATGCTAGCGTTCCAATGCTAGTGCTAATTCCTGGTCATTTTCTGACTTTACGTGTCCTCTATGATGGAATTTAGATAACAGATGGGATTGAAGCATAACCTTTCATGGGTATATGAGTTTATATAACAATAAATCTTAACCCTTGTTGTAAATATGCAAATGCAGTAGAGTCAAAGTTTGAATTCTAATGCTAAATTGCTAATGCTAGCGATCTAATGGTAGTGCTAATATCTGGTCATTTTCATACTGTACGTGTCCTCTATGATGGAAATAAGAGATTTGATTCCATTAAAGCATACCCCTTCATGGGCATAAGAGATTAGAAGGAAATAAAGCTTAACGCTTGTTGTATATAAGCAAATGCAGTAATGTCAAAGTTTGAATGCTAATGCTAACTTGCTAATGCTAGCGATCTAATGCTAGTGCTAATATCTGGTCATTTTGATACTCTACGTGTCCTCTATGATGGAAATACGAGATCAGATGGCATTAAAGCATAACCCTTCATGGGCTTTTGAGATTAGAAGGCATTAAATCTTAAACCTTGTTGTATATATGCAAACAGAGCAATGTTAAAGTTTGAATGCTAATTCTAACTTGCTAATGCTAGCGATCTAATGCTACTGCGGTCATTTTTCATACTGTGCGTGACCTCTATGATGGAAATTTAGAGACCAGATGGCATTAAAGCATAACTGATGGGCATATTATTAGAAGGCATTAAAGCTTAACCCTTCTTGTATTTATGCAAATACAGTAATGTTGAAGTTTGAATGCTAATGCTAACTTGCTAATGCTAGCGATCTAATGCTAGTGCTAATATCTAGTCAATTTCATACTGTACGGGTCCTCTATGATGGACATTAGAGAACATATGGCATTTAAGCATAACCCTTCATAGGGATATGAGATTAGAAGTCATGAACGCTTAACCCTTCTTGAATATATGCAAACACAGCAATGTTAAAGTTTGAATGCTAATGCTAACTTGCTAATGCCAACGATCTAATGCTAGTGCTAATATCTGGTCATTTTCATATTGTACGTGTCCTCTATGATAGACATAGGAGATCAGATGGCATTAAAGCATAACCCTTCATGGCAATATGAGATTAAATGGCATTAAAGCTTAACTCATCTTGTATATATACAAATACAGCAATGTTAAAGTTTGAATGCTAATTCTAACTTGCTAATGCTAGCGATCTAATGCTACTGCTAATATCTGGTCATTTTCATTCTGTACGTGACCTCTATGATGGAAATTAGAGACCAGATGGCATTAAAGCATAACCCTTGATGGGCATATGACATTAGAAGGCATTAAAGCTTAACCCTTCTTGTATTTATGCAAATACAGTAATGTTGAAGTTTGAATGCTAATGCTAACTTGCTAATGCTAGCGATCTAATGCTAGTGCTAATATCTAGTCATTTTCATACTGTACGGGTCCTCTGTGATGGACATTAGAGAACAGATGGCATTTAAGCATAACCCTTCATAGGCATATGAGATTAGAAGTCATGAAAGCTTAACCCTTCTTGAATATATGCAAACACAGCAATGTTAAAGTTTGAATGCTAATGCTAACTTGCTAATGCCAACGATCTAATGCTAGTGCTAATATCTGGTCATTTTCATATTGTACGTGTCCTCTATGATAGATATAGGAGATCAGATGGCATTAAAGCATATCCCTTCTTGTATATATGCAAATACAGAAATGTTAAGGTTTGAATGCTAATGCTAACTTGTTAATGCTAACGATCTAATGCTAGTGCTAATATTTGGTCATTTTCATATTGTACGTGTCCTCTATGATAGACATAGGAAATCAGATGGAATTAAAGCATAACCCTTCATGGGAATATGAGATTAGATGGCATTAAAGCTTAACCCTTCTTGTATATATGCAAATACAGTAATGTTAAAGTTTGAATGCTAATGCTAACTTGCTAATGCTAGCGATCTAATGCTAGTGATAATATCTGGTCATTGTCATACTGTGCGTGTCCTCTATGATGGTAATAAGTGATCACATGGCATTAAAGCATATCCCTTCATGGGAATATGTGATTAGATGGCATTAAAGCTTAACCCTTCTTATATATATGCAAATACAGCAATGTTAAATTTTGAATCCTAATGCTAATATGCCAATGCTAGCGATCTAATGCTAGTGCTAATATCTGGTCATTTTCATACTGTACGTGTCCTCTATTATGGAAATAAGAGATCAGATGGCATTAAAGCATAACCCTTCTTGGGAATATGAGATTAAATGCCATTAAAGCTTAACCCTTCTTGTATATATGCAAATACAGTCATGTTAAAGTTTGAATGCTAATGTTAACTTGCTTATGCTTGCGATCTAATGCTAGTGCTAATATCTGGTCATGTTCTTATTGTACGTGTCCTTTATGATGGAAATAAGATATCAGATAGCATTAAAGCAAAACCCTTTTTGGGAATATGAGATTAGATGACATTAAAGCTAAACCCTTCTTGTGTATATGCAAATCCAGTAATGTTAAAGTTTGAATGCTAATGCTAACTTGCTAATGCTAGCGATCTAATGATACTGCTAATTTCGGCTCATTTTCTGACTGTACGTGTCCTCTCAGATGGAAATTAGAGAACAGATGGCATTTAAGCATAACCCTTCATGGACATGTGAGATTAGAAGTAAATAAAGCATAACCCTTGTTGTATATATGCAAATGCAGTCATTTCAAAGTTTGAATGCTAATGCTAACTTGCCAATGATAACGATCTAATGCTAGTGCTAATATCTGGTCATTTTCATTCTGAACGTGTCCTCTATGATGGAAATAAGAGATCAGATGGCATTAAAGCGTAACCCTTCATGGGCATATGAGATTAGAAGGCATTATCTCTTAAACCTTTTTGTATATATGCAAACAGAGCAATGTTAAAGTTTGAATGCTAATTCTACCTTGCTAATGCTAGCGATCTAATGCTAGTGCTTATATCTGGTCATTTTCATACTGTACGTGTCCTCTATAATGGAAATAAGAGATCAGATGGCATTAAAGCATAAACCTTGATGGGCATATGAGATTAAGGCATTAAAGCTTAACCCTTCTTGAATATATCCAAATACAGCAATGTTGAAGTTTGAATGCTAATGCTATCTTGCTAATGCTAGCGATCTAATGCTAGTGCTAATATCTAGTCATTTTCATGCTTTACGGGTCCTCTATGATGGACATGAGAGACCAGATGGCATTAAAGCATAACCCTTGATGGGCATATGACATTAGATGGCATTAAAGCTTAACCCTTCTTGTAAAAATGCAGATCCAGTAATGTTAAAGTTAGAATGCTAATGCTAATTTGCCAATGCTAGCGATCTAATGCTAGTGCTAATATCTAGTCATTTTCATACTGTACGGGTCCTCTATGATGGACATTAGAGAACAGATGGCATTTAAGCATAACCCTTCATAGGCATATGAGATTAGAAGTCATGAAAGCTTAACCCTTCTTGTATATATGCAAACACAGCAATGTTAAAGTTTGAATGCTAATGCTAACTTGCTAATGCCAACGATCTAATGCTAGTGCTAATATCTGGTCATTTTCATATTGTACGTGTCCTCTATGATAGATAAAGGAGATCAGATGGCATTAAAGCATATCCCTTCTTGTATATATGCAAATACAGAAATGTTAAGGTTTGAATGCTAATGCTAACTTGTTAATGCTAACGATCTAATGCTAGTGCTAATATTTGGTCATTTTCATATTGTACGTGTCCTCTATGATAGACATAGGCAATCAGATGGAATTAAAGCATAACCCTTTGTGGGAATATGAGATTAGATGGCATTAAAGCTTAACCCTTCTTGTATATATGCAAATACAGTAATGTTAAAGTTTGAATGCTAATGCTAACTTGCTAATGCTAGCGTTCTAATGCTAGTGATAATATCTGGTCATTGTCATACTTTGCGTGTCCACTATGATGGTAATAAGTGATCACATGGCATTAAAGCATATCCCTTCATGGGAATATGTGATTAGATGGCATTAAAGCTTAACCCTTCTTATATATATGCAAATACAGCAATGTTAAAGTTTGAATGCTAATGCTAATTTGCCAATGCTAGCGATCTAATGCTATTGCTAATATCTGGTCATTTTCATACTGTACGTGTCCTCTATTATGGAAATAAGAGATCAGATGGCATTAAAGCATAACCCTTCTTGGGAATATGAGATTAAATGCCATTAAAGCTTAACCCTTCTTGTATATATGCAAATACAGTTATGTTAATGTTTGAATGCTAATGTTAACTTGCTTATGCTTGCGATCTAATGCTATTGCTAATATCTGGTCATGTTCTTATTGTACGTGTCCTTTATGATGGAAATAAGATATCAGATAGCATTAAAGCATAACCCTTTTTGGGAATATGAGATTAGATGACATTAAAGGTAAACCCTTCTTGTGTATATGCAAATCCAGTAATGTTAAAGTTTGAATGCTAATGCTAACTTGCTAATGCTAGCGATCTAATGATACTGCTAATTTCTGCTCATTTTCTGACTGTACGTGTCCTCTAAAATGGAAATTAGAGAACAGATGGCATTTAAGCATAACCCTTCATGGACATGTGAGATTAGAAGGAAATAAAGCATAACCCTTGTTGTATATATGCAAATGCAGTAATGTCAAAGTTTGAATGCTAATGCTAACTTGCCAATGATAGCCATCTAATGCTAGTGCTAATATCTGGTCATTTTAATTCTGAACGTGTCCTCTATGATGGAAATAAGAGATCAGATGGCATTAAAGCATAACTCTTCATTGGCATATGAGATTAGAAGGCATTATCTCTTAAACCTTTTTGTATATATGCAAACAGAGCAATGTTAAAGTTTGAATGCTCATGCTAACTTGCTTATGCTTGCGATCTAATGCTAGTGCTAATATCTGGTCATGTTCTTATTGTACGTGTCCTTAATGATGGAAATAAGATATCAGATAGCATTAAAGCATAACCCTTTTTGGGAATATGAGAATAAATGGCATTAAAGCTTAACCCTTCTGGTATAGATGGAAATACCGGAATGTTAAAGTTTGAATGCTAATGCTAACTTGCTAATGCTAACGATCTAATGCTAGTGCTAATATCTGGTCATTTTCATATTGTACGTGTCCTCTATGATAGACAAAGGAGATCAGATGGCATTAAAGCATATCCCTACTTGTATATCTGCAAATACAGAAATGTTAAGGTTTAAATGCTCATGCTAACTTGTTAATGCTAACGATCTAATGCTAGTGCTAATATTTGGTCATTTTCATATTGTACGTGTCCTCTATGATAGACATAGGAAATCAGATGGCATTTAAGCATAACCCTTCATGGGAATATGAGATTAGATGGCATTAAAGCTTAACCCTTCTTGTAAAAATGCAAATCCAGTAATATTAAAGTTTGAATGCTAATGCTAACTTGCTAATGCTAGCGATCTAATGCTAGTGCTAATTTCTGGTCATTTTCTGACTGTACGTGTCCTCTATGATGGAAATTAGATAACAGATGGTATTGAAGCATAACCCTTCATGGGAATATGAGATTAGATGGCATTAAAGATTAACCCTTCTTGTAAAAATGCAAATCCAGTAATGTTAAAGTTTGAATGCTAATGCTAATTTGCCAATGCTAGCGATCTAATGCTAGTGCTAATATCTGGTCATTTTCATACTGTACGTGTCCTCTATGATGGAAATAAGAGATCAGATGGCATTAAAGCATAACCCTTCTTGGGAATATGAGATTAAATGCCATTAAAGCTTAACCCTTCTTGTATATATGCAAATACAGTCATGTTAAAGTTTGAATGCTCATGCTAACTTGCTTATGCTTGCGATCTAATGCTAGTGCTTATATCTGGTTATGTTCTTATTGTACGTGTCCTTTATGATGGAAATAAGATATCAGATAGCATTAAAGCATAAACCTTCATGGGAATATGAGAATAAATGGCATTAAAGCTTAACCCTTCTGGTATAGATGGAAATACCGCAATGTTAAAGTTTGAATGCTAATGCTAACTTGCTAATGCTAACGATCTAATGCTAGTGCTAATATCTGGTTATTTTCATTTTGTACGTGTCCTCTATGATAGACAAAGGAGATCAGATGGCATTAAAGCATTTCCCTTCTTGTATATATGCAAATACAGAAATGTTAAGGTTTAAATGCTAATGCTAACTTGTTAATGCTAACGATCTAATGCTAGTGCTAATATTTGGTCAATTTCATTTTGTACGTGTCCTCTATGATAGACATAGGAAATCAGATGGCTTTAAAGCATAACCCTTCTTGGGAATATGAGATTAATTGCCATGAGAGCTTAACCCTTCTTGTATATCTGCAAATACAGTCATGCTAAAGTTTGAATGCTAATGCTAACTTGCTTATGCTTGCGATCTAATGCTAGTGCTAATATCTGGTCATGTTCTTATTGTACGTGTCCTTTATGATGGAAATAAGATATCAGATAGCATTAAAGCATAACCCTTAATGGTAATATGAGATTAAATGGCATTAAAGCTTAACCTTTCTTGTATATATGCAAATACAGCAATGTTAAAGTTTGAATGCTAATGCTAACGATATAATGCTAGTGCTAATATCTGGTCATTTTCATATTGTGCGTGTCCTCTATGATAGACATAGGAGATCAGATGGCATTAAAGCATATCCCTTCTTGTATATCTGCAAATACAGAAATGTGAAGGTTTAAATGCTAATGCTAACTTGTTAATGCTAACGTTCTAATGCTAGTGCTAATATTTGGTCATTTTCATATTGTACGTGTCCTCTGTGATAGACATAGGAAATCAGATGGCATGAAAGCATAACCCTTCATGGGACTATGAGATTAGATGGCATTAAAGCTTAACCCTTCCTGTAAAAATGCAAATCCAGTAATGTTAAAGTTTGAATGCTAATGCTAACTTGCTAATGCTAGCGATCTAATGCTAGTGCTAATTTCTGGTCATTTTCTGACTGTACGTGTCCTCTATGATGGAAATTAGATAACAGATGGTATTGAAGCATCACCTTTCATGGGCATATGAGTTTAGATAGCATTAAATCTTAACCCTTGTTGTAAATATGCAAATGCAGTAGAGTCGAAGTTTGAATGCTAATGCTAAATTGCTAATGCTAGCTATCTAATGGTAGTGCTAATATCTGGTCATTTTCATACTGTACGTGTCCTCTATGATGGTAATAAGTGATCACCTGGAATTAAAGCATATCCCTTCATGGGAATATGAGATTAAATGCCATTAAAGCTTAACCCTTCTTGTATAAATGCAAACACAGTCATGTTAAAGTTTGAATGCTAATGCTAACTTGCCAATGCAAGTGATCTAATGCTAGTGCTAATATCTTGTCATTTTCATACTGAACGTGTCCTCTATGATGGAAATAAGAGATCAGATGGCATTAAAGCGTAACCCTTCATGGGCATATGAGATTAGAAGGCATTAACTCTTAAACCTTTTTGTATATATGCAATCAGAGCAATGTTAAAGTTTGAATGCTAATTCTAACTTGCTAATGCTAGCGATCTAATGCTAGTGCTAATATCTGGTCATTGTCATACTGTACGTGACCTTTATGATGGAAATTAGAGACCAGATGGCAGTAAAGCATAACCCTTGAGGGGCATATGAGATTAGAAGGCATTAAAGCTTAACCCTTCTTGTATATAAGCAAATACAGCAATGTTGAACTTTGAATGCTAATGCTAACTTGATAATGCTAGCGATCTAATGCTAGTGCTAATATCTAGTCATTTTCATGCTGTACGGGTCCTCTATGATGGACATTAGAGACCAGATGGCATTAAAGCATAACTTTTCATGGGAATATGAGATTTGATGGCATTAAAGCTTCACCCTTCTTGCATATATGCAAATCCAGTAATGTTAAAGTTTGAATGCTAATGCTAACTTGCTAATGCTAACGATCTAATGCTAGTGCTAATATCTGGTCATTTTCATATTGTACGTGTCCTCTATGATAGACAAAGGAGATCAGATGGCATTAAAGCATATCCCTTCTTGTATATATGCAAATACAGAAATGTTAAGGTTTAAATGCTAATGCTAACTTGTTAATGCTAACGATCTAATGCTAGTGCTAATATTTGGTCATTTTCATATTGTACGTGTCCTCTATGATAGACATAGGCAATCAGATGGCATTTAAGCATAACCCTTCATGGGAATATGAGATTAGATGGCATTAAAGCTTAACCCTTCTTGTAAAAATGCAAATCCAGTAATGTTAAAGTTTGAATGCTACTGCCAACTTGCTAATGCTAGCGATCTAATGCTAGTGCTAATTTCTGGTTATTTTCTGACTGTACGTGTCCTCTATGATGGAAATTAGATAACACATGGTATTGAAGCATAACCCTTCATGGGAATATGAGATTAGATGGCATTAAAGCTTAACCCTTCTTGTAAAAATGCAAATCCAGTAATTTTAAAGTTAGAATTCTAATGCTAATTTGCCAATGCTAGCGATCTAATGCTAGTGCTAATATCTGGTCATTTTCATACTGTACGTGTCCTCTATGATGGATATAAGAGATCAGATGGCATTAAAGCATAACCCTTCTTGGGAATATGAGATTAAATGCCATTAAAGCTTAACCCTTCTTGTATATATGCAAATACAGTCATGTTAAAGTTTGAATGCTAATGCTAACTTGCTTATGCTTGCGATCTAATGCTAGTGCTAATATCTGGTCATGTTCTTATTGTACGTGTCCTTTATGATGGAAATAAGATATCAGATAGCATTAAAGCATAACCCTTAATGGTTATATGAGATTAAATGGCATTAAAGCTTAACCTTTCTTGTATATATGCAAATACAGCAATGTTAAAGTTTGAATGCTAATGCTAACGATCTAATGCTAGTGCTAATATCTGGTCATTTTCATATTGTACGTGTCCTCTATGATAGACATAGGAGATCAGATGGCATTAAAGCATATCCCTTCTTGTATATATGCAAATACAGAAATGTTAAGGTTTAAATGCTAATGCTAACTTGTTAATGCTAACGATCTAATGCTAGTGCTAATTTTTGGTCATTTTCATATTGTACGTGTCCTCTATGATAGACATAGTAAATCATATGGCATTAAAGCATAACCCTTCTTGGGAATATGAGATTAGATGGCATTAAAGCTTAACCCTTCCTGTAAAAATGCAAATCCAGTAATGTTAAAGTTTGAATGCTAATGCTAACTTGCTAATGCTAGCGATCTAATGCTAGTGCTCATTTCTGGTCATTTTCTGACTGTACGTGTCCTCTATGATGGAAATTAGATAACAGATGGTATTGAAGCATCACCTTTCATGGGCATATGAGTTTAGGTAGCAATAAATCTTAACCCTTGTTGTAAATATGCAAATGCAGTAGAGTCGAAGTTTGAATGCTAATGCTAAATTGCTAATCCTAGCGATCTAATGGTAGTGCTAATATCTGCTCATTTTCATACTGTACGTGTCCTCTATGATGGTAATAATTGATCACCTGGAATTAAAGCATATCCCTTCATGGGAATATGAGATTAAATGCCATTAAAGCTCAACCCATCTTGTATATATGCAAATACAGTCATGTTAAAGTTTGAATGCTAATGCTAACTTGCCAATGCTAGCGATCTAATGCTAGTGCTAATATCTGGTCATTTTCATACTGAACGTGTCCTCTATGATGGAAAAAAGAGATCAGATGTCATTAAAGCGTAACCCTTCATGGGCATATGAGATTAGAAGGCATTAACTCTTAAACCTTTTTGTATATATGCAATCAGAGCAATGTTAAAGTTTGAATGCTAATTCTAACTTGCTAATGCTAGCGATCTAATGCTAGTGCTAATATCTGGTCATTTTTCATACTGTAACGGACCTTTATGATGGAAATTAGAGACCAGATGGCATTAAAGCATAACCCTTGAGGGGCCTATGAGATTAGAAGGCATTAAAGCTTAACCCTTCTTGTATATAAGCAAATACAGCAATGTTGAAGTTTGAATGCTAATGCTAACTTGCTAATGCTAGCGATCTAATGCTAGTGCTAATATCTAGTCATTTTCATGCTGTAGGGGTCCTCTATGATGTCCATTTGAGACCAGATGGCATTTAAGCATAACTCTTCATGGGAATATGAGATTAGATGCCATTAAAGCTTCATCCTTCTTGTATATATGCAAATCCAGTAATGTTAAAGTTTGAATGCTAATGCTAACTTGATAATGCTAGCGATCTAATGCTAGTGCTAAGATCTAGTCATTTTCATGCTGTACGGGTCCTCTATGATGGACATTAGAGACCAGATGGCATTAAATCATAACCCTTCATTGGAATATGTGATAAGATGGCATTAAAGCTGAACCCTTCTTGTATATACGCAAATACAGCAATGTTAAGGTTTGAATGCTAATGCTAACTTGCTAATGCTAGCGATCTAATGCTAGTGCTAATATCTGGTCATTGTCATACTGTATGTGTCCTCTATGATGGAAATAAGAGATCAGATGGCATTAAAGCATATCCCTTCATGGGAATATGTGATTAGATGGCATTAAAGCTTAACCCTTCTTGTATTTATGCAAATACAGTAATGTTAAAGTTTTAATGCTAATGCTAACTTGCTAATGCTAGCGATCTAATGCTAGTTCTAATATCTGGTCATGTTCTTATTGTACGTGTCCTTTATGATGGAAATAAGAAATCAGATGGCAATAAAGCATCACCCTTCTTTAGAATATGAGATTAAATGGCATTAAAGCTTCACCCTTTTCTTATATATGCAAATACAGCAATGTTAAGGTTGAATGCTAATGCTAATTTGCTGATGCTAGCGATCTTATGCTAGTGCTAATATCTGGTCATTGTCATACTGTACGTGTCCTCTATGATGGAAATAAGAGATCAGATGTCATTAAAGCATAACCCTTCTTGGGAATATGAGATTAAATGCCATTAAAGCTTAACCCTTTTTGTATATATGCAAATCCATTAATGTTTAAGTTTGAATGCTAATGCTAACTTGCTAATGCCAACGATCAAATGCTAGTGCTAATATCTGGTCATTTTCATATTGTACGTGTCCTCTATGATAGAGATAGGAGATCAGATGGAATTAAAGCATATCCCTTCTTGTATATATGCAAATACAGAAATGTTAAGGTTTGAATGCTAATGCTAACTTGTTAATGCTAACGATCTAATGCTAGTGCTAATATTTGGTCATTTTCATATTGTACGTGTCCTCTATGATAGACATAGGAAATCAGATGGCATTAAAGCATAACCCTTCATGGGAATATGAGATTAGATGGCATTCAAGCTGAACCCTTCTTGTATATATGCAAATCCAGTAATGTTAAAGTTTGAATGCTAATGCTAACTTGCTAATGCTAGCGATCTAATGCTAGTGTTAATATCTGGTCATTTTCATACTGTACGTTTCCTCTATGATGGTAATAAGTGATCACCTGGCATTAAAGCATATCCCTTCATGGGAATATGTGATTAGATGGCATTAAAGCTTAACCTTTCTTATATATATGCAAATACAGCAATGTTAAAGTTTGAATGCTAATGCTAATTTGCAAATGCTAGCGATCTAATGCAAGTGCTAAAATCTGGTCATTTTCATACTGTACGTGTCCTCTATGATGGAAATAAGAGATCAGATGGCATTAAAGCAGAACCCTTCTTGGGAATATGAGATTAAATGCCATTAAAGCTTAACCCTTCTTGTATATATGCAAATACAGTCATGTTAAAGTTTGAATGCTCATGCTAACTTGCTTATGCTTACGATCTAATGCTAGTGCTAATATCTGGTCATGTTCTTATTGGTAATGTGTCCTTAATGATGGAAATAAGATATCAGATAGCATTAAAGCATAACCCTTTTGGGAATATGAGAATAAATGGCATTAAAGCTTAACCCTTCTGGTATAGATGGAAATACCGGAATGTTAAAGTTTGAATGCTAATGCTAACTTGCTAATGCTAACGATCTAATGCTAGTGCTAATATCTGGTCATTTTTCATATTGCACGTGTCCTCTATGATAGACAAAGGAGATCCAGATGGCATTAAAGCATATCCCTACTTGTATATCTGCAAATACAGAAATGTTAAGGTTTAAATGCTCATGCTAACTTGTTAATGCTAACGATCTAATGCTAGTGCTAATATTTGGTCATTTTCATATTGCACGGTCTCTATGATAGACATAGGAAATCTTATGGCATTTAAGCATAACCCTTCATGGGGAATATGAGATTAGATGGCATTAAAGCTTAACCCTTCTTGTAAAAATGCAAATCCAGTAATATTAAAGTTTGAATGCTAATGCTAACTTGCTAATGCTAGCGATCTAATGCTAGTGCTAATTTCTGGTCATTTTCTGACTGTACGTGTCCTCTATGATGGAAATTAGATAACAGATGGTATTGAAGCATAACCCTTCATGGGAATATGAGATTAGATGGCATTAAAGATTAACCCTTCTTGTAAAAATGCAAATCCAGTAATGTTAAAGTTTGAATGCTAATGCTAATTTGCCAATGCTAGCGATCTAATGCTAGTGCTAATATCTGGTCATTTTCATACTGTACGTGTCCTCTATGATAGACATAGGAGATCAGATGGCATTAAAGCATATCCCTTCTTGTATATCTGCAAATACAGAAATGTGAAGGTTTAAATGCTAATGCTAACTTGTTAATGCTAACGTTCTAATGCTAGTGCTAATATTTGGTCATTTTCATATTGTACGTGTCCTCTGTGATAGACATAGAAATCAGATGGCATTTGTTAATAACCCTTCATGGGACTATGAGATTAGATGGCATTAAAGCTTAACCCTTCCTGTAAAAATGCAAATCCAGTAATGTTAAAAGTTTGAATGCTAATGCTAACTTGCTAATCCTAGCGATCTAATGCTAGTGCTAATTTCTGGTCATTTTCTGACTGCACGTGTCCTCTATGATGGAAATTAGATAACAGATGGTATTGAAGCATCACCTTCATGGGCATATGAGTTTTAGATAGCATTAAATCTTAACCCTTATTTGTAAATATGCAAATGCAGTAGAGTCGAAGTTTGAATGCTAATGCTAAATTGCTAATGCTAGCTATCTAATGGTAGTGCTAATATCTGGTCATTTTCATACTGTACGTGTCCTCTATGATGGTAATAAGTGATCACCTGAATTAAAGCATATCCCTTCATGGGAATATGAGATTAAATGCCATTAAAGCTTAACCCCTTCTTATATATATGCAAACACAGTCATGTTAAAGTTTGAATGTTAATGCTAACTTGCCAATGCAAGATCTAATGCTAGTGCTAATATCTTGTCATTTTCATACTGAACGTGTCCTCTATGATGGAAATAAGAGATCAGATGGCATTAAAGCGTAACCCTTCATGGGCATATGAGATTAGAAGGCATTAAATCTTAAACCTTGTTGTATATATGCAAACACAGCAATGTTAAAGTTTGAATGCTAATTCTAACTTGCTAATGCTAGCGATCTAATGCTAGTGCTAATATCTGGTCATTGTCATACTGTACGTGACCTTTATGATGGAAATTAGAGACCAGATGGCAGTAAAGCATAACCCTTGAGGGGCATATGAGATTAGAAGGCATTAAAAAGCAACCCTTCCTGTATATAAGCAAATACAGCAATGTTGAACTTTGAATGCTAATGCTAAATTTGATAATGCTAGCGATCTAATGCTAGTGCTAATATCTAGTCATTTTCATGCTGTACGGGTCCTCTATGATGGACATTAGAGACCAGATGGCATTAAAGCATAACTTTTCATGGGAATATGAGATTTGATGGCATTAAAGCTTCACCCTTCTTGCATATATGCAAATCCAGTAATGTTAAAGTTTGAATGCTAATGCTAACTTGTTAATGCTAGCGATCTAATGCTAGTGCTAATATCTAGTCATTTTCATGCTGTAGGGGTCCTCTATGATGGAGATTAGAGACCAGATGGCATTAAAGCATAACCCTTCATGGGAATATGTGATTAGATGCCATTAAAGCTGAACCCTTCTTGTATATACACAAATACAGCAATGTTAAGGTTTGAATGCTAACGCTAACTTGCTAATGCTAGCGATCTAATGCTAGTGCTAATATCTGGTCATTGTCATACTGTATGTGTCCTCTATGATGGAAATAAGAGATCAGATGGCATTAAAGCATATCCCTTCATGGGAATATGTGATTAGATGGCATTAAAGCTTAACCCTTCTTGTATATATGCAAATACAGTAATGTTAAAGTTTTAATGCTAATGCTAACTTGCTAATGCTAGCGATCTAATGCTAGTTCTAATATCTGGTCATGTTCTTATTGTACGTGTCCTTTATGATGGAAATAAGAGATCAGATGGCAATAAAGCATCACCCTTGTTTGGAATATGAGATTAAATGGCATTAAAGCTTCACCCTTTTCTGATATATGCAAATACAGCAATGTTAACGTTGAATGCTAATCCTAACTTGCTAATGCTAGCGATCTAATGCTATTGCTAATATCTGGTCATTGTCATACTGTACGTGTCCTCTATGATGGTAATAAGTGATCACCTGGCATTAAAGCATAACCCTTCTTGGGAATATGAGATTAAGTGCCATTAAAGCTTAACCCTTCTTGTATATATGCAAGTACAGTTATGTTAAAGTTTGAATGCTAATGCTAACTTGCTGATGCTAGCGATCTTATGCTTGTGCTAATATCTGGTCATTGTCATACTGTACGTGTCCTCTATGATGGTAATGAGTGATCACCTGGCATTAAAGCATATCCCTTCATGGGAATATGTGATTAGATGGCATTAAAGCTGAACCCTTCTTGTATATATGCAAATACAGCAATGTTAAGGTTGAATGCTAATCCTAACTTGCTAATGCTAGCGATCTAATGCTAATGCTAATATCTGGTCATTGTCATACTGTACGTGTCCTCTATGATGGTAATAAGTGATCACCTGAATTAAAAGCATATCCCTTCATGGAATATGTGATTAGATGGCATTAAAGCTTTACCCTTCTTATATATATGCAAATACAGCAATGTTAAAGTTTGAATGCTAATGCTAACTTGCCAATGCTAGCGATCTAATGCTAGTGCTAATGTCTGGTCATTTTCATACTGTACGTGTCCTCTATGATGGAAATAAGAGATCAGATGGCATTAAAGCATAACCCTTCATGGGCTTATGAGATTAGAAGGCATTAAATCTTAAACCTTGTTGTATATATGCAAACACAGCAATGTTAAAGTTTGAATGCTAATTCTAACTTGCTAATTCTAGCGATCTAATGCTACTGCTAATATCTGGTCATTTTCATACTGTACGTGACCTCTATGATGGAAATTAGAGACCAGATGGCATTAAAGCATAACCCTTGATGGGCATATGACATTAGAAGGCATTAAAGCTTAACCCTTCTTGTATTTATGCAAATACAGTAATGTTGAAGTTTGAATGCTAATGCTAACTTGCTAATGCTAGCGATCTAATGCTAGTGCTAATATCTAGTCATTTTCATACTGTACGGGTCCTCTATGATGGACATTAGAGAACAGATGGCATTTAAGCATAACCCTTCATAGGCATATGAGATTAGAAGTCATGAAAGCTCAACCCTTCTTGAATATATGCAAACACAGCAATGTTATAGTTTGAATGCTAATGCTAACTTGCTAATGCTAACGATCTAATGCTAGTGCTAATTTCTGGTCATTTTCATATTGTACGTGTCCTCTATGATAGACATAGGAGATCAGATGGCATTAAAGCATATCCCTTCTTGTATATATGCAAATACAGAAATGTTAAGGTTTGAATGCTAATGCTAACTTGTTAATGCTAACGATCTAATGCTAGTGCTAATTTCTGGTCATTTTCATATTGTAGGTGTCCTCTATGATAGACATAGGAAATCAGATGGCATTAAAGCATAACCCTTCATGGGAATATGAGATTAGATGGCATTCAAGCTGAACCCTTCTTGTATATATGCAAATCCAGTAATGTTAAAGTTTGAATGCTAATGCTAACTTGCTAATGCTAGCGATCTAATGCTAGTGCTAAGATCTGGTCATTGTCATACTGTACGTGTCCTCTATGATGGTAATGAGTGATCACCTGGCATTAAAGCATATCCCTTCATGGGAATATGTGATTAGATGGCATTAAAGCTTAACCCTTCTTATATATATGCAAATGCAGCAATGTTAAAGTTTGAATTCTAATGCTTACTTGCTAATGCTTGCGATCTAATGCTTGTGCTAATATCTGCTCATTTTCATACTGTACGTGTCCTCTATGATGGAAATAAAAGATCACATGTCATCAAAACATAACCCTTCATGGCAATGTGAGATTAAATGGCATTAAAGTTTAACCCTTCTTGTATATATACAAATACAGCAATGTTAAAGTTTGAATGCTAATGCCAACTTGCTAATGCTAGCGATCTAATGCTAGTGCTAATATCTGGTCATTTTCATACTGTTCGTGTCCTCTATGATGGAAATAAGAGATCAGATGCCTTTAAAGCATAACCCTTCATGGGAATATGAGATTTAATGGCATTAAAGCTTAACCCTTCTAGTATATATGCAAATACAGCAATGTTAAAGTTTGAATGCTAATGCTAACTTGCTAATGCTAGCGATCTAATGCTAGTGCTAATGTCTGGTCATTTTCATACTGTACGTGTCCTCTATGATGTTAAAAAATAAGAGATCAAATGGCATTAAAGCATAACCCTTCATGGGAATATGAAATTTGATGCCATTAAAGCTAAACCCTTCTAGTATATATGCAAATACAGTAATGATAAAGTTTGAATGCTAATGCTAACTTGTTAATGCTAGCAATCTAATGCTATTGCTAATATCTGGTCATTTTCATTCTGTACGTGTCCTCTATGATGGAAATAAGAGATCAGATGGCATTAAAGCATAACCCTTCATGGGAATATGAGATTAAATGGTATTAAAGCTTAACCCTTCTTGTAAATATGCAAATACAGTCATGTTAAAGTTTGAATGCTAATGCTTGTGATCGAATGCTAGTGCTAATATCTGGTCATTGTCATACTGTATGTGTCCTCTATGATGGAAATAAGAGATCAGATGGCATTAAAGCATAACCCTTAATGGCAATGTGAGATTAAATGCCATTAAAGCTTAACCCTTCTTGTATATACACAAATACAGCAATGTTAAGGTTTGAATGCTAACGCTGACTTGCTAATGCTAGCGATCTAATGCTAGTGCTAATATCTGGTCATTGTCATACTGTATGTGTCCTCTATGATGGAAATAAGAGATCAGATGGCATTAAAGCATATCCCTTCATGGGAATATGTGATTAGATGGCATTAAAGCTTAACCCTTCTTGTATATATGCAAATACAGTAATGTTAAAGTTTTAATGCTAATGCTAACTTGCTAATGCTAGCGATCTAATGCTAGTTCTAATATCTGGTCATGTTCTTATTGTACGTGTCCTTTATGATGGAAATAAGAGATCAGATGGCAATAAAGCATCACCCTTGTTTGGAATGTGAGATTAAATGGCATTAAAGCTTCACCCTTTTCTGATATATGCAAATACAGCAATGTTAACGTTGAATGCTAATCCTAACTTGCTAATGCTAGCGATCTAATGCTAGTGCTAATATCTGGTCATTGTCATACTGTACGTGTCCTCTATGATGGTAATAAGTGATCACCTGGCATTAAAGCATATCCCTTCATGGGAATATGTGATTAGATGGCATTAAAGCTTAACCCTTCTTATATATATGCAAATACAGCAATGTTAAAGTTTGAATGCTAATGCTAACTTGCCAATGCTAGCGATCTAATGCTAGTGCTAATATCTGGTCATTTTCATACTGTACGTGTCCTCTATGATGGAAATAAGAGATCAGATGGCATTAAAGCATAACCCTTCTTGGGAATATGAGATTAAGTGCCATTAAAGCTTAACCCTTCTTGTATATAAGCAAGTACAGTTATGTTAAAGTTTGAATGCTAATGCTAACTTGCTGATGCTAGCGATCTTATGCTTGTGCTAATATCTGGTCATTGTCATACTGTACGTGTCCTCTATGATGGAAATAAGAAATCAGATGTCAATAAAGCATAACCCTTCTTGGGAATATGAGATTAAATGCCATTAAAGCTTAACCCTTCTTGTATATATGCAAATCCAGTAATGTTAAAGTTTGAATGCTAATGCTAACTTACTAATGCTAGCGATCAAATGTGAGTGCTAATATCTAGTCATTTTCATGCTGTACGGGTCCCCTATGATGGACATTAGAGAGCAGATGGCATTAAAGCATAACCCTTCATGGGAACATGTGATTAGATGGCATTAAAGCTGAACCCTTCTTGTATATATGCAAATACAGCAATGTTAAGGTTTGAATGCTAATGCTAACTTGCTAATGCTAGCGATCTAATGCTAGTGCTAATATCTGGTCATTGTCATACTGTATGTGTCCTCTATGATGGAAATAAGAGATAAGATGCCATTAAAGCATATCCCTTCATTGGAATATGTGATTAGATGGCATTAAAGCTTAACCCTTCTAGTATATATGCAAATACAGTAATGTTAAAGTTTTAATGCTAATGCTAACTTGCTAATGCTAGCGATCTAATGCTAGTTCTAATATCTGGTCATGTTCTTATTGTACGTGTCCTTTATGATGGAAATAAGATATCAGATGGCAATATAGCATCACCCTTCTTTGGAATATGAGATTAAATCGCATTAAAGCTTCACCCTTTTCTTATATATGCAAATACAGCAATGTTAAGGTTGAATGCTAATCCTAACTTGCTAATGCTAGCTTATCTAATGCTAATGCTAATATCTGGTCATTGTCATACTGTACGTGTCCTCTATGATGGTAATAAGTGATCACCTGGAATTAAAGCATATCCCTTCATGGGAATATGTGATTAGATGGCATTAAAGCTTTACCCTTCTTATATATATGCAAATACAGCAATGTTAAAGTTTGAATGCTAATGCTAACTTGCCAATGCTAGCGATCTAATGCTAGTGCTAATGTCTGGTCATTTTCATACTGTACGTGTCCTCTATGATGGAAATAAGAGATCAGATGGCATTAAAGCATAACCCTTCATGGGCTTATGAGATTAGAAGGCATTAAATCTTAAACCTTGTTGTATATATGCAAACACAGCAATGTTAAAGTTTGAATGCTAATTCTAACTTGCTAATTCTAACGATCTAATGCTACTGCTAATATCTGGTCATTTTCATACTGCGTGACCTATGATGGAAATTAGAGACCAGATGGCATTAAAAGCATAACCCTTGATGGGCATATGACATTAGGAAGGCATTAAAGCAACCCTTCTTGTATTTATGCAAATACAGTAATGTTGGAAGCTTGAATGCTAATGCTAACTTGCTAATGCTAGCGATCTAATGCTAGTGCTAATATCTAGTCATTTTTTTGTCATACTGTACAGGTCCTCTATGATGGACATTACAGAAAAGATGGCATTTCAGCATAACCCTTCATAGGCATATGAGATTAGAAGTCATGAAAGCTCAACCCTTCTTGAATATATGCAAACACAGCAATGTTATAGTTTGAATGCTAATGCTAACTTGCTAATGCTAACGATCTAATGCTAATTGCTAATTTCTGGTCATTTTTCATATTGTGCGTGTCCTCTATGATGAACATAGGAGATCAGATAGCATTAAAAGCATATCCTTCTTGTATATATGCAAATACAGAAATGTTAAGGTTTGAATGCTAATGCTAACTTGTTAATGCTAACCATCTAATGCTAGTGCTAATATTTGGTCATTTTTCATATTGTGCGTGTCCTCTATGATAGACATAGGAAATCAGATGGCATTAAAAGCATAACCCTTCATGGGGAATATGAGATTAGATGGCATTCAAGCTGAACCCTTCTTGTATATATGCAAATCCAGTAATGTTAAAGTTTGAATGCTAATGCTAACTTGCTAATGCTAGCGATCTAATGCTAGTGCTAATATCTGGTCATTGTCATACTGTACGTGTCCTCTATGATGGTAATGAGTGATCACCTGGCATTAAAGCATATCCCTTCATGGGAATATGTGATTAGATGGCATTAAAGCTTAACCCTTCTTATATATATGCAAATGCAGCAATGTTAAAGTTTGAATTCTAATGCTTACTTGCTAATGCTTGCGATCTAATGCTTGTGCTAATATCTGCTCATTTTCATGGAGTACGTGTCCTCTATGATGGAAATAAAAGATCACATGTCATCAAAACATAACCCTTCATGGCAATGTGATTAAATGGCATTAAGTTTAACCCTTCTTGTATATATACAAATACAGCAATGTTAAAGTTTGAATGCTAATGCTAACTTGCTAATGCTAGCGATCTAATGCTAGTGCTAATATCTGGTCATTTTCATACTGTTAAATTGTCCTCTATGATGGAAATAAGAGATCAGATGCCTTTAAAACATAACCCTTCATGGGAATATGAGATTTAATGGCATTAAAGCTTAACCCTTCTAGTATATATGCAAATACAGCAATGTTAAAGTTTGAATGCTAATGCTAACTTGCTAATGCTAGCGATCTAATGCTAGTGCTAATGTCTGGTCATTTTTCATATACTGTACGTGTCCTCTATGATGCTAAAATAAGAGATCAAATGGCATTAAAGCATAACCCTTCATGGGAATATGAAATTTGATGCCATTAAAGCTAAACCCTTCTAGTATATATGCATATACAGTAATGATAAATTTTGAATGCTAATGCTAACTTGTTAATGCTAGCAATCTAATGCTATTGCTAATATCTGGTCATTTTCATTCTGTACGTGTCCTCTATGATGGAAATAAGAGATCAGATGGCATTAAAGCATAACCCTTCATGGGAATATGAGATTAAATGGTATTAAAGCTTAACCCTTCTTGTAAATATGCAAATACAGTCATGTTAAAGTTTGAATGCTAATGCTTGCGATCGAATGCTAGTGCTAATATCTGGTCATTGTCATACTGTATGTGTACTCTATGATGGAAATAAGAGATCAGATGGCATTAAAGCATAACCCTTAATGGCAATGTGAGATTAAATGGCATTAAAAGCAACCCTTCTTGCACATATGCAAATACAGCAATGTTAAAGTTTGAATTCTAATGCTAACTTTGCTAATGCTAGCGATCTAATGCTAGTGCTAATATCTGGTCATTTTCATACTGTCACGTGTCTCTATAATGGAAATAAGAATCACATGGCATTAAAGCATAACCCTTCATGGGAATATGAAATTAGATGCCATTAAAAGCTTAACCTTCTTGTAAATATGCAAATACAGTCATGTTAAAGTTTGAATGCTAATGCTAGCGATCTAATGCTAATGCTAATATCTGGTCATTGTCATACTGTATGTGTCCTCTATAATGGAAGTAAGAATCAGATGGCATTAAAAGCATAACCCTTCGCAATTTGAGATTAAATGGCATTAAAACTTAACCCTTCTTGTAAATATACAAATACAGTAATGTTAAAAAGTTTGAATGCTAATGCTAACTTAACTAATGCTAGCAATCTAATGCTATTGCTAAAATCTGGTCATTTTCATAATGTCACGTGTCCTCTATGATGGAAATTAGAGATCAGATGGCATTAAAGCATAACCCTTCATGGGAATGTGAGATTAAATGCCATTAAAGCTTAACCCTTCTTGTAAATATGCAAATACAGTCATGTTAAAGTTTGAATGCTAATGCTAACGATCTAATGCTAGTGCTAATATCTGGTCATTTTTCATACTGTCGTGTCCTCTATGATGGAAATAAGAGATCAGATGGCATTAAAGCATAACCTTTCATGGCAATGTGATTTATTAAATGGCATGAAAGCTTAACCCTTCTTGTACATATGCAAATACAGCAATGTTAAAGTTTGAATTCTAATGCTAACTTGCTAATGCTAGCGATCTAATGCTTGTGCTAATATCTGGTCATTTTCATACTGTATGTGTCCTCTATGATGGAAATAAGAGATCCGATGCCATTAAAGCATAACCCTTCATGGGAATATTAGATTAAATTGCATTAAAGCTTAACCCTTCTTGTATATATACAAATACAGCAATGTTAAAGTTTGAATGCTAATGCTAACTTGCTAATGCTAGCGATCTAATGCAAGTGCTAATATCTGGTCATTTTTATACTGTATGTGTCCTCTATGATGGAAATAAGAGATTAGATGGCATTAAAGCATAACCCTTCATGGCAATATGAGATTAAATGGCATTAAAGCTTAACCCTTCTTGTATATATGCAAATACAGCAATGGTAAAATTTGAATGCTAATGCTAACGTGCTAATGCTAGCGATCTCATGCTGGTGCTAATATCTGGTCATTTTCATACTGTATGTGTCTCTATGATGAAATAAAGAGATCCAGATGCCATTAAGCATAACCCTTCATGGGAATATTAGATTAAGTGCATTAAAGCTTAACCCTTCTTGTATATATACAAATACAGCAATGTTAAGCTTGAATGCAAATGCTAACTGCTAATGCTAGCGATCTAATGCTAGTGCTAATATCTGGTCATTTTCATACTGTAATTTCCTCTATGGTGGAAATAAGATATCAGATGCCATTAAAAGCATAACCCTTCATGGGAATACAGATTAAATGGCATTAAAAGCTTAACCCTTCTTGTAAATATGCAAATACAGTCATGTTAAAGTTTGAATGCTAATGCTAGCGATCTAATGATTGTGCTAATATCTGGTCATTGTCATACTGTATGTGTCCTCTATGATGGAAATAATAGATCACATGGCATTAAAGCATAATCCTTCATGGGAATATGAGATTAGATGGTATTAAAAGCAACCATTCTTGTAAATATGCAAATAGTCATGTTAAAGTTTGAATGCTAATGCTAGCGATCTAATGCTCGTGCTAATATCTGGTCATTGTTATACTGTATGTGTCCTTTTTATGATGGAAATAAGAGATCCAGATGCCATTAAAGCTTAACCCTTCATGGGAATATGATTAGATGGCATTAAAAGCTTAACCATTCTTGTATATATATACAAATACAACAATGTTAAAGTTTGAATGCTAATGCTAACTTTGCTAATACTAGCGATCTTAATCTAGTGCTAATATCTGGTCATTTTAAGACTGTATGTGTCCTCTATGATGGAAATAAGAGATCAGATGGCATTAAAGGATAACCCTTCATTGCAATATGAGATTAAATGGCATTAAATTTTTAATTTACTAGTATATATGCAAATACAGCACTGTTAAATTTGAATGCTTATGCTAACTTGCTAATGCTAGCGATCTAATGCTAGTGCTAATATCTGGTGATTCTCATACTGTATGTTACCTCTATGATGGAAATAAGTGATCAGATGGCATTAAAGCATAACCCTTCATGGGAATATGAGATTAGATGTCATAAAAGCTTAACCCTTCTTGTAAATATGCAAATACAGTCATGTTAATGTTTGAAAGCTAATGCTAGCGATCTAATGCTAGTGCCAATATCTGGTCATTGTCATACTGTATGTGTCCTTTATGATGGAAATAAGAGATCAGATGGAATTAAAGCATAACCCTGCTTGTACATATGCAAATACAGAAATGTTAAAGTTTGAATTCTAATGCTAACTTGCTAATGCTAGCGATCTAATGCTAGTGCTAATAACTGGTCATTTTCATACTGTTCGTGTCCTCTATGATGGAAATAAGATATCAGATGCCTTTACCGCATAACCCTTCATGGGAATATGAGATTAAATGGCATTAAAGCTTAACCCTTCTAGTATATATACAAATACAGCACTGTTAAAGTTTTAATGCTAATGCTAACTTGCTAATGCTAGCGATCTAATGCTAGTGCTAATATCTGGTCATTTTTCATACTGTCGTGTCCTGTATGATGGAAATAAGAGATCACATGTCATTAAAGCATAAACCTTCATGGCAATATGAGATAAGATGCCATTAAAGCTTAACCCTTCTTGTAAATATGCGAATTCAGTCATTTTAAAGTTTGAATGCTAATGCAAGCGATTAAATGCTAGTGCTAATATCTGGTGATTCTCATACTGTATGTTACCTCTATGATGGAAATAAGTGATCAGATGGCATTAAAGCATAACCCTTCATGGGAATATGAGATTAAATAGCATTAAAGCTTAACCCTTCTTGTATATATGCAAATACAGAAATGTTAAAGTTTGAATTCTAATGCTAACTTGCTAATGCTAGCGATCTAATGCTAGTGCTAACATCTGGTCATTTTCATACTTTTCGTGTCCTCTATGATGGAAATAAGAGATCAGATGCCTTAAAATTATAACCCTTCATGGGAATATGAGATTTAACGGCATTAAAGCTTCACCCTTCTAGTATATATGCAAATACAGCAATGTTAAAGTTTGAATGCTAATGCTAACTTGCTAATGCTAGCGATCTAATGCTAGTCCTAATATCTGGTCATTGTCATACTGTGTGTGTCCTCTATGATGGAAATAAGAGATCACATGGCATTAAAGCATAACCCTTCATGGGAATATGAGATTAGATGGCATAAAAGCTTAACCCTTCTTGTAAATATGCAAATACAGTCATGTTAAAGTTTGAATGCTAATGCTAGCGATCTAATGCTATTGCCAATATCTGGTCATTGTCATACTGTATGTGTCCTCTTTGATGGAAATAAGGGATCAGATGGCATTAAAGCAAAACCCTTCATGGCAATATGAGATTAAATGGCATTAAATCTTAACCCTTCTAGTATATATGCAAATACAGCTCTGTTAAATTTGAATGCTAATGCTAACTTGCTAATGCTAGCGATCTAATGCTAGTGCTAATATCTGGTCATTTTCATACTGTACGTGTCCTCTATGATGGAAATACGAGATCAGATGGCATTAAAGCATAACCCTTCATGGGAATATGAGATTTTATGTCATTAAAGCTTAACCCTTCTTGTATATATGCAAATACAGCAATGTTAAATTTGAATTCTAATGCTTACTTGCTAATGCTAGCGATCTAATGCTAGTGGTAATATCTGGTCATTTTCATACTGTACGTGTCCTCTATAATGGAAATAAGAGATCACATGGCATTCAAGCATTACCCTTCATAGGAATATGAGATTAGATGCCATTAAAGCTTAACCCTTCTTGTATATAAGCAAATACAGCAATGTTAAATTTTTAATGCTAATGCTAACTTGCTAATGCTAGCGATCTAATGCTAGTGCTAATATCTGGTCATTTTCATACTGTACGTGTCCTCTATGATGGAAATAAGAGATCACATGCCATTAAAGCATAACCCTTCATGGGAATATGAGATTAGATGCCATTAAAGCTTAACCCTTTTTGCAAATAAGCAAATACAATCATGTTAAAGTTTGAATGCTAATGCTAGCGATCTAATGCTAGTGCTAATATCTGGTCATTGTCATACTGTATGTGTCTTCTATGATGGAAATACGAGATCAGATGGCATTAAAGCTTAACTCTTCATGGCAATTTGAGATTAAATGGCATTAAAGCTTAACCCTTCTTGTATATAAGCAAATACAGCAATGTTAAAGTTTGAATGCTAATGCTAACTTGCTAATGCTAGCAGTCTAATGCTAGTGCTAATATCTGGTCATTTTCATACTTTTCGTGTCCTCTATGATGGAAATAAGAGATCAGATGCCTTAAAATTATAACCCTTCATGGGAATATGAGATTTAACGGCATTAAAGCTTCACCCTTCTTGTATATATGCAAATACAGCAATGTTAAATTTGAATTCTAATGCTAACTTGCTAATGCTAGCGATATAATGCTAGTGCTAATATGTGGTCATTTTCATACTTTTCGTGTCCTCTATGATGGAAATAAGAGATCAGATGCCTTAAAATTATAACCCTTCATGGGAATATGAGATTTAACGGCATTAAAAGCTTAACCTTCTTGTATATATGCAAATACAGCAATGTTAAATTTGAATTCTAATGCTAACTTGCTAATGCTAGCGATCTAATAATGCTTGTGCTAATATCTGATCATTTTCATACTGTATGTAATGTTCTATGATGGAAATAAGAGATCACATGCCATTAAAGCATAACCCTTCATGGGAATATGAGAATAGATGCCATTAAAGCTTAACCCTTCTTGCAAATATGCAAATACAATCATGTTAAAGTTTGAATGCTAATGCTAGCGATCTAATGCTAGTGCTAATATCTGGTCATTGTCATACTGTATGTGTCTTCTATGATGGAAATACGAGATCAGATGCCATTAAAGCATAACCCTTCATGGGAATATTAGATTAAATTGCATTAAAGCTTAACCCTTCTTGTATATATACAAATACAGCAATGTTAAAGCTTGAATGCAAATGCTAACTTGCTAATGCTAGCGATCTAATGCTAGTGCTAATATCTGGTCATTTTCATACTGTACGTTTCCTCTATGGTGGAAATAAGATATCAGATGCCATTAAAGCATAACCCTTCATGGGAATACGAGATTAAATGGCATTAAAGCTTAACCCTTCTTGTAAATATGCAAATACAGTCATGTTAAAGTTTGAATGCTAATGCTAGCGATCTAATGATTGTGCTAATATCTGGTCATTGTCATACTGTATGTGTCCTCTATGATGGAAATAATAGATCACATGGCATTAAAGCATAATCCTTCATGGGAATATGAGATTAGATGGCATTAAAGCTTAACCATTCTTGTAAATATGCAAATAGTCATGTTAAAGTTTGAATGCTAATGCTAGCGATCTAATGCTCGTGCTAATATCTGGTCATTGTTATACTGTATGTGTCCTTTATGATGGAAATAAGAGATCAGATGCCATTAAAGCTTAACCCTTCATGGGAATATGAGATTAGATGGCATTAAAGCTTAACCATTCTTGTATATATACAAATACAGCAATGTTAAAGTTTGAATGCTAATGCTAACTTGCTAATACTAGCGATCTTAATCTAGTGCTAATATCTGGTCATTTTAAGACTGTATGTGTCCTCTATGATGGAAATAAGAGATCAGATGGCATTAAAGGATAACCCTTCATTGCAATATGAGATTAAATGGCATTAAATTTTAACCCTACTAGTATATATGCAAATACAGCACTGTTAAATTTGAATGCTTATGCTAACTTGCTAATGCTAGCGATCTAATGCTAGTGCTAATATCTGGTGATTCTCATACTGTATGTTACCTCTATGATGGAAATAAGTGATCAGATGGCATTAAAGCATAACCCTTCATGGGAATATGAGATTAGATGTCATAAAAGCTTAACCCTTCTTGTAAATATGCAAATACAGTCATGTTAATGTTTGAAAGCTAATGCTAGCGATCTAATGCTAGTGCCAATATCTGGTCATTGTCATACTGTATGTGTCCTTTATGATGGAAATAAGAGATCAGATGGAATTAAAGCATAACCCTGCTTGTACATATGCAAATACAGAAATGTTAAAGTTTGAATTCTAATGCTAACTTGCTAATGCTAGCGATCTAATGCTAGTGCTAATAACTGGTCATTTTCATACTGTTATGTCCTCTATGATGGAAATAAGATATCAGATGCCTTTACCGCATAACCCTTCATGGGAATATGAAATTAAATGGCATTAAAGCTTAACCCTTCTAGTATATATACAAATACAGCACTGTTAAAGTTTGAATGCTAATGCTAACTTGCTAATGCTAGCGATCTAATGCTAGTGCTAATATCTGGTCATTTTCATACTGTACGTGTCCTGTATGATGGAAATAAGAGATCACATGTCATTAAAGCATAAACCTTCATGGCAATATGAGATAAGATGCCATTAAAGCTTAACCCTTCTTGTAAATATGCGAATTCAGTCATTTTAAAGTTTGAATGCTAATGCAAGCGATTAAATGCTAGTGCTAATATCTGGTGATTCTCATACTGTATGTTACCTCTATGATGGAAATAAGTGATCAGATGGCATTAAAGCATAACCCTTCATGGGAATATGAGATTAAATAGCATTAAAGCTTAACCCCTCTTGTATATATGCAAATACAGAAATGTTAAAGTTTGAATTCTAATGCTAACTTGCTAATGCTAGCGATCTAATGCTAGTGCTAACATCTGGTCATTTTCATACTTTTCGTGTCCTCTATGATGGAAATAAGAGATCAGATGCCTTAAAATTATAACCCTTCATGGGAATATGAGATTTAACGGCATTAAAGCTTCACCCTTCTAGTATATATGCAAATACAGCAATGTTAAAGTTTGAATGCTAATGCTAACTTGCTAATGCTAGCGATCTAATGCTAGTCCTAATATCTGGTCATTGTCATACTGTGTGTGTCCTCTATGATGGAAATAAGAGATCACATGGCATTAAAGCATAACCCTTCATGGGAATATGAGATTAGATGGCATAAAAGCTTAACCCTTCTTGTAAATATGCAAATACAGTCATGTTAAAGTTTGAATGCTAATGCTAGCGATCTAATGCTATTGCCAATATCTGGTCATTGTCATACTGTATGTGTCCTCTTTGATGGAAATAAGGGATCAGATGGCATTAAAGCAAAACCCTTCATGGCAATATGAGATTAAATGGCATTAAATCTTAACCCTTCTAGTATATATGCAAATACAGCTCTGTTAAATTTGAATGCTAATGCTAACTTGCTAATGCTAGCGATCTAATGCTAGTGCTAATATCTGGTCATTTTCATACTGTACGTGTCCTCTATGATGGAAATACGAGATCAGATGGCATTAAAGCATAACCCTTCATGGGAATATGAGATTTTATGTCATTAAAGCTTAACCCTTCTTGTATATATGCAAATACAGCAATGTTAAATTTGAATTCTAATGCTTACTTGCTAATGCTAGCGATCTAATGCTAGTGGTAATATCTGGTCATTTTCATACTGTACGTGTCCTCTATAATGGAAATAAGAGATCACATGGCATTCAAGCATTACCCTTCATGGGAATATGAGATTAGATGCCATTAAAGCTTAACCCTTCTTGTATATAAGCAAATACAGCAATGTTAAATTTTTAATGCTAATGCTAACTTGCTAATGCTAGCGATCTAATGCTAGTGCTAATATCTGGTCATTTTCATACTGTACGTGTCCTCTATGATGGAAATAAGAGATCACATGCCATTAAAGCATAACCCTTCATGGGAATATGAGATTAGATGCCATTAAAGCTTAACCCTTTTTGCAAATAAGCAAATACAATCATGTTAAAGTTTGAATGCTAATGCTAGCGATCTAATGCTAGTGCTAATATCTGGTCATTGTCATACTGTATGTGTCTTCTATGATGGAAATACGAGATCAGATGGCATTAAAGCTTAACTCTTCATGGCAATTTGAGATTAAATGGCATTAAAGCTTAACCCTTCTTGTATATAAGCAAATACAGCAATGTTAAAGTTTGAATGCTAATGCTAACTTGCTAATGCTAGCAGTCTAATGCTAGTGCTAATATCTGGTCATTTTCATACTTTTCGTGTCCTCTATGATGGAAATAAGAGATCAGATGCCTTAAAATTATAACCCTTCATGGGAATATGAGATTTAACGGCATTAAAGCTTCACCCTTCTTGTATATATGCAAATACAGCAATGTTAAATTTGAATTCTAATGCTAACTTGCTAATGCTAGCGATATAATGCTAGTGCTAATATGTGGTCATTTTCATACTTTTCGTGTCCTCTATGATGGAAATAAGAGATCAGATGCCTTAAAATTATAACCCTTCATGGGAATATGAGATTTAACGGCATTAAAGCTTAACCCTTCTTGTATATATGCAAATACAGCAATGTTAAATTTGAATTCTAATGCTAACTTGCTAATGCTAGCGATCTATTGCTTGTGCTAATATCTGATCATTTTCATACTGTATGTGTCTTCTATGATGGAAATAAGAGATCACATGCCATTAAAGCATAACCCTTCATGGGAATATGAGAATAGATGCCATTAAAGCTTAACCCTTCTTGCAAATATGCAAATACAATCATGTTAAAGTTTGAATGCTAATGCTAGCGATCTAATGCTAGTGCTAATATCTGGTCATTGTCATACTGTATGTGTCTTCTATGATGGAAATACGAGATCAGATGGCATTAAAGCCTAACTCTTCATGGCAATTTGAGATTAAATGGCATTAAAGCTTAACCCTTCTTGTTTATAAGCAAATACAGCAATGTGAAAGTTTGAATGCTAATGCTTACTTGCTAATGCTAGCGATCTAATGCTAGTGCTAATATCTGGTCATTTTCATACTCTACGTGTCCTCTATGATAGAAATAAGAGATCACTTGGCATTAAAGCATAAACCTTAATGGGAATATGAGATAAGATGCCATTAAAGCTTAACCCTACTTGTAAATATGCAAATACAGTCATTTTAAAGTTTGAATGCTAATGCTAGCGATCAAATGCTAGTGCTAATATCTGGTCATTGTCATACTGTATGTGTCTTCTATGATGGAAATACGAGATCAGATGGCATTAAAGCTTAACCCTTCATGGCAATTTGAGATTAAATGGCATTAAAGCTTAACCCTTCTTGTATATAAGCAAATACAGCAATGTTAAAGTTTGAATGCTAATGCTTACTTGCTAATGCTAGCGATCTTATGCTAGTGCTAATATCTGGTCATTTTCATACTGTACGTGTCCTCTATGATGGAAATAAGAGATCACATGGCATTAAAGCATAAACCTTCATGGGAATATGAGATAAGATGCCATTAAAGCTTATACCCTTCTTGTACATATGCAAATACAGCAATGTTAAAGTTTAAATGCTAATGCTAACTTGCTAATGCTAGGGATCTAATGCTAGTGCTAAATTCTGGTCATTTTCATACTGTACGTGTCCTTTATGATGGAAATAAGAGATCAGATGGCATTAAAGCGTAACCCTTCTTGGGAATATGAGATTAAATGGCATTAAGGCTTAACCCTTCTTGTATATATGCAAATACAGCAATGTTAAAGTTTGAATGCTAATGCTAACTTGCTAATGCTAGCAGTCTAATGCTAGTGCTTATATCTGGTCATTTTCATACTTTTAACCCTTCATGGAATGTCCTCTATGATGGAAATAAGAATGTTAAATCAGATGCCTTAAAATTATAACCCTTCATGGGAATATGAGATTTAACCCTACCGTGGCAATTAAATTTAACGCTTCACCCTTCTTGTATATATGCAAATACAGCAATGTTAAATTTGAATTCTAATGCTAACTTTTAGAGCTAATGCTAAGAGATCGATCCTAATGCCCTTCATAGAATGCTAAAAGCTATTCTTGTATATATGGTCATTTTCATACTGTATGTGTCTTCTATGATGGAAATAAGAGATCACATGGCATTAAAGAATAACCCTTCATGGGAATATGAGATTAGATGCCATTAAAGCTTAACCCTTCTTGTAAATATGCAAATACAATCATGTTAAAGTTTGAATGCTAATGCTAGCTACCTAATGCTAGTGCTAATATCTGGTCATTGTCATACTGTATGTGTCTTCTATGATGGAAATAAGAGATCAGTTGGCATTAAAGCTTAACCCTTCATGGCAATATGAGATTAAATGGCATTACAGCTTAACCCTTTTTTGTACATATGCAAATACAGCAATGTTAAAGTTTGAATTCTAATGCTAACTTGGTAATGCTAGCGATCTAATGCTAGTGCTAATATCTGGTCATTTTCATACTGTTCGTGTCCTCTATGCTGAAAATACGAGATCAGATGCCTTTAAAGCATAACCCTTCATGGCAATATGAGATTAAATGGCATTAAAGCTTAACCCCTCTTGAATATATGCAAATACAGCAATGTTAAAGTTTGAATGCTAATGCTAACTTGCTTATGCTAGCGATCTAATGCTACTGCTAATATCTGGACATTTTCATACTGTACGTGTCCTCTATGATGGAAATAAGAGATCAGATGGCATTAAAGCGTAACCCTTCTTGGGAATATAAGATTAAATGGCATTAAAGCTTAACCCTTCTTGAATATATGCAAATACAGCAATGTTAAATTTGAATGCTAATGCTAACTTGCTAATGCTAGCGATCTAATGCTAGTCCTAATATCTGGTCATTGTCATACTGTATGTGTCCTCTATGATGGAAATAAGAGATCAGATGGCATTAAAGCATAACCCTTCATGGGAATATGAGATTAAATAGCATTAAAGCTTAACCCCTCTTGTATATATGCAAATACAGAAATGTTAAAGTTTGAATTCTAATGCTAACTTGCTAATGCTAGCGATCTAATGCTAGTGCTAATATCTGGTCATTTTCATACTGTATGTGTCTTCTATGATGGAAATAAGAGATCACATGGCATTAAAGCATAACCCTTCATGGGAATATGAGATTAGATGGCATAAAAGCTTAACCCTTCTTCTAAATATGCAAATACAGTCATGTTAAAGTTTGAATGCTAATGCTAACTTGGTAATGCTAGCGATCTAATGCTAGTGCTAATATCTGGTCATTTTCATACTGTTCGTGTCCTCTATGCTGAAAATACGAGATCAGATGCCTTTAAAGCATAACCCTTCATGGCAATATGAGATTAAATGGCATTAAAGCTTAACCCCTCTTGAATATATGCAAATACAGCAATGTTAAAGTTTGAATGCTAATGCTAACTTGCTTATGCTAGCGATCTAATGCTACTGCTAATATCTGGACATTTTCATACTGTACGTGTCCTCTATGATGGAAATAAGAGATCAGATGGCATTAAAAGCGTAACCCTTCTTGGGAATATAAGATTAAATGGCATTAAAAACAACCCTTCTTGAATATATGCAAATACAGCAATGTTAAATTTGAATGCTAATGCTAACTTGCTAATGCTAGCGATCTAATGCTAGTCCTAATATCTGGTCATTGTCATACTGTATGTGTCCTCTATGATGGAAATAAGAGATCAGATGGCATTAAAGCATAACCCTTCATGGGAATATGAGATTAAATAGCATTAAAGCTTAACCCCTCTTGTATATATGCAAATACAGAAATGTTAAAGTTTGAATTCTAATGCTAACTTGCTAATGCTAGCGATCTAATGCTAGTGCTAATATTTGGTCATTTTCATACTGTATGTGTCTTCTATGATGGAAATAAGAGATCACATGGCATTAAAGCATAACCCTTCATGGGAATATGAGATTAGATGGCATAAAAGCTTAACCCTTCTTCTAAATATGAAAATACAGTCATGTTAAAGTTTGAATGCTAATGCTAGCTATCTAATGCTAGTGCCAATATCTGGTCATTGTCATACTGTATGTGTCCTCTTTGATGGAAATAAGAGATCAGATGGCATTAATGCAAAATCCTTCATGGCAATATGAGATTAAACGGCATTAAAGCTTCTTCCCACTAGTATATATGCAAATACAGCAATGTTAAAGTTTGAATGCTAATGCTAACTTGCTAATGCTAGCAGTCTAATGCTAGTGCTAATATCTGGTCATTTTCATACTTTTCGTGTCCTCTATGATGGAAATAAGAGATCAGATGCCTTAAAATTATAACCCTTCATGGGAATATGAGATTTAAATGGCATAAAAGCTTCAATTCTTCTTGTATATATGCAAATACAGCAATGTTAAATTTGAATTCTAATGCTAGCTTGCTAATGCTAGCGATATAATGCTAGTGCTAATATGTGGTCATTTTCATACTTTTCGTGTCCTCTATGATGGAAATAAGAGATCAGATGCCTTAAAATTATAACCCTTCATGGGAATATGAGATTTAACGGCATTAAAGCTTAACCCTTCTTGTATATATGCAAATACAGCAATGTTAAATTTGAATTCTAATGCTAACTTGCTAATGCTAGCGATCTAATGCTTGTGCTAATATCTGGTCATTTTCATACTGTATGTGTCTTCTATGATGGAAATAAGAGATCACATGCCATTAAAGCATAACCCTTCATGGGAATATGAGAATAGATGCCATTAAAGCTTAACCCTTCTTGCAAATATGCAAATACAATCATGTTTAAGTTTGAATGCTAATGCTAGCGATCTAATGCTAGTGCTAATATCTGGTCATTGTCATACTGTATGTGTCTTCTATGATGAAAATACGAGATCAGATGGCATTAAAGCCTAACTCTTCATGGCAATTTGAGATTAAATGGCATTAAAGCTTAACCCTTCTTGTATATAAGCAAATACAGCAATGTGAAAGTTTGAATGCTAATGCTTACTTGCTAATGCTAGCGATCTAATGCTAGTGCTAATATCTGGTCATTTTCATACTCTACGTGTCCTCTATGATAGAAATAAGAGATCACTTGGCATTAAAGCATAAACCTTCATGGGAATATGAGATAAGATGCCATTAAAGCTTAACCCTACTTGTAAATATGCAAATACAGTCATTTTAAAGTTTGAATGCTAATGCTAGCGATCAAATGCTAGTGCTAATATCTGGTCATTGTCATACTGTATGTGTCTTCTATGATGGAAATACGAGATCAGATGGCATTAAAGCTTAACCCTTCATGGCAATTTGAGATTAAATGGCATTAAAGCTTAACCCTTCTTGTATATAAGCAAATACAGCAATGTTAAAGTTTGAATGCTAATGCTTACTTGCTAATGCTAGCGATCTTATGCTAGTGCTAATATCTGGTCATTTTCATACTGTGTCGTGTCCTCTATGATGGAAATAAGAGATCACATGGCATTAAAGCATAAACCTTCATGGGAATATGAGATAAGATGCCATTAAAACTTAACCCTTCTTGTACATATGCAAATACAGCAATGTTAAAAGTTTAAATGCTAATGCTAACTTGCTAATGCTAGGGATCTAATGCTAGTGCTAAATTCTGGTCATTTTCATACTACCAATGTCCTTTATGATGGAAATAAGAGATCAGATGGCATTAAAGCGTATCCCTTCTTGGGAATATGAGATTAAATGGCATTAAGGCTTAACCCTTCTTGTATATATGCAAATACAGCAATGTTAAAGTTTGAATGCTAATGCTAACTTGCTAATGCTAGCAGTCTAATGCTAGTGCTAATATCTGGTCATTTTCATACTTTTCGTGTCCTCTATGATGGAAATAAGAGATCAGATGCCTTAAAATTATAACCCTTCATGGGAATATGAGATTTAACGGCATTAAAGCTTCACCCTTCTTGTATACATGCAAATACAGCAATGTTAAATTTGAATTCTAATGCTAACTTGCTAATGCTAGCGATATAATGCTAGTGCTAATATGTGGTCATTTTCATACTTTTCGTGTCCTCTATGATGGAAATAAGAGATCAGATGCCTTAAAATTATAACCCTTCATGGGAATATGAGATTTAACGGCATTAAAGCTTAACCCTTCTTGTATATATGCAAATACAGCAATGTTAAATTTGAATTCTAATGCTAACTTGCTAATGCTAGCGATCTAATGCCTGTGCTAATATCTGGTCATTTTCATACTGTATGTGTCTTCTATGATGGAAATAAGAGATCACATGGCATTAAAGAATAACCCTTCATGGGAATATGAGATTAGATGCCATTAAAGCTTAACCCTTCTTGCAAATATGCAAATACAATCATGTTAAAGTTTGAATGCTAATGCTAGCTACCTAATGCTAGTGCTAATATCTGGTCATTGTCATACTGTATGTGTCTTCTATGATGGAAATAAGAGATCAGTTGGCATTAAAGCTTAACCCTTCATGGCAATATGAGATTAAATGGCATTAAAGCTTAACCCTTTTTTGTACATATGCAAATACAGCAATGTTAAAGTTTGAATTCTAATGCTAACTTGGTAATGCTAGCGATCTAATGCTAGTGCTAATATCTGGTCATTTTCATACTGTTAAATGTCCTCTATGCTGAAAATACGAGATCAGATGCCTTTAAAGCATAACCCTTCATGGCAATATGAGATTAAATGGCATTAAAGCTTAACCCCTCTTGAATATATGCAAATACAGCAATGTTAAAGTTTGAATGCTAATGCTAACTTGCTAATGCTAGAGATCTAATGCTACTGCTAATATCTGGACATTTTCATACTGTACGTGTCCTCTATGATGGAAATAAAGAGATCAGATGGCATTAAAGCGTAACCCTTCTTGGGAATATAAGATTAAATGGCATTAAAGCTTAACCCTTCTTGAATATATGCAAATACAGCAATGTTAAATTTGAATGCTAATGCTAACTTGCTAATGCTAGCGATCTAATGCTAGTCCTAATATCTGGTCATTGTCATACTGTATGTGTCCTCTATGATGGAAATAAGAGATCAGATGGCATTAAAGCATAACCCTTCATGGGAATATGAGATTAAATAGCATTAAAGCTTAACCCCTCTTGTATATATGCAAATACAGAAATGTTAAAGTTTGAATTCTAATGCTAACTTGCTAATGCTAGCGATCTAATGCTAGTGCTAATATCTGGTCATTTTCATACTGTATGTGTCTTCTATGATGGAAATAAGAGATCACATGGCATTAAAGCATAACCCTTCATGGGAATATGAGATTAGATGGCATAAAAGCTTAACCCTTCTTCTAAATATGCAAATACAGTCATGTTAAAGTTTGAATGCTAATGCTAACGATCTAATGCTAGTGCCAATATCTGGTCATTGTCATACTGTATGTGTCCTCTTTGATGGAAATAAGAGATCAGATGGCATTAATGCAAAATCCTTCATGGCAATATGAGATTAAACGGCATTAAAGCTTCTTCCCACTAGTATATATGCAAATACAGCAATGTTAAAGTTTGAATGCTAATGCTAACTTGCTAATGCTAGCGATCAAATGCTAGTCCTAATATCTGGTCATTGTCATACTGTATGTGTCTTCTATGATGGAAATAAGAGATCACATGGCATTAAAGCATAACCCTTCATGGGAATATGAGATTAGATGGCATAAAAGCTTAACCCTTCTTGTAAATATGCAAATAAAGTCATGTTAAAGTTTGAATGCTAATGCTAGCGATCTAATGCTAGTGCTAATATCTGGTCATTTTCATACTGTACGTGTCCTCTATGATGGAAATACGAGATCAGATGGCATTAAAGCATAACCCTTCATGGGAATATGAGATTTTATGTCATTAAAGCTTCACCCTTCTTGTATATATGCAAATACAGCAATGTTAATGTTTGAATGCTAATGCTAACTTGCTGATGCCAGCGATCTAATGCTAGTGCTAATATCTCGTCATTTTCATACTGTACGTGTCCTCTATAATGGAAATAAGAGATCACATGGCATTAAAGCATAACCCTTCATGGGAATATGAGATTAGATGCCAGAAGAGTGTAACCCTTCTTGTAAATATGCAAATACAGTCATTTTAAAGTGTGAATGCTAATGCTTGCGATCTAATGCTTGTGCTAATATCTGCTCATTTTCATACTGTACGTGTCCTCTATGATGGAAATAAAAGATCACATGTCATCAAAACATAACCCTTCATGGCAATGTGAGATTAAATGGCATTAAAGTTTAACCCTTCTTGTATATATACAAATACAGCAATGTTAAAGTTTGAATGCTAATGCTAACTTGCTAATGCCAGTGATCTAATGCTAGTGCTAATATCTGGTCATTGTCATACTGTATGTGTCCTCTATGATGGAAATAAGAGATCAGATGGCATTAAAGCATAACCCTTCATGGCAATTTGAGATTTAATGGCATTAAAGCTTAACCCTTCTTGTATATATATACAAATACAGCAATGTTAAAGTTTGAATGCTAATGCTAGCGATCTAATGCTAGTGCTAATATCTGGTCATTTTCATACTGTTCGTGTCCTCAATGTTGGAAACAAGAGATCAGATGCCTTTAAAGCATAACCCTTCATGGGAATATGAGATTTAATGGCATTAAAGCTTAACCCTTCTAGTATATATGCAAATACAGCAATGTTAAAGTTTGAATGCTAATGGTAGCGATCTAATGCTAGTGCTAACATCTGGTCATTTTCATACTGTACGTGTCCTCTATATTGGAAATAAGAGATGAGATGGCATTAAAGCATAACCCTTCATGAGAATATGAGATTAAATGGCATTAAAGCCTAACCATTCTTGTATATAAGCAAATACAGCAATGTTAAAATTTGAATGCTAATACTTACTTGCTAATGCTTGCGATCTAATGCTTGTGCTAATATCTGCTCATTTTCATTCTGTACGTGTCCTCTATGATGGAAATAAAAGATCACATGTCATCAAAACATAACCCTTCATGGCAATGTGAGATTAAATGGCATTCAAGCTTAACCCTTCTTTTATATATGCAAATACAGCAATGTTAAAGTTTGAATGCTAATGCTAACTTGCTAATGCTAGCGATTTAATGTTAGTGCTAATATCTGGTCATTGTCATACTGTATGTGTCCTCTATGATGGAAATAAGAGTTCAGATGGCATTAAAGCATAACCCTTCATGGGAATATGAGATTAAATGGCATTCAAGCTAACGCTTCTTGTCTATATGCAAATACAGCAATGTTAAAGTTTGAATGCTAATGCTAACTTGCTAATGCTAGCGATCTAATGCTAGTGCTAATATCTGTTCATTTTCATACTGTACGTGTCCTCTATGATGGAAATAAGAGATCAGATGACATTAAAGCATAACCCTTCATGGGAATATGAGATTAAATGGCATTCAAATAACGCTTCTAGTCTATATGCAACGTTAAAAGTTTGAATGCTAATGCTAACTTTGCTAATGCTAGCGATCTAATGCTAGTGCTAATCTCTGGTCATTTTTTCATACTGTACGTGTCCTCTATGATGGAAATAAGAGATCAGATGACATTAAAAAGCATAACCCTTCATGGGAATATGAGATTAAATGGCATTCAAAGCTTAACCCTTCTTGTATATATGTAAATACAGCAATGTTAAAGTTTGAATACTAATGCTAACTTGCTAATGTTCTCTGGTCAATACTGTAATGCTAGTGCTAATATCTGGTCATTTTCATACTGTAAATACGTGTCCTCTATGATGGAAATAAGAGATCAGATGGCATTAAAGCATAACCCTTCATGGGAATATGAGATTAGATGACATTAAAGCTGAACCCTTCTTGTAAATATGCAAATACAGTCATGTTAAAGTTTGAATGCTAATGGTAGCGATCTAATGCTAGTGCTAATATCTGGTCATTGTCATACTGTATGTGTCCTCTATGATGGAAATAAGAGGATCAGATGGCATTAAAAAGCATATCCTTCATGGGAATATGAGATTAAATGGCATTAAAGCTTAAACCTTCTTGTAAATATGCAAATACAGTCATGTTAAAGTTTGAATGCTAATTCTTGCGATCTAATGCTTGTGCTAATATCTGGTAATTGTCATACTGTATGTGTCCTGTATGATGGAAATAAGAGATCAGATGGCATAAAAGCATAACCCTTAATGGCAATGTGAGATTAAATGGCATTAAAGCTTAACCCTTCTTGCACATATGCAAATACAGCAATGTTAAAGTTTGAATTCTAATGCTAACTTGCTAATGCTAGCGATCTAATGCTAGTGCTAATATCTGGTCATTTTCATACTGTACGTGTCCTCTATGATGGAAATGAGAGATCAGATGCCTTTAAAGCCTAACCCTTCATGGGAATATGAGATTAGATGGCATGAAAGCTTAACCCTTCTTGTAAATATGCAAATACAGTCATGTTAAAGTTTGAATGCTAATGCTAGCGATCTAATGCTAGTGCTAATATCTAGTCATTGTCATACTGTATGTGTCCTCTTTGATGGAAATAATAGATCAGATCATTATTAAAGCATAACCCTTCATGGGAATATTAGATTAGATGGCATTGAAGCTTAACCCTTCTTGTAAATATGCAAATACAGCACTGTGAAATTTGAATGCTAATGCAAACTTGCTAATGCCAGCGATCTAATGCTAGTGCTAATATCTGGTCATTTTCATACTGTACGTGTCCTCTTTGATGGAAATAAGAGATCAGATGGCATTAAAGCATAACCCCTCATGGCAATATGAGATTAAATGGCATTAAAGCTTAACCCTTCTTGTATATATACAAATACAGCAATGTTAATGTTCGAATTCTAATGCTAACTTGCTAATGCTAGCGATCTAATGCTAGTGCTAATATCTTGTCATTTCATACAGTACTTTCTTCTATGATGGAAATAAGAGATCAGATGGCATTAAAAGCATAACCCTTCATGGGAAGATGAGATTAAATGGCATTAAAGCAACCCTTCTTTTATAAATTCAAATACAGCAATGTTAAAAGTTTGAATGCTAATGCTAACTTGCTAATGCTAGCGATCTAATGCTAGTGCTAATATCTGGTCATTTTCATACTGTACGTGTCCTCTATGATGGAAATAAGAGATCAGATGGCAAAAAAGCACAACCCTTCATGGCAATATGAGATTAAATGGCAATAAAGCAAC
>CM056199.1:102895166-102922923 GCA_029692085.1 Gymnothorax javanicus
ATGGTTTATGCTTTAATGCCAGGTGATCTCTTATTTCCATCATAGAGGACACGTACAGTATGAAAATGACCAAATATTAGCACTAGCATTAGATCGCTAGCATTAGCAAGTTAGCATTAGCATTCAAACTTTAACATTACTGTATTTGCATATATATAAGAAGGGTTAAGCTTTAATGCCATTTAATCTCATATTCCCATGATGCTTTATGCTTTAATGCCAGGTGATCACTTATTACCATCATAGAGGACACGTACAGTATGACAATGACCAGATATTAGCTCTAGCATTAGATCGCTAGCATTAGCATTCAAACTTTAACATGACTGTATTTGTATATATACAAGAAGGGTTAAGAGCCAGAGTCTGTAACTTTGGACCAGGTCATAGAAGGGGGTGATATATCACGTTCCAGTAGGCCACTGAAGTTTTTTGTTGGGGTAGATATTTTTCCAAACTGACAAAAATTACTTTTTTATCAGAAGATCGCCGAGGTGGATATTACAGCCCTTTTTAGGATTAAAGGGGTGAAAAGGGCCAGAATAGTGACATAGTCAAAATCTGGAATTTGACCTTTGAATATTTTGAATTAGCCCTCAGTGACCCTCCTTGATCTTATGGTATATGAATATATGGGTAGAGTTCTTTCATTTAGCATTATAATTTTCAAGGTTTACTGAGGGCGCTGCCTATAGGCGGCTTCAAATCATGACATTTTGCATTTTGGGCTACATTTGAGACCCTCCAGGGCCTCGCTCATTAAACCTTGCTCATTTATGTATTTGGATACATTTGGCCTGTTTCTTTCCAAATTTGCATAAATAGCTGTGGCTTAGTTAGGGCGCTTTTGCATAGGTGGCGCTTTTTATGGCAAGAACGCGATTTTAGGCGATTTTCATTTGGCCATATCTCAGTGCTCCCCAATGGGTTTCACTGAAACTTGTTTTATTGTGTTTCTCTATATCTCTGCTATTCATGATGAAAAATATGAAGAAAGCTTTTTGCCTCTTTTGTGCTAAAAACGTTCACACCAGATCACACTCCACTTTAATCAAGAAAGACAAAAGGTTAGCTCTCCAATGCTCCTATAGGCGGCTCATATATAACCCAGGTGGCAGCACTGCTGCGACCACATGTTTTGATGGCATGTTCAGAGTGAATAGAGCCATGGAAATCCTGCTTTATCACGAACATCTTCTGATTTAAAGACCTGCGAGCAGTACATTGTTCCATCTTTACCTTGTGGGATATTGTGCTAACTTGATTAGTTTTTGCTCCCAAGATATTAGATCATATATTTCTGATTACATTGTTGAATGGGTGTGGCCTGTGTAGATGCATAATGCATGCAGCAATGCAGAATGTAAAGACAGGGTCCTCAACCCCCTCTGAAAAAGTACTATGGTTACATATGGTTTGAAGTAATGCAGAATACTTTTGTTTGCATGACTCATTTTGATGAATATAGATACTATAGGGACCCCCAAGGACCAAAAAAAGCTAGGTTTATTTCTGCTTTGGTGCATACAGAGTTTAATAATACTTCATGTCTCTTCTTTTATTTTATTTCAGTTTTTAACATTTTAAAAATTGTTGCTTTTTTGAATAAGTTCTCTTGCCTCAATGCTCTGGAAAAACGCTCAAATAATTCTCGCCACTGGTTGGTGGGGACTAAAAACAAAAATGGGCATTTTTTAGGTGGTGGTGCTTGATTGTGACATACATCAAACTTTGGCATGTAAAGTGTTAATGAGTTAAAAAGCCTTCTTGAAATTTTTTATAATTAATAGCAGAGATATAGACAAACATAATAAAACAAGTTTCACTGAAGAAATCCATCGAGCACGACTGAGATATGGCCAAATGAAAATCGCCTAAAATGGTAACGTTCTTGCCAAAGAAGCGCCACCTATGCAAAAAGCGCTCTAACTAAGGCACCACCATTTATACAAATTTGGAAAAATAGGCCCAATGTATCCAAATACACATAAATTAGCAAGGATTAATGAGGGCGGCCCTGGGAGGGTCTCAGATGTAGACCAAAATGCAGAAAGGCATTATTTGAAGGGCCACCTATAGGGCGGCGCCTCAGTAAACCTTGAAAATTATTATGGTAAATGGAAGAACTCTACCCATACATTCATATACCATAAGATCAAGGAGGTTTACAGAGGGCACACAAAAGATATTAGAAGGACAAAGTCAGATTTTGACCATGTCACTATTTTTGGCCCTTTAGACCCCTACCTAAAAAGGGCTGTAATTTCCAGCCTGAAGGATCTTCTGATAAAAAACGTAATTTTTGTCAGTTTGGGCGAGATATCTACCCCCCACAAAAATCTTCAGTGGCCTACTGGAACATGATATATCACCCCTGGTTCATAGTTACAGACTCTGGCTCTTTAGCTTTAATGCCATCTAATCTCATATTCCCATGAAGGGTTATGCTTTAATGCCATCTGATCTCTTATTTCCATCATACAGGACAATGCACAGTATGAAAATGACCAGATATTAGCACTAGCATTAGATGCGCTAGCATTAGCAAGTTAGCATTAGCATTCAAACCTTAACATTGCTGTATTTGCATATATACAACAAGGTTTAAGATTTAATGCCTTCTAATCTCATAAGCCCATGAAGGGTTATGCTTTAATGCCATCTGATCTCTTATTTCCATCATAGAGGACACGTACAGTATGAAAATGACCAGATATTAGCACTAACATTAGATCGCTAGCATTGGCTAGTTAGCATTAGCATTCAAAATTTGACATTACTGCATTTGCATATATACAACAAGGGTTAAGCTTTATTTCCTTCTAATCTCCTATGCCGATGAAGGGTATGTAAATGCCATCTGTTCTCTAATTTCCATCTTAGAGGACACGACAGTCAGAAAATGAGCAAGAAATTAGCAGTAGCATTAGATCGCTAGCATTAGAAAGTTAGCGTTAGCATTCAAACTTTAACATTACTGGATTTGCATATACACAAGAAGGGTTTAGCTTTAATGCCATCTAATCTCATTTTCCAATGAAGGGTTATGCTTTAATGATTGTCGAGACCCTTATTCCCATCATAGAGGACACGTACAGTCAGAAAATGAAGAGAAATTAGCACTAGCATTAGATCCTTTAGCATTAGCAGGTTAGCGTTAGCATTCAAACTTTAACATGACTGTTTTTGCATATATACAAGAAGGGGTTAAGATTTAATGGCATTTAATCTCATATTCCCCAAGAGGTTATGCTTTAATGCCAGCTGATCTCTTATTTTCCATCATAGAGGACACGTGTGAGTATGACAATGACCAGATATTATACGAGCATAAGATAAGCTAGCATTAGCAAGTTAGCATTAGAATTCAAACTTTAACTTGACTGTATTTCTTGCATATATACAAAAGGGTTAATTTTAATGGCATAATCTCATATTCCCAAGAAGGGTTATGCTTAATGCCATCTGATCTTATTTCCATGATATAGAGGACACGCATTACAGTATGAAAATGACCAGATATTAGCACTAGCATTAGATCGCTAGTTTTTGGCAAAGTTAGCATTAGCATTCAAAACTTAACATTGCTGTATTTGCATATATATAAGAAGGGTTAAGCTTTAATGCCATCTAATCACATATTCCCATGAAGGGATATGCTTTAATTCCAGGTGATCACTTATTACCATCAGAGAGGACACGTACAGTATGACAATGACCAGATATTAGCATTAGCATTAGATCGCTAGCATTAGCAAGTTAGGATTAGCATTCAACCTTAACATTGCTGTATTTGCATATATAAGAAAAGGGTGAAGCTTTAATGCCATTTAATCTCATATTCCAAAGAAGGGTGATGCTATATTGCCATCTGATCTCTGATTTCCGTCATAAAGGACACGTACAATAAGAACATGACCAGATATTAGAACTAGCATTAGATCGTTAGCATCAACAAGTTAGCATTAGCATTCAAACCTTAACATTTCTGTATTTGCATATATACAAGAAGGGATATGCTTTAATGCCATCTGATCTCCTATGTCTATCATAGAGGACTCGTACAATATGAAAATGACCAGATATTAGCACTAGCATTAGATCGTTGGCATTAGCAAGTTAGCATTAGCATTCAAACTTCAACATTACTGTATTTGCATAAATACAAGAAGGGTTAAGCTTTAATGCCTTGTAATGTCATATGCCCATCAAGGGTTATGCTTTAATGCCATCTGGTCTCCAATTTCCATCATAGTGGTCGCGTACAGTATGAAAATGACCAGATATTAGCAGTAGCATTAGATCGCTAGCATTAACAAGTTAGAATTAGCATTCAAACTTTAACATTGCTGTGTTTGCATATATACAACAAGGTTTAAGATTTAATGCCTTCTAATCTCATAAGCCCATGAAGGGTTATGCTTTAATGCAATCTGATCTCTTATTTCCATCTTAGAGGACACGTACAGTATGAAAATGACCAGATATTAGCACTAGCATTAGATCGCTAGCATTGGCAAGTTAGCATTAGCATTCAAAATTTGACATTACTGCATTTGCATATCTACAACAAGGGTTAAGCTTTATTTCCTTCTAATCTCATATGCCCATGAAGGGGTATGCTTAAATGCCATCTGTTCTCTAATTTCCATCTTAGAGTACACGTACAGTCAGAAAATGAGCAGAAATTAGCAGTAGCATTAGATCGCTAGCATTAGCAAGTTAGCGTTAGCATTCAAACTTTAACATTACTGGATTTGCATATACACAAGAAGGGTTTAGCTTTAATGCCATCTAATCTCATTTTCCCATGAAGGGATATGCTTTAATGCCAGGTGATCACTTATTACCATCATAGAGGACACGTACAGTATGACAATGACCAGATATTAACACTAGCATTAGATCGCTAGCATTAGCAAGTTAGCATGAGCATTCAAACTTTAACATTACTGGATTTGCATATATACAAGAAGGGTTAAGCTTTAATGCCATCTAATCTCATATTCCCATGAAGGGTTATGCTTTAATGCCATCTGATTTCCTATGTCTATCATAGAGGACACGTACAATATGAAAATGAACAAATATTAGCACTAGCATTAGATCGTTAGCATTAACAAGTTAGCATTAGCATTGAAACCTTAACATTTCTGTATTTGCATATATACAAGAAGGGATATGCTTTAATGACATCTGATCTCCTATGTCTATCATAGAGGACACGTACAATATGAAAATGACCAGATATTAGCACTAGCATTAGATTGTTGGCATTAGCAAGTTAGCATTAGCATTCAAACTTCAACATTACTGTATTTGCATAAATACAAGAAGGGTTAAGCTTTAATGCCTTCTAATGTCATATGCCCATCAAGGGTTATGCTTTAATGCCATCTGGTCTCTAATTTCCATCATAGTGGTCACGTACAGTATGAAAATGACCAGATATTAGCACTAGCATTAGATCGATAGCATTGGCAAGTCAGCATTAGCATTCAAAATTTGACATTACTGCATTTGCATATATACAACAAGGGTTAAGCTTTATTTCCTTCTAATCTCATATGCCCATGAAGGGGTATGCTTAAATGCCATCTGTTCTCTAATTTCCATCTTAGAGGACACGTACAGTCAGAAAATGAGCAGAAATTAGCAGTAGCATTAGATCGCTAGCATTAGCAAGTTAGCGTTAGCATTCAAACTTTAACATTACTGGATTTGCATATACACAAGAAGGGTTTAGCTTTAATGCCATCTAATCTCATTTTCCCATGAAGGGTTATGCTTTAATGACATCGGAGCTCTTATTCCCATCATGGATGACACGTACAGTCAGAAAATGAAGAGAAATTAGCACTAGCATTAGATCGCTAGCATTAGCAAGTTAGCGTTAGCATTCAAACTTTAACATGACTGTATTTGCATATATACAAGAAGGGTTAAGCTTTAATGGCATTTAATCTCATATTCCCAAGAAGGGTTATGCTTTAATGCCATCTGATCCCTTATTTCCATCATCGAGGACACGTACAGTATGACAATGACCAGATATTAGCACTAGCATTAGATCGCTAGCATTGGCAAGTTAGCATTAGCATTCAAACTTAAACATTGCTGTATTTCCATATATATAAGAAGGGTTAAGCTTTAATGCCATCTAATCACATATTCCCATGAAGGGATATGCTTTAATTCCAGGTGATCACTTATTACCATCATAGAGGACACGTACAGTATGACAATGACCAGATATTAGCATTAGCATTAGATCGCTAGCATTAGCAAGTTAGGATTAGCATTGAACCTTAACATTGCTGTATTTGCATATATAAGAAAAGCGTGAAGCTTTAATGCCATTTAATCTCATATTCCAAAGAAGGGTGATGCTATATTGCCATCTGATCTCTTATTTCCGTCATAAAGGACACGTACAATAAGAACATGACCAGATATTAGAACTAGCATTAGATCGCTAGCATTAGCAAGTTAGCATTAGCATTAAAACTTTAACATTACTGAATTTGCATAAATACAAGAAGGGTTAAGCTTTAATGCCATCTAATCACATATTCCCATGAAGGGATATGCTTTAATGCCATCTGTTCTCTTATTTCCATCATAGAGGACACATACAGTATGACAATGACCAGATATTAGCACTAGCATTAGATCGCTAGCATTAGCAAGTTAGCAATAGCATTCAAACCTTAACATTGCTGTATTTGCATATATACAAGATGGGTTAAGCTTTAATGCCATTTATTCACATATTCCCATGAAGGGTTATGCTTTAATGCCATCTGGTCTCTAATGTGCATCATAGAGGACCCGTACAGCATGAAAATCACTAGATATTAGCACTAGCATTAGATCGCTAGCATTAGTAAGTTAGCATTAGCATTCAAACTTTAACCTTATAGGATTTGCATATATACAAGAAGGATGAAGCTTTAATGCCATCTAATCTCATATTCCCATGAAGAGTTATGCTTTCATGCCATCTGGTCTCTAATGTCCATCATAGAGGACCCGTACAGCATGAAAATGACTAGATATTAGCACTAGCATTAGATCGCTAGCATTAGCAAGTTAGAATTAGCATTCAAACTTTAACATTGCTCTGATTGCATAAATACAAAAAGGTTAAAGAGTTAATGCCTTCTAATCTCATATGCCCATGAAGGGTTACGCTTTTATTCCATCTGATCTCTTATTTCCATCATAGAGGACACGTTCAGTATGAAAATGACCAGATATTAGCACTAGCATTAGATCGCTAGCATTGGCAAGTTAGCATTAGCATTCATACTTCGACCCTACTGCATTTGCATATTTACAACAAGGGTTAAGATTTATTGCTATCTAAACTCATATGCCCATGAAAGGTTATGCTTCAATACCATCTGTTATCTAATTTCCATCATAGAGGACACGTACAGTCAGAAAATGACCAGAAATTAACACTAGCATTAGATCGCTAGCATTAGCAAGTTAGCATTAGCATTCAAACTTTAACATAACTGGATTTGCATATATACAAGAAGGGTTAAGCTTTAATGCCATCTAATCTCATATTCCCATGAAGGGTTATGCTTTAATGACATCTTATTTCCTATGTCTATGATAGAGGACACGTACAATATGAAAATGACCAAATATTAGCACTAGCATTAGATCGTTAGCATTAGCAAGTTAGCATTAGCATTCAAACTTTAACATTGCGGTATTTCCATCTATACCAGAAGGGTTAAGCTTTAATGCCATTTATTCTCATATTCCCAAAAAGGGTTATGCTTTAATGCTATCTGATATCTTATTTCCATCATAAAGGACACGTACAATGAGAACATGACCAGATATTAGCACTATCATTAGATCGCAAGCATAAGCAAGTTAGCATTAGCATTCAAACTTTAACATGACTGTATTTGCATATATACAAGAAGGGTTAAGCTTTAATGACATCTAATCTAATATTCTCATGAAGGGTTATGCTTTAATGCCATCTGATTTCCTATGTCTAACAGAGAGGACACGTACAATATGAAAATGACCAGATATTAGCACTAGCATTAGATCGTTAGCATTAACAAGTTAGCATTAGCATTCAAACCTTAACATTTCTGTATTTGCATATATACAAGAAGGTATATGCTTTAATGCCATCTGATCTCCTTTGTCTATCATAGAGGACACGTACAATATGAAAATGACCAGATATTAGCACTAGCATTGGATCGTTGGCATTTGCAAGTTAGCATTAGCATTCAAACTTAAACATTGCTGTGTTTGCATATATTCAAGAAGGGTTAAGCTTTCATGACTTATAATCTCATATGCCTATGAAGGGTTATGCTTAAATGCAATCTGTTCTCTAATGTCCATCATAGAGGACCCGTACAGTATGAAAATGACTAGATATTAGCACTAGCATTAGATAGCTAGCATTAGTAAGTTAGCATTAGCATTCAAACTTCAAAATTACTGTATTTGCATAAATACAAGAAGGGTTAAGCTTTAATGCCTTCTAATGTCATATGCCCATCAAGGGTTATGCTTTAATGCCATCTGGTCTCTAATTTCCATCATAGAGGTCAGGTACAGTATGAAAATGACCAGATATTAGCAGTAGCATTAGATCGCTAGCATTGGCAAGTTAGAATTAGCATTCAAACTTTAACATTGCTGTGTTTGCATATATAGAACAAGGTTTAAGATTTAATGCCTTCTAATCTCATAAGCCCATGAAGGGTTATGCTTTAATGCCATCTGATCTCTTATTTCCATCATAGAGGACACGTACAGTATGAAAATGACCAGATATTAGCACTATCATTAGATCGCTAGCATTGGCAAGTTAGCATTAGCATTCAAAATTTGACATTACTGCATTAGCATATATACAACAAGGGTTAAGTTTATTTCCTTCAAATCTCATATGCCCATGAAGGGGTATGCTTAAATGCCATCTGTTCACTAATTTCCATCTTCGAGGACACGTACAGTCAGAAAATGAGCAGAAATTACCAGTAGCATTAGATCGCTAGCATTAGCAAGTTAGCGTTAGCATTCAAACTTTAACATTACTGGATTTGCATATACACAAGAAGGGTTTAGCTTTAATGCCATCTAATCTCATTTTCCCATGAAGGGTTATGCTTTAATGACATCGGAGCTCTTATTCCCATCATAGAGGACACGTACAGTCAGAAAATGAAGAGAAATTAGCACTAGCATTAGATCGCTAGCATTAGCAAGTTAGCGCTAGCATTCAAACTTTAACATGACTGTATTTGCATATATACAAGAAGGGTTAAGATTTAATGGCATTTAATCTCATATTCCCAAGAAGGGTTATGCTTTAATGCCATCTGATCTCTTATTTCCATCATAGAGGACACGTAGAGTATGACAATGACCAGATATTAGCACTAGCATAAGATCGCTAGCATTAGCAAGTTAGCATTAGAATTCAAACTTTAACATGACTGTATTTGCATATACACAAGAAGGGTTAAGCTTTAATGGCACTTAATCTCATATTCCCAAGAAGGGTTATGCTTTAATGCCATCTGATCTCTTATTTCCATGACAGAGGACACGTACAGTATGAAAATGACCAGATATTAGCACTAGCATTAGATCGCTAGCATTAGCAAGTTAGCATTAGCATTAAAACTGAAACATTACTGTATTTGCATATCTACAAGAAGGGTTAAGCTTTAATGCCATCTAATCACATATTCCCATGAAGGGATATGCTTTAATGCCATCTGATCTCTTATTTCCATCATCGAGGACACATACAGTATGACAATGACCAGATATTAGCATTAGCATTAGATCGCTAGCATTAGCAAGTTAGCATTAGCATTCAAACCTTAACATTGCTGTATTTGCATATATACAAGAAGGGTTCAGCTTTAATGCCATCTAATCACATATTCCCATGAAGGGTTATGCTTTAATGCCATCTGGTCTCTAATGTGCATCAAAGAGGACCCGTACAGCATGAAAATGACTAGATATTAGCACTAGCATTAGATCGCTAGCATTAGCAAGTTAGCATTAGCATTCAAACCTTAACATTGCTGTATTTGCATATATACAAGAAGGGTGAAGCTTTAATGCCATCTAATCTCATATTCCCATGAAGGGTAATGCTTTAATGCCATCTGGTCTCGAATGTCCATCATAGAGGACCCGTACAGCATGAAAATGACTAGATATTAGCTCTAGCATTAGATCGCTAGCATTAGCAAGTTAACATTAGCATTCAAACTTCAACATTGCTGTATTTGCATATATACATGAAGGGTTAAGCTTTAATGGCATTTAATCTCATATTCCCAAGAAGGGTTATGCTTTAATGACATCTGATCTCTTATTTCCATCATAGAGGACACGTACAGTATGACAATGAGCAGATATTAGCACTAGCATAAGATCGCTAGCATCAGCAAGTTAGCATTAGCATTCAAACTTTAACATGACTGTATTTGCATATATACAAGAAGGGTTAAGCTTTAATGGCACTTCATCTCATATTCCGAATAAGGGTTATGCTTTAATGCCATCTGATCTCTTATTTCCATCATAGAGGAGACGTACAATATGAAAATGACCAGATATTAGCACTAGCATTAGATCGCTAGCATTGGCAAGTTAGCATTAGCATTCAAACTTTAACATTGCTGTATTTGCATATATATCAGAAGGGTTAAGCTTTAATGCCATCTAATCACCTATTCCCATGAAGGGATATGCTTTAATGCCAGGTGATCATTTATTAGCATCATAGAGGACACGTACAGTATGACAATGACCAGATATTAGCACTAGCATTAGATCACTAGCATTAGCAAGTTAGGATTAGCATTCAACCTTAACATTGCTGTATTTGCATATATAAGAAAAGGGTGAAGCTTTAATGCCATTTAATCTCATATTCCAAAGAAGGGTGATGCTTTATTGCCATCTGATCTCTTATTTCCATCATAAAGGACACGTACAATAAGAACATAACCAGATATTAGAACTAGCATTAGATCGCTAGCATTAGCAAGTTAGCATTAGCATTAAAACTTTAACATTACTGTATTTGCATATATACAAGAAGGGTTAAGCTTTAATGCCATCTAATCTCCATATTCCCATGAAGGGATATGCTTTAATGCCATCTGATCTCTTATTTCCATCATAGGGACATGTACAGTATGACAATGACCAGATATTAACACTAGCATTAGATCGCTAGCATTAGCAAGTTAGCATTAGCATTCAAACCTTAACATTGCTGTATTTGCATATATACAAGAAGGGTTCAGCTTTAATGCCATCTAATCACATATATCCATGAAGGGTTATGCTTTAATGCCATCTGGTCTCTAATGTCCATCATAGAGGACCCGGACAGCATGAAAATGAATAGATATTAGCAATAGCATTAGATCGCTAGCATTAGCAAGTTAGCATTAGCATTCAAACTGTAACCTTACTGCATTTGCATATATACAAGAAGGATGAAGCTTTAATGCCATCTAATCTCATAGTCCCATGAAGAGTTATGCTTTAATGCCATCTGGTCTCTAATGTCCATCATAGAGGACCCGTACAGCATGAAAATGACTAGATATTAGCACTAGCATTAGATCGCTAGCATTAGCAAGTTAGCATTGGCATTCAAACTTCAACATTGCTGTATTTGCTTATATACAAGAAGGGTTAAGCTTTAATGCCTTCTAATCTCAAATGCCCCTCAAGGGTTATGCTTTAATGCCATCTGGTCTCTAATTTCCATCATAAAAGGTCACATACAATATGAAAAAATGACTAGATATTAGCAGTAGCATTGAATCACTAACATTAGCAAGTAAATTAGCATTTAAATTTTAACATTGCTCTGATTGCATAAATACAAAAGGTTAAGAGTTAATGCCTTCTAATCTCATATGCCCATGAAGGGTTACGCTTTAATGCCATCTGATCTCTTATTTCCATCATAGAGGACACATACAGTATGAAAATGACCAGATATTAGCACTAGCATTAGATCCTTCTAGCATTGGCAAGTTAGCATTAGCATTCAAACTTTGACATTACTGCATTTGCATATTTACAAAAAGGGTTAAGATTTATTGCTATCTAAACTCATATGCCCATGAAAGGTTATGCTTTATTGCAATCGAATCTCTTATTTCCATCATAGAGGACCACATTACAGTATAAAATGACCAGATATTTGCACTACCATTAGATCGCTAGCATTAGCAATTTAGCATTAGCATTCAAACTTCGACTCTACTGCATTTGCATATTTACAACAAGGGTTAAGATTTATTGCTATCTAAACTCATATGCCCATGAAAGGTTATGCTTCAATACCATCTGTTATCTAATTTCCATCATAGAGGACACGTACAGTATGAAAATGACCAGAAATTAGCACTAGCATTAGATCGCTAGCATTAGCAAGTGAGCATTAGCATTCAAACTTTAACATAACTGGATTTGCATATATACAAGAAGGGTTAAGCTTTAATGCCATCTAATCTCATATTCCCATGAAGGGTTATGCTTTAATGCCATCTGATCTCCTATGTCTATCATAGAGGACACATACAATGTGAAAATGACCAGATATTAGCACTAGCATTAGATCGTTAGCATTAGCAAGTTAGCATTAGCATTCAAACTTTAACATTGCGGTATTTCCATCTATTCCAGAAGGGTTAAGCTTTAATGCCATTTATTCTCATATTCCCAAAAAGGGTTATGCTTTAATGCTATCTGACATCTTATTTCCATCATAAAGGACACGTACAATAAGAACATGACCAGATATTAGCACTATCATTAGATCGCAAGCATAAGCAAGTTAGCATTAGCATTCAAACTTTAACATGACTGTATTTGCATATATACATGAAGGGTTAAGCTTTAATGGCATTTAATCTCATATTCCCAAGAAGGGTTATGCTTTAATGCCATCTGATCTCTTATTTCCATCATAGGGACACCTACAGTATGAAAATGACCAGATATTAGCAGTAGCATTCGCTAGCATTGGCAAATTAGCATTAGCATTCAAACTTTAACATTGCTGTATTTGCATATATATAAGAAGGGTTAAGCTTTAATGCCATCTAATCCATATTCCCATGAAGGGATATGCTTTAATGTAATTGATCACTTATTACCATCATAGAGGACACGTACAGTATGACAATGACCAGATATTAACACTAGCATTAGATCGCTAGCATTAGCAATTTAACATGAGCATTCACACTTTAACATTACTGGATTTGCATATATACAAGAAGGGTTAAACTTTAATGCCATCTAATCTCATATTCCCATGAAGGGTTATGCTTTAATGCCATCTGATTTCCTATGTCTATCATAGAGGACACAATATATAAATGACCAGATATTAGCACTAGCATTAGATCGTTGGCATTTGCAAATTAGCATTAGCATTCAAACTTAAACATTGCTGTGTTTGCATATATTCAAGAAGGGTTAAGCTTTCATGAGTTCTAATCTCATATGCCTATGAAGGGTTATGCTTAAATGCAATCTGTTCTCTAATGTCCATCAAAGAGGACCCGTACAGTATGAAAATGACTAGATATTAGCACTAGCATTAGATCGCTAGCATTAGCAAGTTAGCATTAGCATTCAAATTTCAACATTACTTTATTTTCATAAATACAGGAAGGGTTAAGCTTTAATGCCTTCTAAAGTCATATGCCCATCAAGGGTTATGCTTTAATACCATCTGGTCTCTAATTTCAATCATAGAGGTCACGTACAGTATGAAAATGACCAGATATTAGCAGTAGCATTAGATCGCTAGCATTAGCAAGTTAGAATTAGCATTCAAACTTTAACATTGCTCTGTTTGCATATATACAACAAGGTTTAAGATTTAATGCCTTCTAATTTCATAAGCCCATGAAGGGTTAGGCTTTAATGCCATCTGATCTCTTATTTCCATCATAGAGGACACGTACAGTATGAAAATGACCAGATATTAGCACTAGCATTAGAACGCTAGCATTGGCAAGTTAGCATTAGCATTCAAACTTTGACATTACTGCATTTGCATATATACAACAAGTGTTAAGCTTTATTTCCTTCTAATCTCATATGCCCATGAAGGGTTATGCTTAAATGCCATCTCTTCTCTAATTTCCATCTTAGAGGACACGTACAGTCAGAAAATGAGCAGAAATTAGCAGTAGCATTAGATCGCTAGCATTAGCAAGTTAGCGTTAGCATTCAAACTTTAACATTACTGGATTTGCATATACACAAGAAGGGTTTAGCTTTAATGCCATCTAATCTCATTTTCCCATGAAGGGTTATGCTTTAATGACATCTGAGCTCTTATTCCCATCATAGAGGACACGTACAGTCAGAAAATGAGCAGAAATTAGCAGTAGCATTAGATCGCTAGCATTAGCAAGTTAGCGTTAGCATTCAAACTTTAACATGACTGTATTTGCATATATACAAGAAGGGTTAAGCTTTAATGGCATTTAATCTCATATTCCCAAGAAGGGTTATGCTTTAATGCCATCTGATCTCTTATTTCCATCATAGAGGACACGTACAGTATGACAATGACCAGATATTAGCACTAGCATAAGATCGCTAGCATTAGCAAGTTAGCATTAGCATTAAAACTTTAACATTACTGTATTTGCATATATACAAGAAGGGTTAAGCTTTAATGCCATCTAATCACATATTCCCATGAAGGGATATGCTTTAATGCCATCTGATCTCTTATTTCCATCATAGAGGACACATACAGTATGACAATGACCAGATATTAACACTAGCATTAGATCGCTAGCATTAGCAAGTTAGCATTAGCATTCAAACCTTAACATTGCTGTATTTGCATATATACAAGAAGGGTTCAGCTTTAATGCCATCTAATCACATATATCCATGAAGGGTTATGCTTTAATGCCATCTGGTCTCTAATGTCCATCATAGAGGACCGGACAATATGAAAATGAATAGATATTGCTTAATAGCATTAGATACGCTAGCATTAGCAAGTTAGCATTAGCATTCAAACTGTAACCTTACTGCATTTGCATATATACAAGAAGGATGAAGCTTTAATGCCATCTAATCTCATAGTCCCATGAAGAGTTATGCTTTAATGCCATCTGGTCTCTAATGTCCATCATAGAGGACCCGTACAGCATGAAAATGACTAGATATTAGCACTAGCATTAGATCGCTAGCATTAGCAAGTTAGCATTGGCATTCAAACTTCAACATTGCTGTATTTGCTTATATACAAGAAGGGTTAAGCTTTAATGCCTTCTAATCTCAAATGCCCCTCAAGGGTTATGCTTTAATGCCATCTGGTCTCTAATTTCCATCATAAAGGTCACATACAGTATGAAAATGACTAGATATTAGCAGTAGCATTAGATCACTAGCATTAGCAAGTAAGAATTAGCATTTAAACTTTAACATTGCTCTGATTGCATAAATACAAAAAGGTTAAAGAGTTAATGCCTTCTAATCTCATATGCCCATGAAGGGTTACGCTTTAATGCCATCTGATCTCTTATTTCCATCATAGAGGACACATACAGTATGAAAATGACCAGATATTAGCACTAGCATTAGATCGCTAGCATTGGCAAGTTAGCATTAGCATTCAAACTTTGACATTACTGCATTTGCATATTTACAAAAAGGGTTAAGATTTATTGCTATCTAAACTCATATGCCCATGAAAGGTTATGCTTTATTGCAATCGAATCTCTTATTTCCATCATAGAGGACACGTACAGTATGAAAATGACCAGATATTTGCACTACCATTAGATCGCTAGCATTAGCAATTTAGCATTAGCATTCAAACTTCGACTCTACTGCATTTGCATATTTACAACAAGGGTTAAGATTTATTGCTATCTAAACTCATATGCCCATGAAAGGTTATGCTTCAATACCATCTGTTATCTAATTTCCATCATAGAGGACCGTACAGTATGAAAATGACCAGAAATTAGCAGTATCATTAGATCGCTAGCATTAGCAAGTTAGCATTAGCATTCAAACTTTAACATAACTGGATTTGCATATATACAAAGAAGGGTTAAGCTTTAATGCCATCTAATCTCATATTCCCATGAAGGGTTATGCTTTAATGCCATCTGATCTCCTATGTCTATCATAGAGGACACATACAATGTGAAAATGACCAGATATTAGCACTAGCATTAGATCGTTAGCATTAGCAAGTTAGCATTAGCATTCAAACTTTAACATTGCTGTATTTCCATCTATTCCAAAAAGGGTTAAGCTTTAATGCCTTTTATTCTCATATTCCCCAAAAGGGTTATGCTTTAATGCTATCTGACATCTTATTTCCATCATAAAGGACCGTACAATAAGAACATGACCAGATATTAGCACTATCATTGGATGTCGCTAGCATAAGCAAGTTAGCATTAGCATTCAAACTTTAACATGACTGTATTTGCATATATACATGAAGGGTTAAGCTTTAATGGCATTTAATCTCATATTCCCAAGAAGGGTTATGCTTTAATGCCATCTGATCTCTTATTTCCATCATAGAGGACACCTACAGTATGAAAATGACCAGATATTAGCACTAGCATTAGATCGCTAGCATTGGCAAATTAGCATTAGCATTCAAACTTTAACATTGCTGTATTTGCATATATATAAGAAGGGTTAAGCTTTAATGCCATCTAATCACATATTCCCATGAAGGGATATGCTTTAATGCCAGGTGATCACTTATTACCATCATAGAGGACACGTACAGTATGACAATGACCAGATATTAACACTAGCATTAGATCGCTAGCATTAGCAATTTAGCATGAGCATTCACACTTTAACATTACTGGATTTGCATATATACAAGAAGGGTTAAGCTTTAATGCCATCTAATCTCATATTCCCATGAAGGGTTATGCTTTAATGCCATCTGATTTCCTATGTCTATCATAGAGGACACGTACAATATGAAAATGACCAGATATTAGCACTAGCATTAGATCGTTGGCATTTGCAAGTTAGCATTAGCATTCAAACTTAAACATTGCTGTGTTTGCATATATTCAAGAAGGGTTAAGCTTTCATGAGTTCTAATCTCATATGCCTATGAAGGGTTATGCTTAAATGCAATCTGTTCTCTAATGTCCATCAAAGAGGACCCGTACAGTATGAAAATGACTAGATATTACCACTAGCATTAGATATATTAGCATTAGCAAGTTAGCATTAGCATTCAAATTTCAACATTACTTTATTTTCATAAATACAGGAAGGGTTAAGCTTTAATGCCTTCTAAAGTCATATACCCATCAAAGGGTTATGCTTTAATACCATCTGGTCTCTAATTTCAATCATAGAGGTCCGCATTGAGTATGAAAATGACCAGATATTAGCAGTAACATTAGATAAGCTAGCATTAGCAAGTTAGAATTAGCATTCAAACTTTTAACATTGCTCTGTTTGCATATATACCAACAAGGTTTAAGATTTAATGCCTTCTAATTTCATAAGCCCATGAAGGTTAGGCTTTAATGCCATCTGATCTCTTATTTCCATCATAGAGGACACGTGCAGTATGAAAATGACCAGATATTAGCACTAGCATTAGAACGCTAGCATTGGCAAGTTAGCATTAGCATTCAAACTTTGACATTACTGCATTTGCATATATACAACAAGTGTTAAGCTTTATTTCCTTCTAATCTCCTATGCCCATGAAGGGTTATGCTTAAATGCCATCTCTTCTCTAATTTCCATCTTAGAGGACACGTACAGTCAGAAAATGAGCAGAAATTAGCAGTAGCATTAGATCCTTAGCATTAGCAAGTTAGCGTTAGCATTCAAAAACTTTAACATTACTGGATTTGCATATACACAAGGGGTTTAACTTTAATGCCATCTAAACTCATTTTTTCATGAAGGGTTATGCTTTAATGACATCTGATCTCTTATTCCCATCATAGAGGACACGATACAGTCAGAAAATGAGCAGAAATTAGCAGTAGCATTAGATCGCTAGCATTAGCAAGTTAGCATTAGCATTCAAACTTTAACATGACTGTACTTGCATATATACAAGAAGGGTTAAGCTTTAATGGCATTTAATCTCATATTCCCAAGAAGGGTTATGCTTTAATGCCATCTGATCTCTTATTTCCATCATAGAGGACCGTTACAGTATGACAATGACCAGATATTAGCACTAGCATAAGATGCAGCTAGCAATAGCAAGTTAGCATTAGAATTCAAACTTTAACATGACTGTATTTGCATATATACAAGAAGGGTTAAACTTTAATGCACTTAATCTCATATTCCCATCAAGGGTTATGCTTGAATGCCATCTGATCTCTTATTTCCATGATAAAGGACCGCGTTCAGTATGAAAATGACCAGATATTAGCACTAGCATTAGATCTTAGCATTGGCAAGTTAGCATTAGCATTCAAACTTAAACATTGCTGTATTTGCATATATATAAGAAGGGTTAAGCTTTAATGCCATCTAATCATATTCCCATGAAGGGATATGCTTTAATTCAGGTGATCACTTATTACCATCATAGGTACCGCATTACAGTATGACAATGACCAGATATTAGCATTCATTAGATCTAGCATTAGCAAAGTTAGGATTAGCATTCAACCTTAACATTGCTGTATTTGCATATATAAGAAAAAAGCGTGAAGCTTTAATGCCATTTAATCTCATATTCCAAAAGAAGGGTGATGCTATTTTTGCATCTGATCTCTTATTTCCGTCATAAGGACCGTTATAAGAACATGACCTGATATTAGCACTAGCATTAGATCGCTAGCATTAGCAAGTTAGCATTAGCATTAAAACTTTAACATTACTGTATTTGCATATATACAAGGGGTTAAGCTTTAATGCCATCTAATCATATTTCCATGAAGGGGATATGCTTTAATGCCATCTGATCTCTTATTTCCATCATAGAGGACACATACAGTATGACAATGACCAGATAATAGCACACTAGCATTAGATCGCTAGCATTAGCAAGTTAGCATTAGCATTCAAACCTTAACATTGCTGTATTTGCATATATACAAGAAGGGTTCAACTTTAATGGCATCTAATCACATATATCCATGAAGGGTTATGCTTTAATGCCATCTGGTCTCTTATGTCCATCATAGAGGACCCCTACAGCATGAAAATGAATAGATATTAGCACTAGCATTAGATCGCTAGCATTAGCAAGTTAGCATTAGCATTCAAACTTTAACCTTACTGGATTTGCATATATACAAGAAGGATGAAGCTTTAATGCCATCTAATCTCATATTCCCATGAAGAGTTATGCTTTAATGCCATCTTGTCTCTAATGTCCATCATAGAGGACCCGTACAGCATGAAAATGACTAGATATTAGCACTAGCATTAGATCGCTAGCATTAGCAAGTTAGCATTGGCATTCAAACTTCAACATTGCTGTATTTTGCATATACAAGAAGGGTTAAGCTTTAATGCCTTCTAATCTCATATGCCCCTCAAGGGTTATGCTTAAATGCCATCTGGTCTCTAATTTCCATCATAAAGGTCACATACAGTATGAAAATGACCAGATATCAGCACTAGCATTAGATCACTAGCATTAGCAAGTTAGTATTAGCATTGAAACTTTAACATTGCTCTGATTGCATAAATACAAAAAGGTTATAGAGTTAATGCCTTCTAATCTCATATGCCCATGAAGGGTTACGCTTTAATGCCATCTGATCTCTTATTTCCATCATAGAGGACATGTTCAGTATGAAAATGACCAGATATTAGCACTAGCATTAGATCGCTAGCATTGGCAAGTTAGCATTAGCATTCAAACTTTGACATTACTGCATTTGCATATTTACAACAAGGGTTAAGATTTATTGTTATATAAACTCATATGCCCATGAAAGGTCATGCTTTATTGCAATCGAATCTCTTATTTCCATCATAGAGGACACGTACAGTATGAAAATGACCAGATATTAGCACTACCATTAGATCGCTAGCATTAGCAATTTAGCATTAGCATTCAAACTTCGACTCTACAGCATTTGCATATTTACAACAAGGGTTAGATTTATTGCTATCTAAACTCATATGCCCTTGAAAGGGTTATGCTTCAATGCCATCTGTTATCTAATTTCCATCATAGGGGACCGTTACAATCAGAAAATGACCAGAAATTAGCACTAGCATTAGATCGTTAGCATTAGCAAGTTAGCATTAGCATTCAAACTTTGACATAACTGTATTTGCATATATTCAAGAAGGGTTAAGCTTTCATGACTTCTAATCTCATATGCCCATGAAGGGTTGTCGCTTAAATGCAATCTGTTCTCTAATGTCCATCATAGAGGACCCGTACCAATATAAAATGACTAGATATTAGCACTAGCATTAGATACTTCTAGCATTATAGGATAGCATTAGCATTCAAACTTCAACATTACTGTATTTTCATATATACAAAAAGATTTAAACTTTAATGCCTTCTAATGTCCTATGCCCATCAAGGGTTATGCTTTAATGCCATCTGGTCTCTAATTTCCATCATAGAGGTCCGCGTGCAGTATAAAATGACCAGATATTAGCAGTAGCATTAGATAAGCTAGAATTAGCAAGTTAGAATTAGCATTCAAACTTTAACATTGCTCTGTTTGCATATATACAACAAGGTTTAAGATTTAATGGCTTCTAATCTCATATGCCATGAAGGGTTATGCTTTAATGCCATCTGATCTCTTATTTCCATCATAGAGGACCGTACAGTATGAAAAATGACCAGATATTAGCACTAGCATTAGATCGCTAGCATTAGCAAATTAGCATTAGCATTCAAACTTTGACATTACTGCATTTGCATATATACAACAAGCGTAAGCTTTATTTCCTTCTAATCTCATATGCCCATGAAGGGTTATGCTTTAATGCCATCTCTTCTCTAATTTCCATCTTAGAGGACACGTACAGTATGAAAATGAGCAGAAATTAGCACTATCGTTAGATCCTTAGCATTACCAAGTTAGCATTAGCTTTCAAAACTTTAACATTACTGGTTTTGCATATTTACAAGAAGGGTTTAAGCAGAATGCCATCTAATCTCATTTTCCCATGAAGGGTTATGCTTTAATGACATCTGAGCTCTTATTCCCATCATAGAGGACACGTACAGTCAGAAAATGAAGAGGAGGTGCTTAGCATTAATCGCTTAGCATTGTTAGCAAGTTAAGCGTTAGCATTCAAACTTTACCATGACTGTATTTTGCATATATACAAGAGGGTTAAGCTTTAATGGCATTTAATCTAATATTCCCCCGAAGGTTATGCTTTAATGCCATCTGATCTCTTATTTCCATCATAGAGGACACGTACAATATGAAATGACCAGATATTAGCACTAACATTAGATCCTTTAGCATTGGCAAGTTAGCATTAGCATTCAAACTTTAACATTGCTGTTTTGCATATATATAAAGAAGGGTTAAGCTTTAATGCCGTCTAATCACATATTCCATGGAGGGATATGCTTTAATTCAGGTGATCACTTATTACCATCATAGAAGAACCGCGTACAGTATGACAATGACCAGATATTAGCATTAGCATTAGATAAGCTAGCATTATGAAGTTAGGATTAGCATTCAACCTTAACATTGCTGTATTTTGCATATATAAGAAAAGAATTGAAGCTTTAATACCATTTAATCTCATATTCCAAAGAAGGGTGATGCTATATTGCTATCTGATCTCTTATTTTCGTCATAAAGGACACGTTACCAATAAGAACATGACCTGAATTAGAACTAGCATTAGATCATAGCATTAGCAAGTTAGCATTAGCATTAAAACTTTAACATTACTGTATTTGCATATACACAAGAAGGGTTAAGCTTTAATGCCATCTAAATACATATTCCCATGAAGGCATATGCTTTAATGACATCTGATCTCTTATTTCCATCATAGGGGACACATACAGTATGACAATGACCAGATATTAGCACTAGCATTAGATGCGCTAGCATTAGCAAGTTAGCATTAGCATTCAAACCCTTTGCTGTATTTGCATATATACAAGAAGGGTTAAGCTTTAATGCCATCTAATCATATTCCCATGAAGGGTTATGCTTTAATGCCATCTGGTCTCTAATGTCCATCATAGAGGATCCGTTACTGCATGAAAATGACTAGATATTAGCACTAGCATTAAGATCGCTAGCATTAATGCAAGTTAGCATTAGCATTCAAACTTTAACATTCCTGGATTTGCATATATACAAGAAGAATTGGCTTTAATGCCATCTAATCTCATATTCCCATATGAAGTTATAATGCTTTAATGCCATCTGGTCTCGAATGTCCATCATAGGGGACCCGTGCAGCATGAAATGACTAGATATTAGCTCTAGCATTAGATCGCTAGCATTAACCACTGCAAGTTAGCATTAGCATTCAAACCTTAACATTGCTGTATTTGCATATATACAAGAAGGTTCAGCTTTTAATGCCATCTAATCACATATTCCCATGAAGGGTTTGCTTTAATGCCATCTGGTCTCTAATGTCATCATAAAGGACCCGTACAGCATGAAAATGAATAGATATTAGCATAGCATTAGATCGCTAGCATTAGCAAGTTAGCATTAGCATTCAAACTTTAACCTACTGGATTTTGCATATATACAAAGAAGGATGAAGCTTTAATGCCATCTAATCTCATATTCCCATGAAGGGGTTATGCTTTAATGCCATCTGGTCTCTAATGTCTCCATCATTAGGGGACCGTACACCATGAAAATGATAGATATTAGCACTAGCATTAGATTACTAGCATTATAGAGTTAGCATTGGCATTCAAACTTCAACATTGCTGTATTTGCCTTATACAAGAAGGGTTAAGCTTTAATGCCTTCTAATCTCATATACCCCTCAAGGGTTATGCTTTAATGCCATCTGGTCTCCTAATTTCCATCATAAAGATTAAGCATACAGAATGAAAATGACCAGATATTAGCACTACCATTAGATCACTAGCATTAGCAAGTTAAATTAGCATTCAACTTTAACATTGCTCTGATTGCATAAATAAAAAAGGTTAAAGAATAATGCCTTCTAATCTCATATACCGCATGAAGGGTTACCTTTAATGCCATCTGATCTCTTATTTCCATCATAGAGGACATGTTCAATTATGAAAATGACCAAGATATTACTTTTAGCATTAGATCAACTAGCATTGGCAAGTTAGCATTAGCATTCAAACTTTGACATTACTGCATTTGCATATTTACAACAAAGGGTTAAGATTTATTGCTATCTAAACTCATTAGCATATACCCCATGAAAGGTCATGCTTTATTGCAATCCAGATCTCTTATTTCCATCATAGAGGACTTACATTGCAGTATGAAAATGACAAGATATTAGCAATACGTTAGATGCATTAGCATTAGCAATTTAGCATTAACATTCAAACTTCGACTCTACTGCATTTGCATATTTACAACAAGGGTTAAAGATTTATTGCTATCCTAAACTCACTTGTATGCCCATGAAAGGTTATGCTTCAATACCATCTGTTATCTAATTTCCATCATAGAAGACCACGTACAGTCAGAAAATGACCAGAATTAGCATTAACATTATATACGCTAGCATTAGCAAGTTAAATAGCATTCAAACTTTAACATAACTGGATTTACGCATATATACAAGAAGGTTAAAAGCTTTAATACCATCTAATCTCATATTCCCATGAAGGGTTATGCTTTAATGCCATCTGATTTCCTATGTCTATCATAGAGGACACGTACAATATAAAATGACCAAATATTATAGCTTTAATAAGATCATTACCATTAACAAGTTAGCATTAGCATTTTAAATCTGCTAACATTTCTGTATTTGCATATATACAAGAGGGATATGCTTTAATGCCATCCCCTGATCTCCCTATGTCTATCATAGAGGACACATACAATATGAAAATGACCAGATAATAGCACTAACATTGTAGATGTCGCTAGCATTAGCAAGTTAGCATTAGCATTCAAGAAGAGCTTTAACATTTGGCATTTCCATCTATACAGAAGGAGGTTAAGCTTTAAAATGCCATTTTATTCTCATATTCCCAAAAAGGGTTGTACTTTAATGCTATCTGATATCTTATTTCCCATCATAAAGGACACGTGCAATAAGAACATGACCAGATATTAGCACTATCATTAGATCTCCAAGCGCCAAGCAAGTTAGCATTAGCATTCAAACTTTAACATGACTGTATTTGCATATATACAAGAGGTTAAGCTTTAATGGCATTTAATCTCATATTACCAAGAAGGGTTATGCTTTAATGCCATCTGATCTCTTATTTCCATCATAAGAGACCGTACAGTATGAAAATGACCAGATATTAGCACTAGCATTAGATCCTCGGCTAGCATTGGCAAATTAGCATTAGCATTCACACTTTAACATTGCTGTATTTATATATATAAGAAGGAGGTTAAGCTTTAATGCCATCGAATCACATATTCCCAAGAAGGATATGCTTTAATGCAAGTGATCACATATTACCATCTTAGAGGACACGTACAGTATGAAAATGACCAGATAATAGCAGTAGCATTAGATCGCTAGCATTATGAAGTTAAATTAGCATTCAAACTTTAACATTGCTCTGTTTGCATATATACAACAAGGTTTAAGATTTAATGCCTTCAAATCTCATAAGCCATGAGGTTATGTTTAATGCCATCTGATCTCTTATTTCCATCATAGAGACCCGTACCAGTATAGAAAATGACCAGATATTAGCACTAGCATTAGATGCTAGCATTGGCAAATTAGCATTAGCATTCAAACGTGACATTACTTCATTTCGCATATATACAACAAGCGTTAAGCTTTATTTCCTTCTAATCTCATATGCCCATGAAGGGTTATGCTTAAATGCCATCTGTTCTTTAATTTTGCATCTCCAGAGGACACGTACAGTCAGAAAATGAGCAGAAATTAGCACAGTAGCATTGAATGCTACAAGTTAGCATTAACATTCAAACTTTAACATTACTGGATTTGCATATACACAAGAAGGTTTAACTTTAATGCCATCTAATCTCATTTTCACATGAAGGGTTATGCTTTAATGACATCTGAGCTCTTATTACCATCATAGACTGACCGTATTGCAGTCAGAAATGAAGAAATCTGTATTAGCATTAGATCCTTTAGCATTAGCAAGGATTAGCGTTAGCATTCAAACTTTAACATGACTGTATTTGCATTTATACAAGGCTAAAGCTTTAATGGCATTTAATCTCATATTCCCAAGAAGTTATGCTTTAATGCCATCTGATCTCTTATTTCCATCATAGAAAGGACCGCATTACAATATGAAAATGACCCGAATATTAGCACCTAACATTAGATGGCTAGCATTATAAATTGCCTTAGCATCCAAACTTTAACATTGCTGTATTTGCATATATATAAGAAAGGGTTCAGCTTTAATGCCCATCTAATCACATATTCCATGAAGGATATGCTTTAAAACCAGGTGATCACTTATTACCATCATAGAGGAGGACATTACCAGTGGCGATGACCAGATATTAGCAGTAGCATTAGATCGCTAGCATTAGCAAGTTAAATTAGCACTCAAACTTTAACATTTGCTCTGTTTGCATATACAACAAGGTTTGGAATTTAATGCCTTCTAATCTCATATAAGCCCATGAAGGGTTATGCTTTAATGCCCGTCTGATCTCTTATTTCCCATCATGGGGGACACGTACAGTATGAAAATGACCAGATATTTAACTAGCATTAGATGCGCTAGCATTGGCAAGTTAGCATTAGCATTCAAACTTTGACATTACTGCATTTGCATATATACATGCGTTAAAGCTTTATTTCCTTCTAATCTCCTTATGCCCGCAGGGTTGTGCTTAAATGCCATCTGTTCTTTAATTTCCATCTCAGAGGACCGCGTACAGTCAATAAATGAGCAGAAATTAGCAGTAGCATTAGATCGCTAGCATTAGCAAGTTAACATTAACAGCATTCAAACTTTAACATTACTGGATTTGCATATACACAAGAAGGGTTTAGCTTTAATGCCATCTAATCTCATTTTTCCCATGAAGGGTTATGCTTTAATGACATCTGAGCTCTTATTACCATCTCAGGACACGTACAGTCAGAAAATGAGCAGAAATTAGCGAGTAGCGATAGATCGCTAGCATTAGCAAGTTAGCGTGCATTCAAGCTTTAACATGACTGTACTTGCTTATATACAAGAAGGGGTTAAATTTAATGGCATTTAATCTCATATTCCCAAGAAGGGGTTATGCTTTAATGCCATCTGATCTCTTATTTCCATCTTAGAGGACCGCGTACATTAAGACAATGACCAGATATTAGCACTAGCATAAGATCGCTAGCATTAACAAGTTAGCATTAAGCATTCAAACTTTAACATGAGTGTATTTGCATATATACAAGAAGGGTTAAGCTTTAATGGCATAATCTCATATTCCCAAGAAGGTTTAAGCTTTTATCCATGATCTCTTATTTCCATCATAGAGGACATGTACAATTATGAAAAATGACCAGATGTGCTTACTAGCATTAGATCGCTAGCATTGGCAAGTTAGCATTAGCATTCTAACTTTAACATTGCTGTATTTTATATATAAGAAGGGTTAAACTTAAATGCCATCTAATCACATAGTCCATGAAGGGATATGCTTTATGCCAGGTGATCACTTATTACCATCATGTGGGACCGCATTACAGTATGACAATGACCAGATATTAGCACTAGCATTAGATCGCTAGCATTAGCAAGTTAGGATTAGCATTCAACCATAACATTGCTGTATTTTGCATATATATAAGAAAAGGGTGAAGCTTTAATGACATTTAATCTCATATTCCAAAGAAGGGTGATGCTTTATTGCCATCTGATCTCTTATTTCCATCTTAAGGAACCGCGTACAATAAGAACAAGAACCAGATATTGGAACTAGCATTAGATCGCTAGCGTTAACCAAGTTAGCATTAGCATTAAAAACTTTAACATTACTGTATTTTTATATATACAAGAAAGGGTTCAGCTTTAATGCCATCTAATCACATATTCCATGAAGGGTTATGCTTTAATGCCATCTGGTCTCTAATGTCCATCATCGAGGACCGTGCAACATGAAAATGACGATAGCACTAGCATTGGATCATAAAGCATTAGCAAGTTAGCATTAGCATTCAAACTTTTAACATTACTGGATTTGCATATATATACAAGAAGGGTTGAAGCTTTAATGCCATCTAATCTCATATTCCCATGAAGGGATATGCTTTAATGCCATTTGGTCACTAATGTCCATTATAGAGAACCCGTACAGCATGAAAATGACTAGATATTAGCACTAGCATTAGATCGCTAGCATTAGCAAGTTAGCATTAGAATTCAAACTTCAACATTGATGTATTTGCATATATACAAGAAGGGTTAAGCTTTAATGCCATAATCTCATATGCCCGTCAAGGTTTATGCTTTATGCCATCTGATCTCTAATTTACATCATAAAGGTCACGTTCAGTATGAAAATGACCAGATATTAGCACTAGCATTAGATGCTAGCATTAGCAAGATAAATTAGCA
>CM056199.1:102923023-103006231 GCA_029692085.1 Gymnothorax javanicus
AATATCTGGTCATTTTCAAACTGTTCGCGTCCTCTATGATGGAAATAAGAGATCAGATGACTTTAAAGCATAACCCTTCATGGGAATATGAGACTAAATGGCATTAAAGCTTAACCCTTCTAGTATATATGCAAATACAGCAATGTTAAAGTTTGAATGCTAATGCTAACTTGCTATTGCTAGCTATCTAATGCTAGTGCTAATATCTTGTCATTTTCATACTGTATGTGTCCTCTATGATGGAAATAAGAGATCGCATGGCATTAAAGCATAACCCTTCATGGAAATATGAGATTAAATGGCATTAAAGCTTAACCCGCCTTGTATATATACAAATACAGCAATGTTAAAGTTTGAATACTAATGCTAACTTGCTAATGACAGCGATTTAATGCTAGTGTTTATATCTGGTCATTTTCATACTGTACGTGTCCTCTATGATGGAAATAACAGATCAGATGGCATTAAAGCATAACCCTTCATAGGAATATGAGATTAGATGGCATGAAAGCTTAACCCTTCTTGTTAATATGCAAATACAGTCATGTTAAAGTTTGAATGCTAATGCTAGCGATAAAATGCTAGTGCTAATATCTGGTCATTGTCATACTGTACGTATCCTATATGATGGAAATAAGAGATCACATGGCATTAAAGCATATCCCTTCATGGAAATATGAGATTAAATGGCATTAAAGCTTAACCCTCCTTGTATATATACAAATACAGCAATGGTAAAGTTTGAATCCTAATACTATTTTGCTAATGCTAGCGATCGAATGCTAGTGCTAATATCTGGTCATTTTCATACTGTTCGTGTCCTATATGATTGAAATAAGAGATCAGATTCCTTTAAAGCATCACCCTTCATGGGAATATGAGAATAAATGGCATTAAAGCTTAACCCTTCGAGTATATATGGAAATACAGCAATGTTAAAGTTTGAAAGCTAATTCTAACTTGCTAATGCTAGCGATCTAATGCTAGTGCTAATATCTGGTCATTGTCATATTGTATGTGTCCTCTATGATTGAAATAAGAGATCAGATGGCATTAAAGCATAACTCTTCATGGCAATATGAGATTAAATTGCATTAAAGCTTAACCCTTCTTGTATAAATTCAAATACAGGAATGTTAAAGTTTGAATGCTAATGCTAACTTGCTAATGCTAGCGATCTAATGCTAGTGCTAATATCTGGTCATTGTCATATTGTATGTCTCCTCCATGAAGGAAATAAGAGATCAGATGGCATTTAAGCATAACCCTTCATGGGAATATGAGATTAAATGGCATTAAAGGTTAACCCTTCTGGTATATATGCAAATAGAGCAATGTTAAAGTTTGAATACTAATGCTAACTTGCTAATGATAGCGATTTAATGCTAGTGTTTATATCTGGTCATTTTCATACTGTACGTGTCCTCTATGATGGAAATAATAGATCAGATGCCTTTAAAGCATAACCCTTCATGAGAATATGAGATTAAATGGCATTAAAGCTTAACCCTTCTTGTATATATGCAAATACAGCAATGTTAAAGTTTGAATCCTAATGCTAACTTGCTATTGCTTGTGAACTAATGCTAGTGCTAATATCTGGTCATTGTCATATTGTATGTGTCCTCTATGATGGAAATAAGAGATCAGATGGCATTAAAGCATAACCATTCATGGGAATATGAGATTAAATGGCATTAAAGCTTAACCCTTCTAGTATATATGCAAATACAGCAATGTTAAAGTTTGAATCCTAATGCTAACTTGCTATTGCTTGTGAACTAATGCTAGTGCTAATATCTGGTCATTGTCATATTGTATGTGTCCTCTATGATGGAAATAAGAGATCAGATGGCATTAAAGCATGACCCTTCATGGGAATATGAGATTAAATGGCATTATAGCCAAACCCTTCTTGTACATATGCAAATAAAGCAATGCTAAAGTTTGAATGCTAATGCTAAATCTAATGCTACTGCTAATATCTGGTCATTTTCAAACTTTTCGTGTCCTCTATGATGGAAATAAGAGATCAGATGACTTTAAAGCATAACCCTTCATGGGAATATGAGACTAAATGGCATTAAAGCTTAACCTTTCTAGTATATATGCAAATACAGCAATATTAAAGTTTGAATGCTCATGCTAACTTGCTTTTGCTAGCGATCTAATGCTAGTGCTAATATCTTGTCATTTTCATACTGTTTTTGTCGTCTATGATGGAAATAATAGATCAGATGGCATTAAAGCATAACCCTTCATGGCAATATGAGATTAAATGGCATTAAAGCTTAACCCTTCTTGTATAAATTCAAATACAGCAATGTTAAAGTTTGAATGCTAATGCTAACTTGCTAATGCTAGCGATCTAATGCTTCTGCTAATATCTGGTCATTTTCAAACTGTTCGTGTCCTCTATGATGGAAATAAGAGATCAGATGACTTTAAAGCATAACCCTTCATGGGAATATGAGACTAAATGGCATTAAAGCTTATCCCTTCTAGTATATATGCAAATACAGCAATGTTAAAGTTTGAATACTAATGCTAACTTGCTATTGCTAGCTATCTAATGCTAGTGCTAATATCTTGTCATTTTCATACTGTATGTGTCCTCTATGATGGAAATAAGGGATCGCATGGCATTAAAGCATAACCCTTCATGGAAATATGAGATTAAATGGCATTAAAGCTTTACCCGCCTTGTATATATACAAATACAGCAATGTTAAAGTTTGAATACTAATGCTAACTTGCTAATGATAGCGATTTAATGCTAGTGTTTATATCTGGTCATTTTCATACTGTACGTGTCCTCTATGATGGAAATAACAGATCAGATGGCATTAAAGCATAACCCTTCATAGGAATATGAGATTAGATGGCATGAAAGCTTAACCCTTCTTGTAAATATGCAAATACAGTCATGTTAAAGTTTGAATGCTAATGCTAGCGATATAATGCTAGTGCTAATATCTGGTCATTGTCATACTGTACGTATCCTATATGATGGAAATAAGAGATCACTTGGCATTAAAGCATATCCCTTCATGGAAATATGAGATTAAATGGCATTAAAGCTTAACCCTCCTTGTATATATACAAATACAGCAATGGTAAAGTTTGAATCCTAATACTATTTTGCTAATGCTAGCGATCGAATGCTAGTGCTAATATCTGGTCATTTTCATACTGTTCGTGTCCTATATGATTGAAATAAGAGATCAGATGCCTTTAAAGCATCACCCTTCATGGGAATATGAGATTAAATGGCATTAAAGCTTAACCCTTCAAGTATATATGGAAATACAGCAATGTTAAAGTTTGAAAGCTAATTCTAACTTGCTAATGCTAGCGATCTAATGCTAGTGCTAATATCTGGTCATTGTCATATTGTATGTGTCCTCTATGATTGAAATAAGAGATCAGATGGCATGAAAGCATAACTCTTCATGGCAATATGAGATTAAATTGCATTAAAGCTTCACCCTTCTTGTATAAATTCAAATACAGGAATGTTAAAGTTTGAATGCTAATGATAACTTTGCTAATGCTAGCGATCTAATGCTAGTGCTAATATCTGGTCATCGTCATATTGTATGTGTCCTCTCTGATAAAAATAAGAGATCAGATGGCATTAAAGCATAACCCTTCATGGCAATATGAGATTAAATGACATTAAAGCTTAACCCTTCTTGTACATATGCAAATACAGCAATGTTAAAGTTTGAATGCTAATGCTAAGTTGCTAATGCTAGCGATGTAATGCTAGTGCTAATATCTGGTCATTGTCATATTGTATGTGTCCTCTATGATGGAAATAAGAGATCAGATGCCATAAAAGCAGAACCCTTCATGGGAATATGAGATTAAATGCCATTAAAGCTTAACCCTTCGAGTATATATGCAAATACAGCAATGTTAAAGTTTGAATGCTAATTCTAACTTGCTAATGCTAGCGGTCTAATGCTAGTGCTAATATCTTGTCATTGTCATGTTTTATGTGTCCTCTATGATGGAAATAAAAGATCAGATGGCATTGAAGCATAACACTTCATGGGAATATCAGATTAAATGGCATTAAAGCTTAACCTGCTTTTACATATGCAAATACAGCAATGTTAAAGTTTTTATGCTAATGCCAACTTCCTACTGCTAACGATCTAATGCTAATGCTAATATCTGGTCATTTTCATACTGTTCGTGTCCTCTATGATGGAAATAAGAGATCAGATGACTTTAAAGCATAACTCTTCATGGGAATATGAGATTAAATTGCATTAAAGCTTTACCCTTCGAGTATAAATGCAAATACAGCAATGTTAAGTTTGAATGCTAATTCTAATTGGCTAATGCTAGCGGTCAAATGCTAGTGCTAATATCTGGTCATTGTCATATTGTATGTGTCCTCTCTGATGGAAATAAGAGATCAGATGGCATTAAAGCATAACCCTTCATGGAAATATGAGATTAAATGGCATTAAAGCTTTACCCTCCTTGTATATATACAAATACAGCAATGTTAAAGTTTGAATGCTAATGCTAACTTGCTTATGCTAGCGATCTAATGCTAGTGCTAATATCTGGTCATTGTCATATTGTATGTGTCCTCTATGATTGAAATAAGAGATCAGATGGCATTAAAACATAACCCTTCATGGCAATTTGAGATTAAATGGCATTAAAGCTTAACCCTTCCTGTATATATACAAACACAGCAATGTTAAAGTTTGAATGCTAATGCTAACTTGCTAATGCTAGCGATCTAATGCTAGTGCTAATATCTGGTCGTTTTCATAATGTACTTGTCCTCTATGATGGAAATAAGAGATCAGATGGCATTAAAGCGTAACCCTTCATGGGAATATGCGATTAAATGGCATTCAAGCTTAACCCTTCTTGTATATATACAAATACAGCAATGTTAAAATTTGATTGCTAATGCTAACTTGCTTATGCTAGCGATCTAATGCTAGTGCAAATATATGGTCATTTTCATGCTGTATGTGTCCTCTATGATGGAAATAAGAGATCAGATGGCATTAAAGCATAACCCTTCATGGCAATATGAGATTATATGGCATTAAAGCTTTACCCTTCTTGTATTAATTCAAATACAGCAATGTTAAAGTTTGAATGCTAATGCTAACTTGCTATTGCTAGCCATCTAATGCTAGTTCTAATATCTGGTCATTTTCATACTGTATTTGTCCTCTATGATTGAAATAAGAGATTAGATGGCATTAAAGCATAACCCTTAATGGGTATATGATATTAAATGGCATTAAAGCCTAACCCTTCTTGTATGTATGCAAATACAGCAATGTTAAAGTTTGAATGCTAATGCAAACTTGCTAATGCTAGCCATCTAATGCTAATTCTAATATCTGGTCATTTTCATACTGTATGTGTCCTCTATGATTGAAATAAGAGATTAGATGGCATTAAAGCATAACCCTTCATGGGAATATGAGATTAGATGGCATTCAAGCTTAACCCTTCTTGTAAGTATGCAAATACAGTCATGTTAACGTTTGAATGCTAATGCTAGTTAGCTAATGCTAGTGCTAATATCTGGTCATTGTCATACTGTATGTGTCCTCTATGATGGAAATAATAGATCAAATGGCATTAAAGCATAACCCTTCATGGGAAAAAGAGATTAAATGGCATTAATGCTTAACCCTTGTTGTATATATGCAAATACAGCAATGTTAAAGTTTGAATGCTAATGCTAACTTGCTAATGCTAGCGATCTAATGGTAGTTCTAATATCTGGTCATTTTCATACTGTACGTGTCCTCTATGATGGAAATAATAGATCAAATGGCATTAAAGCATAACCCTTCATCGGAATTTGAGAGGAAATGGCATTAAAGCTTAACCCTTCTTGTATATATGCAAATACAGCAATGTTAAAGTTTGAATGCTAATGCTTACTTGCTAAAGCTAGTGATCTAATGCTAGTGCTAATATCTGGTCATTGTCCTACAGTACATGTCCTCTTTGATGGTAATAATTGATCACATGGCATTTAAGCATATCCCTTCATGTGAATATGCGATTAGATGGCATTAAAGCTTAACCCTTCTTGTTTATGCAAATACAGTAATGTTAAAATTTTTAATGCTAATGCTAACTTGCTGATGCTAGGGATCTAATGCTAGTGCTAATATCTGGTCTTTTTCATACTGTACATGTTCTCTATGATGGAAATAAGAGATCAGATGGCATTAAAGCATAACCCTTCATGGGAATATGAGATTAAATGGCATTAAAGCTTAACCCTTCTTGTATATATGCAAATACAGCAATGTTAAAATTTGAATGCTAATGCTAACTTTCTAATGCTAGCGATCAAATGCTAGTGCTAATATCTGGTCATTGTCATACTGTATGTGTCCTCTATGATGGAAATAATAGATCAAATGGCATTAAAGCATAACCCTTCATGGGAATATGAGATTAAATGGCATTAATGCTTAACCCTTCTTGTATATATGCAAATACAGCAATGTTAAAGTTTGAATGCTAATGCTAACTTGCTAATGCTAGCGATCTACTGCTAGTGCTAATATCTGGTCATTGTCATACTCTATGTGTACTCTATGATGGAAATAAGAGATCAGATGGCATTAAAGCATAACCCTTCATGGCAATATGAGATTAAATGGCATTAAAGTTTAACCCTTCTAGTATATATGCAAATACCGCACTGTTAAAGTTTGAATGCTAATCCCAACTTGCTAATGCTAGCGATCTAATGCTAGTGCTAATATCTGGTCATTTTCATACTGTTTGTGTCCTCTATGATTGAAATAAGAGATCAGATGCCTTTAAAGCATAACCCTTCATGGGAACATGAGATTAAAAGGCATTATAGCTTAACCCTTCTTGTATATATGCAAATACAGTAATGTTAAAGTTTGAATGCTAATGCTAACTTGATAATGCTAGCGATCTAATGCTAGTGCTAATATCTGGTCCTTTTCATACTGTGCGTGCCCTCTATGATGCAAATAAGAGATCACATGGCATTAAAGCAAAACCCTTCATGGGAATATGAGATTAGATGGCATTCAAGCTTAACCCTTCTTATAAATATGCAAATACAGTCATGTTAAAGTTTGAATGCTAATGCTAGCTATCTAATTCTAGTGCTAATATGTGGTCATTGTCATACTGTATGTGTCCTCTATGATGGAAATAAGAGATCAGATGGCATTAAAGCATAACCCTTCATGGGAATATGAGATAAAATGGCATTAAAGCTTAACACTTCTTGTATATATACAAATACAGCAATGTTAAAGTTTGAATGCTAATGCTAACTTGCTTATGCTAGCGATCTAATGCTAGTGCAAATATATCCCCATTTTCATACTGTATGTGTCCTCTATGATGGAAATAAGAGATCAGATGGCATTAAAGCATAACCCTTCAATGGAACATGAGATTAAAAGGCATTATAGCTTAACCCTTCTTTTATATATGCAAATACAGCAATGTTAAAGTTTGAATGCGAATGCTAACTTGCTAATGCTAGCGATCTAATGCTAGTGCTAATATCTGGTCATTTTCATACTGTACGTGCCCTCTATGATGGAAATAAGAGATCACATGGCATTAAAGCATAACCCTTCATGGGAATATGAGATTAGATGGCATTCAAGCTTAACCCTTCTTGTAAATATGCAAATACAGCCATGTTAAACTTTGAATGCAAATGCTAGCGATCTAATGCTGGTGCTATTATCTGATCATTGACATACTGTGTGTGTCCTCTATGATGGAAATAAGAGATCACATAGCATTTAAGCATAACCCTTCATGGGAATATGAGATTAAATGTCATTAAAGCTTAACCCTTCTTGTACATATGCAAATACAGCAATGTTAAAGTTTGAATGCTAATGCTAACTTGCTAATGCTAGCGATCTAATGCTGGTGCTAATATCTGGTCATTGTCATGCTGTATGTGTCCCCTATGATGGAAATAAGAGATCAGATGGCTTTAAAAGCATAACCCTTCATGGCAATATGAGATTAAATGGCATTAAGGCTTAACCCTTCTTGTATATATAGAAATACAGCAATGTAAAAGTTTGAATGCTAATGCTAACTTGCTAATGCTAGCGATCTAATGCTATTTCAAGTATATGGTCATTTTCATACTGTATGTGTCCTCTTGATGGAAATAAGAGATCAGATGGCATTAAAGCATAACCCTTCATGGGAATATGAGATTAAATCGCATTCAAGCTTAACCCTTCTTGTATATATACAAATACAAATTGTTAAAATTTGAATGCTAATGCTAACTTGCTAATGCTAGCGATCTAATGCTAGTGCTAATATCTGGTCATTTTCATACTGTACGTGCCCTCTATGATGGAAATAAGATATCACATGGCATTCAAGCATAACCCATTGTGGGAATATGAGATTAGATGGCATTCAAGCTTAACCCTTCTTGTAAATATGCAAATAGTGTAATGTTAAAGTTTGAATGCTAATGCTAGCGATCTAATGCTAGTGCTAACATCTGGTCATTTTCATACTGTACGTGCCCTCTATGATGGAAATAAGAGATCACATGGCATTCAAGCATAACCCATCGTGGGAATATGAGATTAGATGGCATTCAAGCTTAACCCTTCTTGTAAATATGCAAATAGTGTAATGTTAAAGTTTGAATGCCAATGCTAGCGAACTAATGCTAGTGCTAATATCTGGTCATTGTCATACTCTATGTGTACTCTATGATGGAAATAAGAGATCAGACGGCATTAAAGCATAACCCTTCATGGTAATATGAGATAAAATGGCATTATAGCTTAACACTTCTTCTATATATACAAATACAGCAATGTTAAAGTTTGAATGCTAGTGCTAACTTGATAATGCTAGCGATCTAATGCTAGTGCAAATGTATGGTCATTTTCATACTGTATGTGTCCTCTTTGATGGAAATAAGAGATCAGATGGCATTAAAGCATAACCCTTCATGGGAATATGAGATTAATTGTCATTAAAGCTTAACCCTTCTTGTATAAAAACAAATACAGCAATGTTAAAGTTTGAATGCTAATGCTAACTTGCTAATGCTAGCGATCTAATGCTAGTGCAAATATATGGCCATTTTCATACTGTATGTGTCCTCTATGATGGAAATAAGAGATCAGATGGCATTAAAGCATAACCCTTCATGGGAATATGAGATTAAATGCCATTAAAGCTTAACCCTTCTTGTATATATGCAAATACAGCAATGTTAAAATTTGAATGCTAATGCTAACTTGCTAATGCTTAGCGATCTAATGCTAGTGCTGGCCATCAAATGTCCTCTATGATGGAAATAAGAGATCAAATGGCATTAAAGCATAACCCTTCATGGGAATATGAGATTAAATCATTAATGCTTAACTGTATGTGTCAGCAATGTTAAAATTTGAAATAATAGATCATCAAATGGCATTAAATCTGGTCATTGTCATAACCCTCTCATGATGGAAATATGAGATTAAATGGCATTAAAGCTTAACCCTTCATGGGAATATATATGCAAATGGCAGCAATGTTAAAGTTTTCTTGTATATGCAAATGCAATGTTAAAGTTTGAATGCTAATGCTAACTTGCTAATGCTAGCGATCTACTGCTAGTGCTAATATCTGGTCATTGTCATACTCTATGTGTACTCTATGATGGAAATAAGAGATCAGATGGCATTAAAGCATAACCCTTCATGGCAATATGAGATTAAATGGCATTAAAGTTTAACCCTTCTAGTATATATGCAAATACCGCACTGTTAAAGTTTGAATGCTAATCCTAACTTGCTAATGCTAGCGATCTAATGCTAGTGCTAATATCTGGTCATTTTCATACTGTTTGTGTCCTCTATGATTGAAATAAGAGATCAGATGCCTTTAAAGCATAACCCTTCATGGGAACATGAGATTAAAAGGCATTATAGCTTAACCCTTCTTGTATATATGCAATTACAGTAATGTTAATATTTAAATGCTAATGCTAACTTGATAATGCTAGCGATCTAATGCTAGTGCTAATATCTGGTCCTTTTCATACTGTGCGTGCCCTCTATGATGCAAATAAGAGATCACATGGCATTAAAGCAAAACCCTTCATGGGAATATGAGATTAGATGGCATTCAAGCTTAACCCTTCTTATAAATATGCAAATACAGTCATGTTAAAGTTTGAATGCTAATGCTAGCTATCTAATTCTAGTGCTAATATGTGGTCATTGTCATACTGTATGTGTCCTCTATGATGGAAATAAGAGATCAGATGGCATTAAAGCATAACCCTTCATGGCAATATGAGATAAAATGGCATTAAAGCTTAACACTTCTTGTATATATACAAATACAGCAATGTTAAAGTTTGAATGCTAATGCTAACTTGCTTTTGCTAGCGATCTAATGCTAGTGCAAATATATCCCCATTTTCATACTGTATGTGTCCTCTATGATGGAAATAAGAGATCAGATGGCATTAAAGCATAACCCTTCAATGGAACATGAGATTAAAAGGCATTATAGCTTAACCCTTCTTTTATATATGAAAATACAGCAATGTTAAAGTTTGAATGCGAATGCTAACTTGCTAATGCTAGCGATCTAATGCTAGTGCTAATATCTGGTCATTTTCATACTGTACGTGCCCTCTATGATGGAAATAAGAGATCACATGGCATTAAAGCATAACCCTTCATGGGAATATGAGATTAGATGGCATTCAAGCTTAACCCTTCTTGTAAATATGCAAATACAGCCATGTTAAAGTTTGAATGCAAATGCTAGCGATCTAATGCTGGTGCTATTATCTGATCATTGACATACTGTGTGTGTCCTCTATGATGGAAATAAGAGATCACATAGCATTTAAGCATAACCCTTCATGGGAATATGAGATTAAATGTCATTAAAGCTTAACCCTTCTTGTATATATGCAAATACAGTAATGTTAAAGTTTGAATGCTAATGCTAACTTGCTAATGCTAGCGATCTAATGCTGGTGCTAATATCTGGTCATTGTCATGCTGTATGTGTCCCCTATGATGGAAATAAGAGATCAGATGGCATTAAAAGCATAACCCTTCATGGCAATATGAGATTAAATGGCATTAAGGCTTAACCCTTCTTGTATATATAGAAATACAGCAATGTAAAAGTTTGAATGCTAATGCTAACTTGCTAATGCTAGCGATCTAATGCTATTTCAAATATATGGTCATTTTCATACTGTATGTGTCCTCTTGATGGAAATAAGAGATCAGATGGCATTAAAGCATAACCCTTCATGGGAATATGAGATTAAATCGCATTCAAGCTTAACCCTTCTTGTATATATACAAATACAGCATTGTTAAAATTTGAATGCTAATGCTAACTTGCTAATGCTAGCGATCTAATGCTAGTGCTAATATCTGGTCATTTTCATACTGTACGTGCCCTCTATGATGGAAATAAGAGATCACATGGCATTCAAGCATAACCCATCGTGGGAATATGAGATTAGATGGCATTCAAGCTTAACCCTTCTTGTAAATATGCAAATAGTGTAATGTTAAAGTTTGAATGCTAATGCTAGCGATCTAATGCTAGTGCTAATATCTGGTCATTTTCATACTGTACGTGCCCTCTATGATGGAAATTAGAGATCACATGGCATTCAAGCATAACCCATCGTGAGAATATGAGATTAGATGGCATTCAAGCTTAACCCTTCTTGTAAATATGCAAATAGTGTAATGTTAAAGTTTGAATGCCAATGCTAGCGAACTAATGCTAGTGCTAATATCTGGTCATTGTCATACTCTATGTGTACTCTATGATGGAAATAAGAGATCAGACGGCATTAAAGCATAACCCTTCATGGTAATATGAGATAAAATGGCATTATAGCTTAACACTTCTTCTATATATACAAATACAGCAATGTTAAAGTTTGAATGCTAATGCTAACTTGATAATGCTAGCGATCTAATGCTAGTGCAAATATATGGTCATTTTCATACTGTATGTGTCCTCTTTGATGGAAATAAGAGATCAGATGGCATTAAAGCATAACCCTTCATGGGAATATGAGATTAAATGTCATTAAAGCTTAACCCTTCTTGTATAAAAACAAATACAGCAATGTTAAAGTTTGAATGCTAATGCTAACTTGCTAATGCTAGCGATCTAATGCTAGTGCAAATATATGGCCATTTTCATACTGTATGTGTCCTCTATGAAGGAAATAAGAGATCAGATGGCATTAAAGCATAACCCTTGATGGCAATATGAGATTAAATGGCATTAAAGCTTAACGCTTCTTGTATAAATTCAAATACAGCAATGTTAAAGTTTGAATGCTAATGCTAACTTGCTAATGCTAGCGATCTAGTGCTAGTGCTAATATCTGGTCATTTTCATACTGTACGTGCCCTCTATAATGGAAATAAGAGATCACATGGCATTAAAGCATAACCCTTCATGGGAATATGAGATTAAATTCCATTCAAGCTTAACCCTTCTTGTAAATATGCAAATACAGTCATGTTAAAGTTTGAATGCCAATGCTAGCGAACTAATGCTAGTGCTACTATCTGGTGATTGTCATACTCTATGTGTACTCTATGATGGAAATAAGAGATCAGACTGCATTAAAGCATAACCCTTCATGGCAATATGAGATAAAATGGCATTAAAGCTTAACACTTCTTGTATATATACAAATACAGCAATATTAAAGTTTGAATGCTAATGCTAACTTGCTAATGCTAGCGATCTAATGCTAGTGCAAATATATGGTCATTTTCATACTGTATGTGTCCTCTTTGATGGAAATAAGAGATCAGATGCCATTAAAGCATAACCCTTCATGGGAATATGAATTTAAATGGCATTCAAGCTTAACCCTTCTTGTATATATGCAAATACAGCAATGTTAAAGTTTGAATGCTAATGCTAACTTGCTAATGCTAGCTATCTAATGCTAGTGCTAATATCTGCTCATTGTCAAACTCTATGTGTCCTCTATGATGGTAATAAGAGATCAGATGGCATTAAAGCATAACCCTTCATGGCAATATGAGATTAAATGGCATTAAAGTTTAACCCTTCTAGTATATATGCAAATACAGCACTGTTAAAGTTTGAATGCTAATGCTAACTTGCTAATGCGAGCGATTTAATGCTATTGCTAATATCTGGTCATTTTCATACTCTAGGTGTCCTCTATTATGGAAATAAGTGATCACATGGCATTAAAGCATAACCCTTCATGGGAATATGAGATTAGATGGCAATCAAGCTAAACCCTTCTTGTAAATATGCAAATACAGTCATGTTAAAGTTTGAATGCTAATGCTAGCGATCTAATGCTAGTGCTAATATCTGGTCAATGTCATCCTGTATGTGTCCTCTAGATGGAAATAAGAGATCAGATGGCATTAAAGTATAACCCTTCATGGCAATATGAGATTAAATGTCAATAAGGATTAACCCTTCTTGTATTTATACAAATACAGCAATGTTAAAGTTTGAATGCTAATGCTAACTGGCTAATGCTAGCGATCTAATGCTAGTGCTAATATCTTGTCATTTTCATACTGTACTTGTCCTCTATGATGGAAATAAGAGATCATATGGCATTAAAGCATAACCCTTCATGGCAATATGAGATTAAATGGCATTAAAGCTTAACCCTTCTTGTATAAAAACAAATACAGCAATGTTAAAGTTTGAATGCTAATGCTAACTTGCTAATGCTAGCGATCTAATGCTAGTGCAAATATATGGCCATTTTCATACTGTATGTGTCCTCTATGATGGAAATAAGAGATCAGATGGCATAAAAGCATAACCCTTCATGGGAACATGAGATTAAATGTCATTAAAGCTTAACCCTTCTTGTATACATGCAAATACAGCAATGTTAAAGTTTGAATGCTATTGCTAACTTGCTAATGCTAGCGATCTAATGCTAGTGCCAATATCTGGTCATTGTCATACTGTATGTGTCCTCTATGATGGAAATAAGAGATCAGATGGCATTAAAGCATATCCCTTCATGTGAATATGCGATTAGATGCCATTAAAGCTTAACCCTTCTTGTTTATGCAAAAACAGTAATGTTAAAATTTTAAATGCTAATGCTAACTTGCTGATGCTAGGGATCTAATGCTGGTGCTAATATCTGGTCATTTTCCTACTGTACATGTCCTCTATGATGGAAATAAGAGATCAGATGGCATTAAAGCATACTCTTCATGGGAATATGAGATTAAATGGCATTAAAGCTTAACCCTTCTTGTATATATGCAAATACAGCAATGTTAAAGTTTGAATGCTAATGCTAACTTTCTAATGCTAGCGATCAAATGCTAGTGCTAATATCTGGTCATTGTCATACTGTATGTGTCCTCTATGATGGAAATAATAGATCAAATGGCATTAAAGCATAACCCTTCATGGGAATATGAGATTAAATGGCATTAATGCTTAACCCTTCTTGTATATATGCAAATACAGCAATGTTAAAGTTTGAATGCTAATGCTAACTTGCTAATGCTAGCGATCTACTGCTAGTGCTAATATCTGGTCATTTTCATACTCTATGTGTACTCTATGATGGAAATAAGAGATCAGATGGCATTAAAGCATAACCCTTCATGGCAATATGAGATTAAATGGCATTAAAGTTTAACCCTTCTAGTATATATGCAAATACCGCACTGTTAAAGTTTGAATGCTAATCCTAACTTGCTAATGCTAGCGATCTAATGCTAGTGCTAATATCTGGTCATTTTCATACTGTTTGTGTCCTCTATGATTGAAATAAGAGATCAGATGCCTTTAAAGCATAACCCTTCATGGGAACATGAGATTAAAAGGCATTATAGCTTAACCCTTCTTGTATATATGCAAATACAGTAATGTTAAAGTTTGAATGCTAAAGCTAACTTGATAATGCTAGCGATCTAATGCTAGTGCTAATATCTGGTCCTTTTCATACTGTGCGTGCCCTCTATGATGCAAATAAGAGATCACATGGCATTAAAGCAAAACCCTTCATGGGAATATGAGATTAGATGGCATTCAAGCTTAACCTTCTTATAAATATGCAAATACAGTCATGTTAAAAAGTTTGAATGCTAATGCTAGCTATCTAATTCTAGTGCTAATATGTGGTCATTGTCATACTGTATGTGTCCTCTATGATGGAAATAAGAGATCAGATGGCATTAAAGCATAACCCTTCATGGCAATATGAGATAAAATGGCATTAAAGCTTAACACTTCTTGTATATATACAAATACAGCAATGTTAAAGTTTGAATGCTAATGCTAACTTGCTTTTGCTAGCGATCTAATGCTAGTGCAAATATATCCCCATTTTCATACTGTATGTGTCTCTATGATGGAAATAAGAGATCAGATGGCATTAAAGCATAACCCTTCAATGGAACATGAGATTAAAAGGCATTATAGCTTAACCCTTCTTTTATATATGCAAATACAGCAATGTTAAAGTTTGAATGCGAATGCTTACTTGCTAATGCTAGCGATCTAATGCTAGTGCTAATATCTGGTCATTTTCATACTGTACGTGCCCTCTATGATGGAAATAAGAGATCACATGGCATTAAAGCATAACCCTTCATGGGAATATGAGATTAGATGGCATTCAAGCTTAACCCTTCTTGTAAATATGCAAATACAGCCATGTTAAAGTTTGAATGCAAATGCTAGCGATCTAATGCTGGTGCTATTATCTGATCATTGACATACTGTGTGTGTCCTCTATGATGGAAATAAGAGATCACATAGCATTTAAGCATAACCCTTCATGGGAATATGAGATTAAATGTCATTAAAGCTTAACCCTTCTTGTATATATGCAAATACAGCAATGTTAAAGTTTGAATGCTAATGCTAACTTGCTAATGCTAGCGATCTAATGCTGGTGCTAATATCTGGTCATTGTCATGCTGTATGTGTCCTCTATGATGGAAATAAGAGATCAGATGGCATTAAAAGCATAACCCTTCATGGCAATATGAGATTAAATGGCATTAAGGCTTAACCCTTCTTGTATATATATAGAAATACAGCAATGTAAAAGTTTGAATGCTAATGCTAATGCTAATGCTAGCGATCTAATGCTATTTCAAATATATGGTCATTTTCATACTGTATGTGTCCTCTCTAATGGAAATAAGAGATCAGATGGCATAAAAGCATAACCCTTCATGGGAATATGAGATTAGATGGCATTCAAGCTTAACCCTTCTTGTGTGCTCTTTGTAATGTTAAAGTTTGAAAATGCTAAGCTAGCGATAATGCTAGTGCTAACATCTGGTCATTTTCATACTCTATGTGCCCTCTATGATGGAAATAAGAGATCACATGGCATTCAAGCATAACCCATCATGGGAATATGAGATTAGATGGCATTCAAGCTTAACCCTTCTTGTAAAATATGCAAATAGTGTAATGTTAAAGTTTGAATGCTAATGCTAGCGAACTAATGCTAGTGCTAATATCTGGTCATTGTCATACTCTCTATGTGTACTCTATGATGGAAATAAGAGATCAGATGGCATTAAAGCATAACCCTTCATGGGAATATGAGATAAAATGGCATTCAAGCTTAACCCTTCTTGTATATATACAAATACAGCAATGTTAAAGTTTGAATGCTAATGCTAACTTGATAATGCTAGCGATCTAATGCTAGTGCAAATATCTGGTCATTGTCATACTGTATGTGTCCTCTTTGATGGAAATAAGAGATCAGATGGCATTAAAGCATAACCCTTCATGGGAATATGAGATTAAATGTCATTAAAGTTTAACCCTTCTTGTATAAAAACAAATACAGCAATGTTAAAGTTTGAATGCTAATGCTAACTTGCTAATGCTAGCGATCTAATGCTAGTGCAAATATATGGCCATTTTCATACTGTATGTGTCCTCTATGATGGAAATAAGAGATCAGATGGCATTAAAGCATAACCCTTGATGGGAATATGAGATTAAATGGCATTAAAGCTTAACCCTTCTTGTATAAATTCAAATACAGCAATGTTAAAGTTTGAATGCTAATGCTAACTTGCTAATGCTAGCGATCTAATGCTAGTGCTAATATCTGGTCATTTTCATACTGTATGTGTCCTCTATAATGGAAATAAGAGATCAGATGGCATTAAAGCATAACCCTTCATGGGAATATGAGATTAAATTCCATTAAAGCTTAACCCTTCTTGTAAATATGCAAAACAGCAATGTCAAAGTTTGAATGCTAATTTAAATGCTAATGCTAGCGAACTAATGCTAGTGCTAATATCTGGTCATTTTCATACTCTAGGTGTCCTCTATGATGGAAATAAGAGATCAGATGGCATTAAAGCATAACCCTTCATGGCAATATGAGATAAATGGCATTAAAGCTTAACCCTTCTTGTATAATACAAATACAGCAATGTTAAAGTTTGAATGCTAATGCTAACTTGCTAATGCTAGCGATCTAATGCTAGTGCAAATATATGGTCATTTTCATACTGTATGTGTCCTCTTTGATGGAAATAAGAGATCAGATGGCATTAAAGCATAACCCTTCATGGGAATATGAATTTAAATGGCATTAAGCTTAACCCTTCTTGTATATATGCAAATACAGCAATGTTAAAGTTTGAATGCTAATGCTAACTTGCTAATGCTAGCGATCTAATGCTAGTGCTAATATCTGGTCATTGTCAAACTCTATTGTGTCCTCTATGATGGAAATAAGAGATCAGATGGCATTAAAGCATAACCCTTCATGGCAATATGAGATTAAATGGCATTAAGTTTTAACCCTTCTTGTATATATGCAAATACAGCACTGTTAAAGTTTGAATGCTAATGCTAACTTGCTAATGCGAGCGATTTAATGCTATTGCTAATATCTGGTCATTTTCATACTCTAGGTGTCCTCTATGATGGAAATAAGAGATCAGATGGCATTAAAGCATAACCCTTCATGGGAATATGAGATTAAATGGCATTAAAGCTAAACCCTTCTTGTAAATATGCAAATACAGCAATGTTAAAGTTTGAATGCTAATGCTAACTTTTTCTAATGCTAGCGATCTAATGCTAGTGCTGCTAATATCTGGTCATTGTCATCCTGTATGTGTCCTCTAGATGGAAATAAGAGATCAGATGGCATTAAAAGCATAACCCTTCATGGGAATATGAGATTAAATGTCAATAAGGATTAACCCTTCTTGTATATATATGCAAATACAGCAATGTTAAAGTTTGAATGCTAATGCTAACTGGCTAATGCTAGCGATCTAATGCTAGTGCTAATATCTTGTCATTTGTCATACTGTACTTGTCCTCTATGATGGAAATAAGAGATCAGATGGCATTAAAGCATAACCCTTCATGGCAATATGAGATTAAATGGCATTAAAGTTTAACCCTTCTAGTATAAAAACAAATACAGCAATGTTAAAGTTTGAATGCTAATGCTAACTTGCTAATGCTAGCGATCTAATGCTAGTGCCAATATCTGGTCATTGTCATACTGTTTGTGTCCTCTATGATGGAAATAAGAGATCAGATGGCATTAAAGCATAACCCTTCATGGGAATATGAGATTAAATGGCATTAAAGCTTAACCCTTCTTGTATTTATGCAAAAACAGTAATGTTAAAATTTTGAATGCTAATGCTAACTTGATAATGCTAGGGATCTAATGCTAGTGCTAATATCTGGTCATTTTCATACTACTGTACATGTCCTCTATGATGGAAATAAGAGATCAGATGGCATTAAAGCAAAACCCTTCATGGGAATATGAGATTAAATGGCATTAAAGCTTAACCCTTCTTGTATATATGCAAATACAGCAATGTTAAAGTTTGAATGCTAATGCTTTCTAATGCTAATCAAATGCTAGTGCTAATATCTGGTCATTGTCATACTGTATGTGTCCTCTATGATGGAAATAAGAGATCAGATGGCATTAAAGCATAACCCTTCATGGCAATATGAGATAAAATGGCATTAAAGCTTAACCCTTCTTGTATAAATTCAAATACAGCAATGTTAAAGTTTGAATGCTAATGCTAACTTGCAAATGCTAGCGATCTAATGCTAGTGCAAATATATGGTCATTTTCATACTGTATGTGCCCTCTATGATGGACATAAGAGATCACATGGCATTAAAGCATAACCCTTCATGGAACATGAGATTAAATGGCATTATAGCTTAACCCTTCTTGTATATATGCAAAAGACAATGTTAAAGTTTGAAAGTTTCACTTGCTAATGCTAGCGATCTAATGCTAGTGCTAATATCTGGTCATTTTCATACTGTATGTGTCCTCTATGATGGAAATAAGAGATCAAATGGCATTAAAGCATAACCCTTCATGGGAATATGAGATTAAATGGCATTAATGCTTAACCCTTCTTGTAAATATGCAAATACAGTGATGTTAAAGTTTGAATGCAAATGCTACTTGCTAATCTAGCGATCTGCTGGTGCTATTATCTGATCATTGACATACTGTGTGTGTCCTCTATGATGGAAATAAGAGATCACATGGCATTAAAAGCATAACCCTTCATGGAATATGAGATTAAATGTCATTAAGCTTAACCCTTCTTGTATATATGCAAATACAGCAATGTTAAAGTTTGAATGCTAATGCTAACTTGCTAATGCTAGCGATCTAATGCTTTTCAAATATATGGTCATTTTCATACTGTATGTGTCCTCTATGATGGAAATAAGAGATCAGATGGCATTAAAAGCATAACCCTTCATGGCAATATGAGATTAAATGGCATTCAGGCTTAACCCTTCTTGTATATATAGAAATACAGCAATGTAAAAGTTTGAATGCTAATGCTAACTTGCTAATGCTAGCGATCTAATGCTATTTCAAATATATGGTCATTTTCATACTGTATGTGTCCTCTTGATGGAAATAAGAGATCAGATGGCATTCAAGCATAACCCATCGTGGGAATATGAGATTAGATGGCATTCAAGCTTAACCCTTCTTGTAAATATGCAAATAGTGTAATGTTAAAGTTTGAATGCTAATGCTAGCGATCTAATGCTAGTGCTAACATCTGGTCATTTTCATACTGTACGTGCCCTCTATGATGGAAATAAGAGATCACATGGCATTCAAGCATAACCCATCGTGGGAATATGAGATTAGATGGCATTCAAGCTTAACCCTTCTTGTAAATATGCAAATAGTGTAATGTTAAAGTTTGAATGCCAATGCTAGCGAACTAATGCTAGTGCTAATATCTGGTCATTGTCATACTCTATGTGTACTCTATGATGGAAATAAGAGATCAGACGGCATTAAAGCATAACCCTTCATGGTAATATGAGATAAAATGGCATTATAGCTTAACACTTCTTCTATATATACAAATACAGCAATGTTAAAGTTTGAATGCTAATGCTAACTTGATAATGCTAGCGATCTAATGCTAGTGCAAATATATGGTCATTTTCATACTGTATGTGTCCTCTTTGATGGAAATAAGAGATCAGATGGCATTAAAGCATAACCCTTCATGGGAATATGAGATTAAATGTCATTAAAGCTTAACCCTTCTTGTATAAAAACAAATACAGCAATGTTAAAGTTTGAATGCTAATGCTAACTTGCTAATGCTAGCGATCTAATGCTAGTGCAAATATATGGCCATTTTCATACTGTATGTGTCCTCTATGATGGAAATAAGAGATCAGATGGCATTAAAGCATAACCCTTGATGGCAATATGAGATTAAATGGCATTAAAGCTTAACGCTTCTTGTATAAATTCAAATACAGCAATGTTAAAGTTTGAATGCTAATGCTAACTTGCTAATGCTAGCGATCTAATGCTAGTGCTAATATCTGGTCATTTTCATACTGTACGTGCCCTCTATAATGGAAATAAGAGATCACATGGCATTAAAGCATAACCCTTCATGGGAATATGAGATTAAATTCCATTCAAGCTTAACCCTTCTTGTAAATATGCAAATACAGTCATGTTAAAGTTTGAATGCCAATGCTAGCGAACTAATGCTAGTGCTAATATCTGGTGATTGTCATACTCTATGTGTACTCTATGATGGAAATAAGAGATCAGACGGCATTAAAGCATAACCCTTCATGGCAATATGAGATAAAATGGCATTAAAGCTTAACACTTCTTGTATATATACAAATACAGCAATGTTAAAGTTTGAATGCTAATGCTAACTTGCTAATGCTAGCGATCTAATGCTAGTGCAAATATATGGTCATTTTCATACTGTATGTGTCCTCTTTGATGGAAATAAGAGATCAGATGCCATTAAAGCATAACCCTTCATGGGAATATGAATTTAAATGGCATTCAAGCTTAACCCTTCTTGTATATATGCAAATACAGCAATGTTAAAGTTTGAATGCTAATGCTAACTTGCTAATGCTAGCTATCTAATGCTAGTGCTAATATCTGCTCATTGTCAAACTCTATGTGTCCTCTATGATGGTAATAAGAGATCAGATGGCATTAAAGCATAACCCTTCATGGCAATATGAGATTAAATGGCATTAAAGTTTAACCCTTCTAGTATATATGCAAATACAGCACTGTTAAAGTTTGAATGCTAATGCTAACTTGCTAATGCGAGCGATTTAATGCTATTGCTAATATCTGGTCATTTTCATACTCTAGGTGTCCTCTATTATGGAAATAAGTGATCACATGGCATTAAAGCATAACCCTTCATGGGAATATGAGATTAGATGGCAATCAAGCTAAACCCTTCTTGTAAATATGCAAATACAGTCATGTTAAAGTTTGAATGCTAATGCTAGCGATCTAATGCTAGTGCTAATATCTGGTCAATGTCATCCTGTATGTGTCCTCTAGATGGAAATAAGAGATCAGATGGCATTAAAGTATAACCCTTCATGGCAATATGAGATTAAATGTCAATAAGGATTAACCCTTCTTGTATTTATACAAATACAGCAATGTTAAAGTTTGAATGCTAATGCTAACTGGCTAATGCTAGCGATCTAATGCTAGTGCTAATATCTTGTCATTTTCATACTGTACTTGTCCTCTATGATGGAAATAAGAGATCATATGGCATTAAAGCATAACCCTTCATGGCAATATGAGATTAAATGGCATTAAAGCTTAACCCTTCTTGTATAAAAACAAATACAGCAATGTTAAAGTTTGAATGCTAATGCTAACTTGCTAATGCTAGCGATCTAATGCTAGTGCCAATATCTGGTCATTGTCATACTGTATGTGTCCTCTATGATGGAAATAAGAGATCAGATGGCATTAAAGCATATCCCTTCATGTGAATATGCGATTAGATGCCATTAAAGCTTAACCCTTCTTGTTTATGCAAAAACAGTAATGTTAAAATTTTAAATGCTAATGCTAACTTGCTGATGCTAGGGATCTAATGCTGGTGCTAATATCTGGTCATTTTCCTACTGTACATGTCCTCTATGATGGAAATAAGAGATCAGATGGCATTAAAGCATAACCCTTCATGGGAATATGAGATTAAATGGCATTAAAGCTTAACCCTTCTTGTATATATGCAAATACAGCAATGTTAAAGTTTGAATGCTAATGCTAACTTTCTAATGCTAGCGATCAAATGCTAGTGCTAATATCTGGTCATTGTCATACTGTATGTGTCCTCTATGATGGAAATAAGAGATCAGATTGCATTAAAGCACAACCCTTCATGGCAATATGAGATTAAATGGCATTAAAGCTTAACCCTTCTTGTATAAATTCAAATAGAGCAATGTTAAAGTTTGAATGCTAATGCTAACTTTGTAAATGCTTGATCTAATGCTAGTGCTAATATCTTCATTGTCATAATTGCTAATACTGGTCGTGTTTTTAAATATGATGGACATAATGATGGATACATGGCATTATGGCATTAACCCTTCATCATGGAATATGAGATTAGATGGCATTAAAAGTTTAACCCTTCTTGTAAATATGCAAAGACAGTCATGTTAAAGTTTCAATGCTAATGCTAGCGATCTAATGCTAGTGCTAAAATCTGGTCATTGTCATACTGTATGTGTCCTCTATGATGGAAATAATAGATCAAATGGCATTAAAGCATAACCCTTCATGGGAATATGAGATTAAATGGCTTTAATGCTTAACCCTTCTTGTATATATGCAAATACAGCAATGTTAAAGTTTTGCTAATGCTAATGCTAACTTCTAATGCTAGTGCTAATATCTGGTATTTTCATAATATCTGTGTCATTATGCAAATAAGAGATCAAATGGCATTAAAGCAAAACCCTTGATGGAAATAAGAGATCAGATGGCATTAAAGCATAACCCTTCATGGCAATGTTATGAGATTAAATGGCATTAAAGTTTAACACTCTAGTATATATGCAAATATCAAGATCACTGTTAAAGTTTGAATGCATTAAAATCCTAACTTGTATATTACAAATACAGCAATGTTAAAGTTTGAATGCTAAGCTTAATTAAATGCTAGTGCTAATATCTGGTCATTTTCATGCTCTAGGTGTCCTATATGATGGAAATAAGAGATCAGATGGCATCAAAGCATAACCCTTCATGGGAACATGAGATTAAAAGGCATTATAGCTTAACCCTTCTTGTATATATGCAAATACAGCAATGTTAAAGTTTGAATGCTAATGCTAACTTGATAATGCTAGCGATCTAATGCTAGTGCTAATATCTGGTCATTTTCATACTGTGCGTGCCCTCTATGATGCAAATAAGAGATCACATGGCATTAAAGCAAAACCCTTCATGGGAATATGAGATTAGATGGCATTCAAGCTTAACCCTTCTTGTATATATACAAATACAGCAATGTTAAAGTTTGAATGCTAATGCTAACTTGCTAATGCTAGCGATCTAATGCTAGTGCAAATATATGCCCATTTTCATACTGTATGTGTCCTCTATGATGGAAATAAGAGATCAGATGGCATTAAAGCATAACCCTTCATGGGAATATGAGATTAAATGGCATTAAAGCTTAACCCTTCTTGTATTTATGCAAATACAGCAATGTTAAAGTTTGAATGCTAATGCTAACTTGCTAATGCTAGCGATCTAATGCTAGTGCTAATATCTGGTCATTGTCATGCTCTATGTGTCCTCTATGATGGTTATAAGAGATCAGATGGCATTAAAGCATAACCCTTCATGGCAATATGAGATTAAATGGCATTAAAGTTTAACCCTTCTAGTATATATGCAAATACAGCACTGTTAAAGTTTGAATGCAAATGCTAACTTGCTAATGCTAGCGATTTAATGCTAGTGCTAATATCTGCTCATTTTCATACTCAAGCTGTCCTCTATTATGGAAATAAGAGATCACATGGCATTAAAGCATAACCCTTCATGGGAATATGAGATTAGATGGCAATCAAGCTTAACCCTTCTTGTAAATATGCAAATACAGTCATGTTAAAGTTTGAAATCTAATGCTAGCGATCTAATGCAACTGCTAATATCTGGTCATTGTCATCCTGTATGTGTCCTCTAGATGGAAATAAGAGATCAGATGGCATTAAAGTATAACCCTTCATGGCAATATGAGATTAAATGGCAATAAGGATTAACCCTTCTTGTATATATACAAATACAGCAATGTTAAAGTTTGAATGCTAATGCTAACTGGCTAATGCTAGCGATCTAATGCTAGTGCTAATATCTTGTCATTTTCATACTGTACTTGTCCTCTATGATGGAAATAAGAGATCAGATGGCATAAAAGCATAACCCTTCATGGGAATATGAGAATAAATGCCATTCAAGTTTAACCCTTCTAGTATATATGCAAATACAGCACTGTTCAAGTTTGAATGCTAATGCTAACTTGCTAATGCTAGCGATTTAATGCTAGTGCTAATATCTGGTCATTTTCATACTCTTGGTGTCCTCAATTATGGAAATAAGAGATCAGATGGCATTAAAGCATAACCCTTCAATGGAACATGAGATTAAAAGGCATTATAGCTTAACCCTTCTTTTATATATGCAAATACAGCAATGTTAAAGTTTGAATGCGAATGCTAACTTGCTAATGCTAGTGATCTAATGCTAGTGCTAATATCTGGTCATTTTCATACTGTACGTGCCCTCTATGATGGAAATAAGAGATCACATGGCATTAAAGCATAACCCTTCATGGGAATATGAGATTAGATGGCATTCAAGCTTAACCCTTCTTTTAAATATGCAAATACAGCCATGTTAAAGTTTGAATGCAAATGCTAGCGATCTAATGCTGGTGCTATTATCTGATCATTGACATACTGTGTGTGTCCTCTATGATGGAAATAAGAGATCACATAGCATTAAAGCATAACCCTTCATGGGAATTTGAGATTAAATGTCATTAAAGCTTAACCCTTCTTGTATATATGCAAATACAGCAATGTTAAAGTTTGAATGCTAATGCTAACTTGCTAATGCTAGCGATCTAATGCTGGTGCTAATATCTGGTCATTGTCATACTGTATCTGTCCCCTATCATGGAAATAAGAGATCAGATGGCATGAAAAGCATAACCCTTCATGGCAATATGAGATTAAATGCCATTAAGGCTTAACCCTTCTTGTATATATAGAAATACAGCAATGTAAAAGTTTGAATGCTAATGCTAACTTGCCAATGCTAGCGATCTAATGTTATTTCAAATATATGGTCATTTTCATACTGTATGTGTCCTCTTGATGGAAATAAGAGATCAGATGGCATTAAAGCATAACCCTTCATGGGAATATGAGATTAAATCGCATTCAAGCTTAACCCTTCTTGTATATATACAAATACAGCAATGTTAAAATTTGAATGCTAATGCTAACTTGTTAATGCTAGCGATCTAATGCTAGTGCTAATATCTGGTCATTTTCATACTGTACGTGCCCTCTATGATGGAAATAAGAGATCACATGGCATTCAAGCATAACCCATCGTGGGAATATGAGATTAGATGGCATTCAAGCTTAACCCTTCTTGTAAATATGGAAATAGTGTAATGTTAAAGTTTGAATGCTAATGCTAACTTGCTAATGCTAGCGATCTAATGCTAGTGCTAATATCTGGTCATTTTCATACTGTACGTGCCCTCTATAATGGAAATAAGAGATCACATGGCATTAAAGCATAACCCTTCATGGGAATATGAGATTAAATTCCATTCAAGCTTAACCCTTCTTGTAAATATGCAAATACAGTCTTGTTAAAGTTTGAATGCCAATGCTAGCGAACTAATGCTAGTGCTAATATCTGGTCATTGTCATACTCTATGTGTACTCTATGATGGAAATAAGAGATCAGACGGCAATAAAGCATAACCCTTCATGGCAATATGAGATAAAATGGCATTAAAGCTTAACACTTCTTGTATATATACAAATACAGCAATGTTAAAGTTTGAATGCTAATGCTAACTTGCTAATGCTAGCGATCTAATGCTAGTGCAAATATATGGTCATTTTCATACTGTATGTGTCCTCTTTGATGGAAATAAGAGATCAGATGGCATTAAAGCATAACCCCTCATGGGAATATGAGATTAAATGTCATTAAAGCTTAACCCTTCTTGTATAAAAACAAATACAGCAATGTTAAAGTTTGAATGCTAATGCTAACTTGCTAATGCTAGCGATCTAATTCTAGTGCAAATATATGGCCATTTTCATACTGTACTTGTCCTCTATGATGGAAATAAGAGATCAGATGGCATTAAAGCACAACCCTTCATGGGAATATGAGATTAAATGTCATTAAAGCTTAACCCTTCTTGTATACATGCAAATACAGCAATGTTAAAGTTTGAATGCTAATGCTAACTTGCTAATGCTAGCGATCTAATGCTAGTGCTAATATCTGGTCATTGTCATACTGTATGTGTCCTCTATGATGGAAATAAGAGATCAGATGGCATTAATGCATAACCCTTCATGGCAATATGAGATTAAATGGCATTAAAGCTTAACGCTTCTTGTATAAATTCAAATACAGCAATGTTAAAGTTTGAATGCTAATGCTAACATGCTAATGCTAGCGATCTAATGCTAGTGCTAATATCCGGTCATTTTCATACTGTACGTGCCCTCTATAATGGAAATAAGAGATCAGATGGCATTAAAGCATAACCCTTCATTGCAACATGAGATTAAATGGCATTAAAGCTTAACGCTTCTTGTATAAATTCAAATACAGCAATGTTAAAGTTTGAATGCTAATGCTAACTTGCTAATGCTAGCGATCCAATGCTAGTGCTAATATCTGGTCATTGTCCTACAGTACATGTCCTCTTTGATGTTAATAATTGATCACATGGCATTTAAGCATATCCCTTCATGTGAATATGTGATTAGATGGCATTAGAGCTTAACCCTTCTTGTATATATGTAAATACAGCAATGGTAAAATTTGATTGCTAATGCTAACTTGCTAATGCTAGCGATCTAATGCTAGTGCTAATATCTGGTCATTTTCATACTGTTCGTGTCCTCTATGATGGAAATAAGAGATCAGATTGCATTAAAGCATAAGTCTTCATGGGAATATGAGATTAAATGACATTAAAGCTTAACCCTTCTTGTATATATGCAAATACAGCAATGTTAAAATTTGAATGCTAATGCTAACTTGCTAATGCTAGCGATCTAATGCTAGTGCTAATATCTTGTCGTTTTCATACTGTACTTGTCCTCTATGATGGAAATAAGAGATCAGATGGCATTAAAGCGTAACCCTTCATGGGAATATGAGATTAAATGGCATTCAAGCTTAACCCTTCTTGTATATATGCAAATACAGCAATGTTAAAATTTGATTGCTAATGCTAACTTGCTTATGCTAGCGATCTAATGGTAGTGCAAATATATGGTCATTTTCATGCTGAATGTGTCCTCTATGATGGAAATAAGAGATCAGATGGCATTAAAGCATAACCCTTCATGGCAATATGAGATTATATGGCATTAAAGCTTAACCCTTCTTGTATTAATTCAAATACAGCAATGTTAAAGCTTGAATGCTAATGCTAACTTGCTAATGCTAGCCATCTAATGCTAGTGCTAATATCTTGTCGTTTTCATACTGTACTTGTCCTCTTTGATTGAAATAAGAAATTAGATGGCATTAAAGCATAACCCTTCATGGGAATATGATATTAAATGGCATTAAAGCCTAACCCTTCATGTATAAAAACAAATACAGCAATGTTAAAGTTTGAATGCTAATGCTAACTTGCTAACGCTAGCGATCTAATGCTAGTGCTAATATCTGGTCATTGTAATCCTGTATGTATCCTCTAGATTGAAATAAGAGATCAGATGGCATTAAAGCATAACCCTTAATGGCAAAATGAGATTAAATGGCATTAAGGCTTAACCCTTCTTGTATATATACAAATACAGCAATGTTAAAGTTTGAATGCTAATGCTAACTTGCTAATGCTAGCGATCTAATGCTAGTGCTAATATCTTGTCGTTTTCATACTGTACTTGTCCTCTATGATGGAAATAAGAGATCAGATGGCATTAAAGCGTAACCCTTCATGGGAATATGAGATTAAATGGCATTCAAGCTTAACCCTTCTTGAATATATACAAATACAGCAATGTTAAAATTTGATTGCTAATGCTAACTTGCTTATGCTAGCGATCTAATGCTAGTGCAAATATATGGTCATTTTCATGCTGTATGTGTCCTCTATGATGGAAATAAGAGATCAGATGGCATTAAAGCATAACCCTTCATGGCAATATGAGATTATATGGCATTAAAGCTTAACCCTTCTTGTATTAATTCAAATACAGCAATGTTAAAGTTTGAATGCTAATGCTAACTTGCTAATGCTAGCCATCTAATGCTAGTGCTAATATCTTGTCGTTTTCATACTGTACTTGTCCTCTATGATTGAAATAAGAGATTAGATGGCATTAAAGCATAACCCTTCATGGGAATATGATATTAAATGGCATTAAAGCCTAACCCTTCTTGTATGTATGCAAATACAGCAATGCTAAAGTTTTAATGCTAATGCTAACTTGCTAATGCTAGCGATCTAATGTTAGTGCAAATATATGCCCATTTTCATACTGTATGTGTCCTCTATGATGGAAATAAGAGATCAGATGGCATTAAAGCATAACCCTTCATGGGAATATGAGATTAAATGGCATTAAAGCTTAACCCTTCTTGTATTTATGCAAATACAGTCATGTTAAAGTTTGAATGCTAATGCTAGTTATCTAATGCTAGTGCTAATATCTGGTCATTGTCATACTGTATGTGTCCTCTATGATGGAAATAATAGATCAAATGGCATTAAAGCATAACCCTTCATGGGAATATGAGATTAGATGGCATTCAAGCTTAACCATTCTTGTAAGTATGCAAATACAGTCATGTTAAAGTTTGAATGCTAATGCTAGTTATCTAATGCTAGTGCTAATATCTGGTCATTGTCATACTGAATGTGTCCTCTATGATGGAAATAATACATCAAATGGCATTAAAGCATAACCCTTCATGGGAATATGAGATTAAATGGCATTAATGCTTAACCCTTCTTGTATATATGCAAATACAGCAATGTTAAAGTTTGAATGCTAATGCTAACTTGCTAATGCGAGCGATCTAATGCTAGTTCTAATATCTGGTCATTGTCATACTGTACGTGTCCTCTATGATGGAAATAAGAGATCAGATGGCATTAAAGCACAACCCTTCATTGCAATATGAGATTAAATGGCATTAAAGCTTAACCCTTCTTGTATAAATTCAAATAGAGCAATTTTAAAGTTTGAATGCTAATGCTAACTTACTAATGCTAGCGATCTAATGCTAGTGCTAATATCTGGTCATTTTCATACTGTACGTGCCCTCTATGATGGACATAAGAGATCACATGGCATTAAAGCATAACCCTTCATGGGAATATGAGATTAGATGGCATTCAAGCTTAACCCTTCTTGTAAATATGCAAAGACAGTCATGTTAAAGTTTCAATGCTAATGCTAGCGATCTAATGCTAGAGCTAATATCTGGTCATTGTCATACTGTATGTGTCCTCTATGATGGAAATAATAGATCAAATGGCATTAAAGCATAACCCTTCATGGGAATATGAGATTAAATGGCATTATTGCTTAACCCTTCTTGTATATATGCAAATACAGCAATGTTAAAGTTTGAATGCTAATGCTAACTTGCTAATGCTAGCGATCTACTGCTAGTGCTAATATCTGGTCATTGTCATACTCTATGTGTACTCTATGATGGAAATAAGAGTTCAGATGGCATTAAAGCATAACCCTTCATGGCATTATGAGATTAAATGGCATTAAAGTTTAACCCTTCTAGTATATATGCAAATACCGCACTGTTAAAGTTTGAATGCTAATCCTAACTTGCTAATGCTAGCGATTTAATGCTAGTGCTAATATCTGGTCATTTTCATACTCTAGGTGTCCTATATGATGGAAATAAGAGATCAGATGGCATTAAAGCATAACCCTTCATGGCAATATGAGATTAAATGGCATTAAAGTTTAACCCTTCTAGTATATATGCAAATACAGCAATGTTAAAGTTTGAATGCTAATGCTAACTTGCTAATGCTAGCGATTTAATGCTAGTGCTAATATCTGGTCATTTTCATACTCTAGGTGTCCTATATGATGGAAATAAGAGATCACATGGCATTAAAGCAAAACCCTTCATGGGAATATGAGATTAGATGGCATTCAAGCTTAACCCTTCTTATAAATATGCAAATACAGTCATGTTAAAGTTTGAATGCTAATGCTAGCGATCTAATGCTAGTGCTAATATGTGGTCATTGTCATACTGTATGTGTCCTCTATGATGGAAATAAGAGATCAGATGGCATTAAAGCATAACCCTTCATGGCAATATGAGATAAAATGGCATTAAAGCTTAACACTTCTTGTATATATACAAATACAGCAATGTTAAAGTTTGAATGCTAATGCTAACTTGCTAATGCTAGCGATCTAATGCTAGTGCAAATATATGCCCATTTTCATACTGTATGTGTCCTCTCTGATGGAAATAAGAGATCAGATGGCATTAAAGCATAACCCTTCATGGGAATATGAGATAAAATGGCATTAAAGCTTAACCCTTCTTGTATTTATGCAAATACAGCAATGTTAAAGTTTGAATGCTAATGCTAACTTGCTAATGCTAGCGATCTAATGCTACTGCTAATATCTGGTCATTCTCATACTGTAAGTGTCCTCTTGATGGAAATAAGTGATCAGATAGCATTAAAGCATAACCCTTTATGGCAATATGAGATTAAAAGGCATTAAGTCTTAACCCTTGTTGTATATATAAAAATACAGCAATGTTAAAGTTTGAATGCTAATGCTAACTGGCTATTGCTAGCGATCTAATGCTAGTGCTAATATCTTGTCATTTTCATACTGTACTTGTCCTCTATGATTGAAATAAGAGATCAGATTCCATAAAAGCATAACCCTTCATGGGAATATGAGATTTAATGCCATTCAAGCTTAACCCTTATTGTATATATACAAATACAGCAATGTTAAAATTTGAATGCTAATGCTAACTTAATAATGCTAGCGATCTAATGCTAGTTCAAATACATGGTCATTTTCATACTGTATGTGTCCTCTTTGATGGAAATAAGAGATCAGATGGCATTAAAGCATAACCCTTCAAGGGAATATAAGTTTAAATGGCATTAAAGCTTAACCCTTATTGTATAAATGCAAATACAGCAATGTTAAAGTTTGAATGCTAATGCTTACTTGCTAATGCTAACAATCTAATGCTAGTGCTAATATCTGGTCATTGTCAGACTCTATGTGTCCTCTATGATGGAAATAAGAGATCAGATGGCATTAAAGCATAACCCTTCATCGCAATATGAGATTAAATGGCATTAAAGCTTAACACTTCTTGTATATATACAAATACAGCAATGTTAAAGTTTGAATCCTAATGCAAACTTGCTAATGCTAGCGATCTAATGCTAGTGCAAATATATGGCAATTTCATACTGTATGTGTCCTCTATGATGGAAATAAGAGATCAGATGACATTAAAGCATAACCCTTCATGGGATTATGAGATTAAATGGCATTAAAGCTTAACCCTTCTTGTATTCATGCAAATACAGCAATGTTAAAGTTTGAATGCTAATGCTAACTTGCTAATGCTAGCGATCTAATGCTAGTGCTAATATCTGGTCATTCTCATCTTGTATGTGTCCTCTTGATGGAAATAAGAGATCAGATAGCATTAAAGCAAAACCCTTCATGGCAATATGAGATTAAATGGCATTAAGGCTTAACCCTTCTTGTATATAAAAAAATACAGCAATGTTTAAGTTTGAATGCTAATGCTAACTTGCTAATGCTAGCGATCTAATGCTAGTGCAAATATATGGTCATTTTCATACTGTATGTATCCTCTTTGATGGAAATAAGAGATCAGATGGCATTAAAGCATAACCCTTCATGGGAATATAAGTTTAAATGGCATTAAAGTTTTACCATTCTAGTATATATGCAAATACAGCACTGTTCAAGTTTGAATGCTAATGCTAGCTTGCTAATGCTAGCGATTTAATGCTAGTGCTAATATCTGGTAATTTTCATACTCTAGGTGTCCTCTATTATGGAAATAAGAGATCAGATGGCATTTAAGCATAACCCTTCATGGCAATATGAGATAAAATGGCATTAAAGCTTAACACCTCTTGTATAAAAACAAATACAGCAATGTTAAAGTTTGAATGCTAATGCTAACTTGCTAATGCTAGCGATATAATGCTAGTGCTAATATCTGGTCATTTTCATACTGTACGTGTCCTCTATGATGGAAATAAGAGATCACATGGCATTAAAGCATAAACCTTCATGGGAATATGAGATAAGATGCCATTAAAGCTTAACCCTTCTTGTTAATATGCAAATACAGTCATTTTAAAGTTTGAATGCTAATGCTAGCGATCTAATGCTAGTGCTAATATCTGGTCATTGTCATACTGTATGTGTCCTCAATGATGGAAAAAAGAGATCAGATGGCATTAAAGCATAACCCTTCATGGGAATATGAGATTAAATGGCATTAGAGCTTCACCCTTCTTGTACATATGCAAATACAGCAATGTTAAAGTTTGAATGCTAATGCTAACTTGGTAATGCTACCGATCTAATGCTAGTGCTAATATATGGTCATTTTCATACTGTTCGTGTCCTCTATGATGGAAATACAAGATCAGATGCCTTTAAAGCATAACCTTTCATGGCAATATGAGATTAAATGGCATTAAAGCTTAACCCTTCTAGTATATATGCAAATACAGCACTGTAAAAGTTTGAATGCTAATGCTAACTTGCTAATGATAGCGATCTAATGCTAGTGCTAATATCTGGTCATTTTCATACTGTACGTGTCCTCTATGATGGAAATAAGAGATCAGATGGCATTAAAGCGTAACCCTTCTTGCGAATATGAGATTAAATGGCATTAAAGCTTAACCCTTCTTGTATATATGCAAATACAGAATTGTTAAATTTGAATGCCAATGCATACTTGCTAATGCTAGCGATCTAATGCTAGTGCTAATATCTGGTCATTTTCATACTGTACGTGTCCTCTATAATGGAAATAAGAGATCACATGGCATTAAAGCATAACCCTTCATGAGATTATGAGATTAGATGGCAATAAAGCTTAACCCTTCTTATAAATATGCAAATACAGTCATGTTAAAGTTTGAATGCTAATGCTACCGATCTAATGCTAGTGCTAATATCTGGTCATTGTCATACTGTTTGTGTCCTCTATGATGGAAATTTGAGATCACATGGCATTAAAGCATAACCCTTCATGGCAATTTGAGATTTTAATGGCATTAAAGCTTAACCCTTCTAGTATATATGCAAATACAGCACTGTAAAAGTTTGAATGCTAATGCTAACTTGCTAATGCTGGCGATCTAATGCTAGTGCTAATATCTGGTCATTTTCATACTGTACAGGTCCTCTATCATGGAAATGAGAGATCAGATGGCATTAAAGCGTAACCCTTCTTGGGAATATTAGATTAAATGGCATTAAAGCTTAACCCTTCTTGTATTTATGCAAATACAGCAATGTTAAATTTGAATGCTAATGCATACTTGATAATGCTAGCGATCAAATGCTAGTGCTAATATCTGTTCATTCTCATACTGTATGTGACCTCTATGATGGAAATAAGAGATCAGATGGCATTAAAGCATAACCCTTCATGGCAATATGAGATTAAATGGCATTAAAGCTTAACCCTTCTTGGACATAGGCAAATACAGTCATTTTAAAGTTTGAATGCTAATGCAAGCGTTCTAATGCTAGTGCTAATATCTGGTCATTTTTATACTGTTCGTGTCCTCTATGATGGAAATAAGAGATCAGATGCCTATAAAGCATAACCCTTCATGGGAATATGAGATTAAATGCCATTAAAGCTTAACCCTTCTTGTACATATGCAAATACAGCAATGTTAACGTTTGAATGCTAATGCTAACTTGCTAATGCTAGCGATCAAATGCTAGTGCTAATATCTGGTCATTTTCATACTGTTCGTGTCCTCTCTGATGGAAATAAGAGATCAGATGCCTTTAAAGCATAACCCTTCAGGGCAATATGAGATTAAATGGCATTAAAGCTTAACCCTTCTAGTATGTATGCAAATTCAGCACTGTTAAAGTTTGAATGCTAATGCTATCTTGCTAATGCTAGCGATATAATGCTAGTGCTAATATCTGTTCATTTTCATACTGTTCATGTCCTCTATGATGGAAATAAGAGATCAGATGGCATTAAAGCGTAACCCTTCTTGGGAATATGAGATTAAATGGCAAAAGCTTAACCCTTCTTGTATATGCAAATACAGCAATGTTAAATTTGAATGCTAATGCATACTTGCTAATGCTAGCGATCTAATGCTAGTGCTAATATCTGGTCATTTTCATACTGTACGTGTCCTCTATAATGGAAATAAGAGATTACATGGCATTAAAGCATAACCCTTCATTGGAATATGAGATTAGATGCAATTAAAGCTCAACCCTTCTTGTAACTATGCAAATACAGTCATGTTAAAGTTTAAATGCTAATGCTAGCGATCTAATGCTAGTGCTAATATCTGGTCATTGTCATACTGTATGTGTCCTCTATGATGGAAATAAGATATCAGATGGCATTAAAGCATAACCCTTCATGGCAATTTGAGATTAAATGGCATTAAAGCTTATCCCTTCTTGTATATATACAATTACAGGAATGTTAAAGTTTGAATGCTAATGCTAACTTGGTAATGCTAGCGATCTTATGCTAGTGCTAATATCTGGTCATTTTCATACTGTTCGTGTCCTCTTTGATGGAAATACGAGATCAGATGCCTTTAAAGCATAACCCTTCAGGGCAATATGAGATTAAATGGCATTAAAGCTTAACCCTTCTAGTATATATGCAAATTCAGCACTGTTAAAGTTTGAATGCTAATGCTAACTTGCTAATGCTAGCGATATAATGCTAGTGCTAATATCTGTTCATTTTCAAACTGTACGTGTCCTCTATGATGGAAATAAGAGATCAGATGGCATTAAAGCGTAACCCTTCTTGGGAATATTAGATTAAATGGCATTAAAGCTTAACCCTTCTTGTATTTATGCAAATACAGCAATGTTAAATTTGAATGCTAATGCATACTTGATAATGCTAGCGATCAAATGCTAGTGCTAATATCTGTTCATTCTCATACTGTATGTGACCTCTATGATGGAAATAAGAGATCAGATGGCATTAAAGCATAACCCTTCATGGCAATATGAGATTAAATGGCATTAAAGCTTAACCCTTCTTGGACATAGGCAAATACAGTCATTTTAAAGTTTGAATGCTAATGCAAGCGTTCTAATGCTAGTGCTAATATCTGGTCATTTTCATACTGTTCGTGTCCTCTATGATGGAAATAAGAGATCAGATGCCTATAAAGCATAACCCTTCATGGGAATATGAGATTAAATGCCATTAAAGCTTAACCCTTCTTGTACATATGCAAATACAGCAATGTTAACGTTTGAATGCTAATGCTAACTTGCTAATGCTAGCGATCAAATGCTAGTGCTAATATCTGGTCATTTTCATACTGTTCGTGTCCTCTCTGATGGAAATAAGAGATCAGATGCCTTTAAAGCATAACCCTTCAGGGCAATATGAGATTAAATGGCATTAAAGCTTAACCCTTCTAGTATGTATGCAAATTCAGCACTGTTAAAGTTTGAATGCTAATGCTAACTTGCTAATGCTAGCGATATAATGCTAGTGCTAATATCTGTTCATTTTCATACTGTTCATGTCCTCTATGATGGAAATAAGAGATCAGATGGCATTAAAGCGTAACCCTTCTTGGGAATATGAGATTAAATGCCACTAAAGCTTAACCCTTCTTGTATATATGCAAATACAGCAATGTTAAATTTGAATGCTAATGCATACTTGCTAATGCTAGCGATCTAATGCTAGTGCTAATATCTGGTCATTTTCATACTGTACGTGTCCTCTATAATGGAAATAAGAGATTACATGGCATTAAAGCATAACCCTTCATTGGAATATGAGATTAGATGCAATTAAAGCTCAACCCTTCTTGTAACTATGCAAATACAGTCATGTTAAAGTTTAAATGCTAATGCTAGCGATCTAATGCTAGTGCTAATATCTGGTCATTGTCATACTGTATGTGTCCTCTATGATGGAAATAAGATATCAGATGGCATTAAAGCATAACCCTTCATGGCAATTTGAGATTAAATGGCATTAAAGCTTATCCCTTCTTGTATATATACAATTACAGGAATGTTAAAGTTTGAATGCTAATGCTAACTTGGTAATGCTAGCGATCTTATGCTAGTGCTAATATCTGGTCATTTTCATACTGTTCGTGTCCTCTTTGATGGAAATACGAGATCAGATGCCTTTAAAGCATAACCCTTCAGGGCAATATGAGATTAAATGGCATTAAAGCTTAACCCTTCTAGTATATATGCAAATTCAGCACTGTTAAAGTTTGAATGCTAATGCTAACTTGCTAATGCTAGCGATATAATGCTAGTGCTAATATCTGTTCATTTTCAAACTGTACGTGTCCTCTATGATGGAAATAAGAGATCAGATGGCATTAAAGCGTAACCCTTCTTGGGAATATGAGATTAAATGCCACTAAAGCTTAACCCTTCTTGTATATATGCAAATACAGCAATGTTAAATTTGAATGCTAATGCATACTTGCTAATGCTCGCGATCTAATGCTAGTGCTAATATCTGGTCATTTTCATACTGTACGAGACCTCTATAATGGAAATAAGAGATCACATGGCATTAAAGCATAACCCTTCATTGGAATATGAGATTAGATGCAATTAAAGCTTAACCCTTCTTGTAAATATGCAAATAGAGTCATGTTAAAGTTTTAATGCTAATGCAAGCGATCTAATGCTAGTGCTAATATCTGGTCATTGTCATACTGTATGTGTCCTCTATGATGGAAATAAGAGATCAGATGGCATTAAAGCATAACCCTTAATGGCAATGTGAGATTAAATGGCATTAAAGCTTAACCCTTCTTGTCTATATGCAAATACAGCAATGTTAAAGTTTGAATGCTAATGCTAACTTGCGAATGCTAGCGATCTAATGCTAGTGCTAATATCTGGTCATTTTCATACTGTTAGGTGTGTCCTCTATGATGGAAATAAGAGATCAGTTGCCTTTAAAGCATAACCCTTCATGGGAATATGAGATTAAATTGCATTAAAGCTTAACCCTTCTAGTATATATGCAAATACAGCAATTTTAAAGTTTGAATGCTAATGCATACTTGCTAATGCTAGCGATCTAATGCTAGTCCTAATATCTGGTCATTGTCATACTGAATGTGTCCTCTATGATGGAAATAAGAGATCAGATGGCATTAAAGCATAACCCTTCATGGGGATATGAGATTAAATGGCATTAAAGCTTAACCCTTCTTGTACATATGCAAATACACAATGTTAAAGTTTGAATTCTAATGCTAACTTGCTAATGCTAGCGATCTAATGCTAGTGCTAATATATGGTCATTTTCATACTGTTCGTGTCCTCTATGATGGAAATAAGTGATCAGTTGCCTTTAAACCATAATGCTTCATAAGAATATGAGATTAAATGGCATTAAAGCTTCACCATTCTTGTAAATATGCAAATACAGTATTGTTAAAGTTTGACTGCTAATGCTAGCGATCTAATGCTAGTGCTAATATCTGTTCATTGTCATACTGTTTGTGTCCTCTTTGATGGAAATAAGAGATCAGATGGCATTAAAGCATAACCCTTCATGGCAATATGAGATTAAATGGCATTAATGCTTAACCCTTCTTGTATATATACAAATACAGCAATATGAAAGTTTGAATTCTAATGCTAACTTGCTAATACTAGCGATGTAATGCTAGTGCTAATATCTGGTCATTTTCATACTGTACGTGTCCTCTATGATGGAAATAAGAGTCACATGGCTCTATGATGGAAATAAGAGATCAGATGGCATTAAAGCATAACCCTTCATGGGAATATGAGATTAAATGGCATTAAAGCTTAACCCTTCTTGTATATATGCAAATACAGCATTGTTAAAGTTTGAATGCTAATGCTAACTTGCTAATGCTAGCGATCTAATGCTAGTGCTAATATCTGGTCATTTTTCATACTGTCAGATGGCATTGTCCTCTATGATGGAAATACAGCAAAGTTAAAGTTTGAAGATCATGATGGCATTAAAGTCATTTTCATACTGTTCGTGTCCCTTCTTTAAATCATAACCCTTGGGAATATGAGATAAAATGGCATTAAAGCTTAACCCTTCTTGTATATATGCAAATACAGCAATTTTAAAGTTTGAATGCTAATGCTAACTTGCTAATCTAATCTAATGCTAGTGCTAATATCTGGTCATTTTCATACTGTATGTGTCCTCTATGATGAAAAAAAAGATCAGATGGCATTAAAGATGGAATATGAGATTAAATGGCATTAAAGCTTAACCCTTCTTGTATATATGCAAATACAGCAATGTTAAATTTGAATGCCAATGATACTTGCTAATGGCATTAAAGTGCTAATATCTGGTCATTTTTAAGATCACATGGCATTAAAGCATAACCCTTCATGGGAATATGAGATAAGATGCCATTAAAGCTTAACCCTTCTTGTTAATATGGAAATACAGTCATTTTAAAGTTTGAATGCTAATGCTACCGATCTAATGCTAGTGCTAATATCTGGTCATTGTCATACTGTATGTGTCCTCTATTATGGAAATTTGAGATCACATGGCATTAAAGCATAACCCTTCATGGCAATTTGAGATTTTAATGGCATTAAAGCTTAACCCTTCTTGTATATATACAAATACAACAATGATAAAGTTTGAATGCTAATGCTAACTTGCTAATGCCAGCGATCTAATGCTAGTGCTAATATTTGGTCATTTTCATACTGTACAGGTCCTCTTTCATGGAAATAAGAGATCAGATGGCATTAAAGCGTAACCCTTCTTGGGAATATTAGATTAAATGGCATTAAAACTTAACCCTTCTTGTATTTATGCAAATACAGCAATGTTGAATTTGAATGCTAATGCATACTTTATAATGCTAGCGATCTAATGCTAGTGCTAATATCTGTTCATTCTCATACTGTATGTGACCTCTATGATGGAAATAAGAGATCAGATGCCATTAAAGCATAATCCTTCATGGGAATATGAGATTAAATGGCATTAAAGCTTAACCCTTCTTGTACATTGGCAAATACAGTCATTTTAAAGTTTGATTGCTAATGCTAGCGTTCTAATGCTAGTGCTAATATCTGGTCATTTTCATACTGTTCGTGTCCTCTATGATGGAAATAAGAGATCAGATGCCATTAAAGCATAATCCTTCATGGGAATATGAGATTAAATGGCATTAAAGCTTAACCCTTCTTGTACATATGCAAATACAGCAATGTTAAAGTTTGAATGCTAATGCTAACTTGCTAATGCTAGCGATCTAATGCTTGTGCTAATATCTGGTCATTTTCATACTGTTCGTGTCCTCTATGATGGAAATAAGAGATCAGATGCCATTAAAAGCATAACCCTTCATGGGAATATGAGATTAAATGGCATTAAAAGCTTAACCCTTCTTGTACATATGCAAATACAGCAATGTTAAAGTTTGAATGCTAATGCTAACTTGGTAATGCTAGCGATCTAATGCTAGTGCTAATATCTGGTCATTTTCATACTGTACAGGTCCTCTTTGATGGAAAAAAAGAGATCAGATGCCTTTTTAAAGATTAAATGGCATTAACCCTTCTTGGGAAAAGTTTATGAGATTAAATGGCATTAAAGCTAGTTAATATCCATTTCTTGTATATATGCAAATTCAGCATTAATGTTAACCCTTTTGAAATGATTAATGCTAATATATTGCAAATACAGCAATGTTAAATTTGAATGCTAATGCTAACTTGCTAATCTAATGCTAGTGCTAATATCTGGTCATTTTCATACTGTACGTGTCCTCTATGATGGAAATAAGAGATCAGATGGCATTAAAGCATAAACCTTCATGGGAATATGAGATAAAATGCCATTAAAGCTTAACCCTTCTTGTTAATATGCAAATACAGTCATTTTAAAGTTTGAATGCTAAATGCTAATGCTAGCGATCTAATGCTAGTGCTAATATCTGGTCATTGTCATACTGTATGTGTCCTCAATGATGCAAAAAAGAGATCAGATGGCATTAAAGCATAACTCTTCATGGGAATATGAGATTAAATGGCATAAAAGCTTAACCCTTCTTGTACATATGCAAATACAGCAATGTTAATGTTTGAATGCTAATGCTAACTTGGTAATGCTAGCGATCTAATGCTAGTGCTAATATCTGGTCATTTTCATACTGTTCGTGTCCTCTATGATGGAAATACGAGATCAGATGCCTTTAAATCATAACCCTTCATGGCAATATGAGATTAAATGGCATTAAAGCTTAACCCTTCTAGTATATATGCAAATACAGCACTGTAAAAGTTTGAATGCTAAAGCTAACTTGAAAATGCTCGCGATCTAATGCTAGTCCTAATATTTGTTCATTTTCATACTGTACATGTCCTCTATGATGGAAAAAAAATATCACATGGCATTAAAGCATAACCCTTCATGGGAATATGAGATTCGATGCCATTAAAGCTTAACCCTTCTTGTAAATATTCAAATACACTCATTTTAAAGTTTGAATGCTAATGCTAACGATCTAATGTTAGTGCTAATATCTGGTCATTGTCATACTGTATGTGTCATCCATGATGGAAATAAGAGATCAGATGGCATTAAAGCATAACCCTTAATGGCAATTTGAGATTAAATGGCATTAAAGCTTAACCCTTCTTGTCTATATGCAAATACAGCAATGTTAAAGTTTGAATGCTAATGCTAACTTGCGAATGCTAGCGATCTAATGCTAGTGCTAATATCTGGTCATTTTCATACTGTTCGTGTCCTCTATGATGGAAATAAGAGATCAGTTGCCTTTAAAGCATAACCCTTCATGGGAATATGAGATTAAATGGCATTAAAGCTTAACCCTTTGTATATATATTTTAAAGTTTGAATGCTAAAACTTGCTAATGCTAGATCTAATAGTCCTAATATCTGATCAAACTGTATGTGTCCTCTTTGATTTGATGGCATTAAAGCTAACCCTTCATGGCAAAATGAGATTAAATGGCATTAAAGCTTAACCCTTCTTGTATATATACAAATTCAGCAATGTGAAAGTTTGAATTCTAATGCTAACTTGCTAATACTAGCGATCTAATGCTAGTGTTAATATCTGGTCATTGTAATACTGTATGTGTACTCTATGATGGAAATAAGAGATCAGATGGCATTAAAGCATAACCCTTCATGGGAATATGAGATTAAATGGCATTAAAGCTTAACCATTCTTGTATACATACAAATACAGCAATGTTAAAGTTTGAATGCTAATGCTAACTTAGTAATGCTAGCAATCTAATGCTAGTGCTAATATCTGGTCATTTTTATACTGTACGTGTCCTCTATGATGGAAATAAGAGATCAGATGGCATTAAAGCATAAACCTTAATGGGAATATGATATTAAATGGCATTAAAGCTTATCCCATCTTGTATATAAGCAAATACAGCAATGTTAAAGTTTGAATGCTAATGCTAACTTGCTAGTGCTATTGATCTAATGCTAGTGCTAATATCTGGTCATTTTCATACTGTACGAGTCCTTTATGATGGAAATAAGAGATCAATTTGCATTAAAGCATAACCCTTCATGGGAATATGAGATTAGATGCCATTAAAGCATAACCCTTCTTGTAAATATGCAAATACAGTCATTTTAAAGTTTGAATGCTAATGCTAGCGATCTAATGCTAGTGCTAATATCTGGTCATTGTCATACTGTATGTGTCCTTTATGATGGAAATAAGAGATCAGATGGCATTAAAGCATAACCCTTCATGGGACTATGAGATTTAATGGCATTAAAGCTTAACCCTTCTATTATATATGAAAATACAGCAATGTTAAAGCTTGAATGCTAATGTTAGCGATCATATGCTAGTGCTAATATCTGGTCATTGTCGTACTGTATGTGTCCTCTATGATGGAAATGAGAGATCAGATGGCATTAAAGCATAACCCTTCATGGGTATATGAGATTAAATGGCATTAAAGCTGAAGCCTTCTTGTACATATGCAAATACAGCAATGTTAAAGTTTGAATGCTAATGCAAACTTGCTAATGCTAGCAATCTAATGCTAGTGGTAATATCTGGTAATTTTCATACTGTTCCTGTCCTCTATGATGGAAATACGAGATCAGATGCCTTTAAAGCATAACCCTTCATGGCAATATGAGATTAAATTGCATTAAAGCTTAACCCATCTAGTATATATGCAAATACAGCACTTTTAAAGTTTGAATGCTAATGCTAACTTGCAAATGCTCGCGATCTAATGCTAGTGCTAATATCTGCTCATTTTCATACTGTACCTGTCCTCTATGATGGAAATAAGAGATCAGATGGCATTAAAGCATAACTCTTCATGGGAATATGAGATTAAATGGCATTAAAGCTTAACCCTTCTTGTACACATGCAAATACAGAAATGTTAAAGTTTGAATGCTAATGCTAACTTGCTAATGCTAGCGATCTAATGCTTGTGCTAATATCTGGTCATTTTCATACTGTACGTGTCCTCTATGATGTAAATAAGAGATAAGATGGCATTAAAGCGGAACCCTTCTTGGGAATATTAGATCAAATGGCATTAAAGCTTAACCCTTCTTGTACCTATGCAAATACAGAAATGTTAAAGTTTGAATTCTAATGCTAACTTGCTAATGCTAGCGATCTAATGCTAGTGCTAATATATGGTCATTTTCATACTGTTCGTGTCCTCTATGATGTAAATAAGAGATCAGATGCCTTTAAAGCATAACCCTTCATGGGAATATGAGATTAAATGGCATTAAAGCAGAACCCTTCTTGTAAAAATGCAAATACCATCATGTTAAAGTTTGAAAGCTAATGCTAGCAATCTAATGCTAGTGCTAATATCTCTTCATTGTCATACTGTATGTGTCCTCTTTGATGGAAATAAGAGATCAGATGCCATTAAAGCATAACCCTTCATGGCAATATGAGATGAAATGGCATTAAAGCTTAACCCTTCTTGTATATATACAAAAACAGCAATGGTAAAGTTTGAATGCTAATGCTAACTTGCTAATGCTAGCGATCTAATGCAAGTGCTAATATCTGGTTTTTTTCATACTGTACGTGTACTCTATGATGGAAATTAGAGATCAGATGGCATTAAAGCATAACCCTTCATGGGAATATGAGATTTTATGGCATTAAAGCTTAACCCTTCTTGTAAATATGCAAATACAGTCATGTTAAAGTTTGAATGCTAATGCTACCGATCTAATGCTAGTGCTAATATCTGGTCATTGCCATACTGTATGTGTCCTCTATGATGGAAATAAGAGATCATATGGCATTAAAGCATAACCCTTCATGGCAATTTGAGATTTTAATGTCATTAAAGCTTAGCCCTTCTTGTATATATACAAATACAGCAATGTTAAAGTTTGAATGCTAATGCTAACTTGCTAATGCTAGCGATCTAATTCTTGCGCTAATATCTGGTCATTTTCATACTGTACGTGTCCTCTATGATGTAAATAAGAGATAAGATGGCATTAAAGCGGAACCCTTCTTGGGAATATTAGATCAAATGGCATTAAAGCTTAACCCTTCTTGTACATATGCAAATACAGAAATGTTAAAGTTTGAATTCTAATGTTAACTTGCTAATGCTAGCGATCTAATGCTAGTGCTAATATATGGTCATTTTCATACTGTTCGTGTCCTCTATGATGGAAATAAGAGATCAGTTGCCTTTAAACCATAACCCTTCATGGGAATATGAGATTAAATGGCATTAAAGCTCAACCGTTCTTGTAAATATGCAAATACAGTCATGTTAAAGTTTGAATGCTAATGCTAGCGATCTAATGCTAGTGCTAATATCTGTTCATTGTCATACTGTATGTGTCCTCTTTGATGGAAATAAGAGATCAGATGCAATTAAAGCATAACTCTTCATGGCAATATGAGATCAAATGGCATTAAAGCTTAACCCTTCTTGTATACATACAAATACAGCAATGTTTAATTAGAATGCTAATGCTAACGTGCTAATGCTAGCAATCTAATGCTAGTGCTATTATCTGGTCATTTTCATTCTGTATGTGTCCTCTATAATGGAAATAAGAGATCAGATGTCATTAAAGCATAACCCTTCATGGCAATTTGACATTAAATGGCATTAAAGCTTAACCCTTCTTGTATATATACCAATTCAGCAATGTTAAAGTTTGAATGCCAATGCCAACTTGCTAATGCTAGCGATCTAATGCTAGTGCTAATATCTGGTCAAATTCATTCTGTTCGTGTCCTCTATGATGGAAATAAGAGATCAGATGCCTTTTAAGCATAACCCTTCATGGGAATATGAGATTAAATGGCATTAAAGCTTTACCCTTCTAGTATATATGAAAAATCAGCAATGTTTAAGTTTGAATGTTAATGTTAGCGATCTTATGCTAGTGCGAATATCTGGTCAATGTCATACTGTATGTGTCCTCTATGATGGAAATTAGAGATCAGATGGCATTAAAGCATTCCCCTTCATGGGAATATGAGATTAAATGGCATTAAAGCTTAACCCTTCATGTAAAAATGCAAATTCAGTCATTTTAAAGTTTGAATGCTAATGCTAGCGATCTAATGCTAGTGCTAATATCTGGTCATTGTCATACTGTATGTGTCCTTTATGATGGAAATAAGAGATCAGATCGCATTAAAGCATAACCCTTCATGGGAATATGAGATTAAATGGCATTATAGCTTCACCCTTCTTGTACATATGCAAAAACAGCACTGTTAAAGTTTGAATGCTAATGCTAACTTGCTAATGCTCACAATCTAATGCTAGTGCTAATATCTGCTCATTTTCATCCTCTACTTGTCCTCTATGATGGAAATAAGAGATCAGATGGCATTAAAGCATAACCCTACATGGGAATATGAGATTAAATGGCATTAAAGCTTAACCCTTCTTGTAAATATGCAAATACAGCACTGTTAAATTTGAATGCTAATGCTAGCGATCTAATGCTAGTGCTAATATCTGTTCATTGTCATACTGTACTTGTCCTCTATGATGGAAATAAGAGATCAGATGCCATTAAAGCATAACCCTTCATGGCAATATGAGATTAAATGGCATTAAAGCTTAACCCTTCTTGTATATATACAAATACAGCAATGTTAAAGTTTGAATGCTAATGCTAACTTGCTAATGCTAGCGATCTAATGCTAGTGCTAATATCTGGTCATTTTCATACTGTATGTGTCCTCTATGATAGAAATAAGAGATCAGATGGCATTAAAGCATAACCCGTCATGGCAATATGAGATTAAATGTAATTAAATCTTAACCCTTCTAGTATATATGCAAATACAGCACTGTTAAATTTGAATGCTAATGCTAACTTGCTAATGCTAGCGATCTAATGCTAGTGCTAATATCTGGTCATTTTAATACTGTATGTGTCCTCTATGATAGAAATAAGAGATCAGATGGCATTAAAGCATAACCCTTCGTGGGAATATTAGAGTAAATGAAATTAAAGCTTAACCCTTCTTGTATATAAGCAAATACAGCAATGTTAAAGTTTGAATGCTAATGCTAACTTGCTAATGTTAGCGTTCTAATGCTAGTGCTAATATCTGTTCATTTTCATACTGTACGTGTCCTCTACGATGGAAATAAGAGATCACATGTCATTAATGCATAACCCTCTTGGGATTATGAGATTAGATGCCATTTAAGCTTTACCCTTCTTGTAAATATGCAAATACAGTCATTTTAAAGTTTGAATGCTAATGCTAGCGATCTAATGCTAGTGCTAATATCTGCTCATTGTCATACTGTATGTGTTCTCTATGATGGAAATAAGAGATCAGATGCCATTAAAGCATAACCCTTCATGGGAGTATGAGATTAAATGGCATTAAAGCTAAACCCTGCTTGTACATATGCAAAAACAGCAATGTTCTAGTTTGAATGCCAATGCTAACTTGCTAATGCTAGCGATCGAATGCTAGGGCTAATATCTGGACATTTTCATACTGTTCTTGTCCTCTATGATGGAAATAAGAGATCAGATGCCTTTAAAGCATAACCCTTCATGGTAATAAGAGATTAGATGCCATTAAATCTTAACCCTTCTTGTAAATATGCAAATACAGTCATGTTAAAGTTTGAATGCTAATGCTACCGATCTGATGCTAGTGCTAATATCTGCTCATTGTCATACTGTACGTGTCCTCTATGATGGAAATAAGAGATCAGATGGCATTAAAGCATAACCCTTCATGGCAATTTGAGATTTAATTGCATTAAAGCTTCACCCTTCTTGTACATATGCAAAAACAGCAATGTTAAAGTTTGAATGCCAATGCGAACTTGCTAATGCTAGCGATCTAATGCTAGTGCTAATATCTGGTCATTTTCATACTGTTCTTGTCCTCTATGATGGAAATAAGAGATCAGATGCCTTTAAAGCATAACCCTTCATGGGAATATGAGATTAAATGGCATTAAAGCTTAAACCTTCTAGTATATATGAAAATACAGCAATGTTAAAGTTTGAATGCTAATGCTAGCGATCTAATGCTAGTGCTAATATCTGGTCATTGTCATACTGTATGTGTCCTTTATGATGGAAATAAGAGATCAGATGGCATTAAAGCATAACCCTTCATGGGAATATGAGATTAAATGGCATTAAAGCTTAACCCTTCTTGTACATATGCAAAAACAGCAATGTTAAAGTTTGAATGCCAATGCCAACTTGCTAATGCTAGCGATCTAATGCTAGTGCTAATATCTGGTCAAATTCATTCTGTTCGTGTCCTCTATGATGGAAATAAGAGATCAGTTGGCATTAAAGCATAACCCTTCATGGGAATATGAGATTAAATGGCATTAGAGCTTTACCCTTCTAGTATATATGAAAATACAGCAATGTTAAAGTTTGAATGCTAATGTTAGCGTTCTTATGCTAGTGCGAATATCTGGTCATTGTCATACTGTATGTGTCCTCTATGATGGAAATAAGAGATCAGATGGCATTATAGCATTACCCTTCATGGGAATATGAGATTAAATGGCATTAAAGCTTAACCCTTCATGTAAAAATGCAAATACAGTCATTCTAAAGTTTGAATGCTAATGCTAGCGATCTAATGCTAGTGCTAATATCTGGTCATTGTCATACTGTATGTGTCCTTTATGATGGAAATAAGAGATCAGATCGCATTAAAGCATAACCCTTCATGGGAATATGAGATTAAATGGCATTAAAGCTTCACCCTTCTTGTACACATGCAAATACAGAAATGTTAAAGTTTGAATTCTAATGCTAACTTGCTAATGCTAGCGATCTAATGCTAGTGCTAATATTTGGTCATTTTCATACTGTTCGTGTCCTCTATGATGGAAATAAGAGATCAGATGCCTTTAAAGCATAACCCTTCATGGGAATATGAGATTAAATGGCATTAAAGCTTAACCCTTCTAGTATATATGCAAATACAGCAATGTTAAAGTTTGAATGCTAATGCTAACTTGCTAATGCGATCTAATGCTAGTCCTAATATCTGGTCATTTTCATACTGTATGTGTCCTCTATGATGGAAATAAGAGATCAGATGTTAAAGTTTAAAGCATAACCCTTCATGGGAATATGAGATTAAATGGCATTAATGCTTAACCCTTCTTGTAAATATGCAAATACAGTCATGTTAAAGTTTGAATGCTAATGCTAGCGATCTTATGCTAGTGCTAATATCTGTTCATTGTCATACTGTATGTGTCCTCTTTGATGGAAATAAGAGATCAGATGCCATTAAAGCATAACCCTTCATGGCAATATGAGATTAAATGGCATTAAAAGTTAACCCTTCTTGTATATATACAAATACAGCAATGTTAAAGTTTGAATGCTAATGCTAACTTGCTAATGCAAGCGATCTAATGCTAGTGCTAATAACTGGTCATTTTAATACTGTATGTGTCCTCTATGATAGAAATAAGAGATCAGATGGCATTAAAGCATAACCCTTCATGGCAATATGAGATTAAATGTCATTAAATCTTAACCCTTCTAGTATATATGCAAATACAGCACTGTTAAATTTGAATGCTAATGCTAACTTGCTAATGCTAGCGATCTAATGCTAGTGCTAATATCTGGTCATTTTAATTCTGTATGTGTCCTCTATGATAGAAATAAGAGATCAGATGGCATTAAAGCATAACCCTTCGTGGGAATATGAGATTAAATGGCATTAAAGCTTAACCCTTCTTGTATATAAGCAAATACAGCAATGTTAAAGATTGAATGCTAATGCTAACTTGCTAATGCTAGCGATCTAATGCTAGTGCTAATATCTGGTCATTTTCATACTGTACGTGTCCTCTATGATGGAAATAAGAGATCACATGGCATTAAAGCATAACCCTCTTGGGAATATGAGATTAAATGGCACTAAAGCTTAAACCTTCTAGTATATATGAAAATACAGCAATGTTAAAGTTTGAATGCTAATGCTAGCGATCTAATGCTAGTGATCTAATATCTAGTCTAATATTGGTCATTCTGTATGTGTCCTCTATGATGGAAATAAGAGATCAGATGGCATTAAAGCATAACCCTTCATGGGAATATGAGATTAAATGGCATTAAAGCTTAACCCTTCTTGTAAATATGCAAATACAGTCATTTTAAAGTTTGAATGCTAATGCTAGCGATCTAATGCTAGTGCTAATATCTGGTCATTGTCATACTGTATGTGTCCTCTATGATGGAAATAAGAGATCAGATGGCATTAAAGCATAACCCTTCATGGGAATATGAGATTAAATGGCATTAAAGCTTAACCCTTCTTGTACATATGCAAAAACAGCAATGTTAAAGTTTGAATGCCAATGCCAACTTGCTAATGCTAGCGATCTAATGCTAGTGCTAATATCTGGTCATTTTCATACTGTTCTGTGTCCTCTATGATGGAAATAAGAGATCAGATGGCATTAAAGCATAACCCTTCATGGGAATAGAGATTAAATGGCATTAAAGCTTAACCCTTCTAGTAAATATGAAAATACAGCAATGTTAAAGTTTGAATGCTAATGCTAACTTTAATGCTAGCGATCTAATGCTAGTGCTAATATCTGGTCATTTTCATACTGTATGTGTCCTCTATGATGGAAATAAGAGATCAGATGGCATTAAAGCATAACCCTTCATGGGAATATGAGATTAAATGGCATTAAAGCTTAACCCTTCTTGTATATATGCAAATACAGCATTGTTAAAGTTTGAATGCTAATGCTAATCTTGCTAATGCTATACGATCTAATGCTAGTGCTAATATCTGGTCATTTTCATACTGCATTGTGTCCTCTATGATGGAAATACAGAAAGAGATCAGATGGCATTAAAGCATAACCCATTTTCACTGGGAATATGAGATTAAAATGGCATTAAAGCTTAACCCTTCTGGGAATATATATGCAAATACAGCAATGTTAAAATTTGAATGCTAATGCTAACTTGCTAATGCTAGCGATCTAATGCTAGTGCTAATATCTGGTCATTTTCATACTGTATGTGTCCTCTATGATGGAAATAAGAGATCAGATGGCATTAAAGCATAACCCTTCATGGGAATATGAGATTAAATGGCATTAAAGCTTAACCCTTCTTGTATATATGCAAATACAGCAATGTTAAAGATTTGAATGCTAATGCTAACTGTTTGTCCTCTAATGCTAGCAGATCTAATGCTAGTGCTAATATCTGGTCATTTTCATAACTGTATCTTATGCTGTCCTCTATGATGGAAATAAGAGATCAGATGCATTAAAGCATAACCCTTCATGGGAATATGAGATTAAATGGCATTAAAGCTTAACCCTTCTTGTATATATACAAATACAGCAATGTTAAAGTTTGAATGCTAATGCTAACTTGCTAATGCTAGCGATCTAATGCTAGTGCTAATATCTGGTCATTTTCATACTGTATGTGTCCTCTATGATGGAAATAAGAGATCAGATGGCATTAAAGCATAACCCTTCATGGGAATATGAGATTAAATGGCATTAAAGCTTAACCCTTCTTGTATATATGATCAAAATACAGCAATTTAAAGTTTGAATGCTAATGCTAACTTGCTAATGCTAGCGATCTAATGCTAGTGCTAATATCTGGTGCTAATATCTGGTCATTTTCATACTGTATGTGTCCTCTATGATGGAAATAAGAGATCAGATGGCATTTAAAGCATAACCCTTCATGGGAATATGAGATTAAATGCCATTAAAGCTTAACCCTTCTTGTAAATATGCAAATACAGTCATTTAAAGTTTGAATGCTAATGCTAGCGATCTAATGCTAGTGCTAATATCTGGTCATTGTCATACTGTATGTGTCCTCTATGATGGAAATAAGAGATCAGATGGCATTAAAGCATTAACCCTTCATGGGAATATGAATGCCAATTAAATGGCATTAAAGTGCTAATATAGGACATTTTCCTGTTCTTGTATATGGAAATGCAAATACAGCATAAATGTTAAAGTTTGAATGCTTAATGCTAACATGAAAATACAGCAATGTTGCTAGCGATCTAATGCTAGTGCTGATATCTGGTCATTGTCATACTCTGTGTCCTCTATGATGGAAATTAGAGATCAGATGGCATTAAAGCATAACCCTTCATGGGAATATGAGATTAAATGGCATTAAAGCTTAACCCTTCTTTTACATAGGAAAATACAGCAATGTTAAAGTTTCAATGCAAATGCTAACTTGCTAATGCTAGCGATCTAATGCTAGTGCTAATATCTGGTCATTTTCATACTGTTTGTGTCATCTATGACGGAAATACGACATCAGATGCCTTTAAAGCATAACCCTTCATTGCAATATGAGATTAAATGGCATTAAAGCTTTACCCTTCTAGTATATATGCAAATACAGCACTGTTAAAATTTGAATGCTAATGCTAACTTGCTAATGCTTGCGATCTAATGCTAGTGCTAATATCTGGTCATTTTCATACTGTACGTGTCCTCTATGATGGAAATAAGAGATCAGATGGCATTAAAGCATAACCCATCTTGGGAATATGAGATTAAATGGCATTAATGCTTAACCCTTCTTGTATATAAGCAAATACAGCAATGTTAAATTTGAATGCTAATGCATACTTGCTAATGCTAGCGATCTAATGCTAGTGCTAATATCTGGTCATTTTCATACTGTACGTGTCCTCTATAATTGAAATAAGAGATCACATGGCATTAAAGCATAACCCTTCATGGGAATATGAGATTAAATGGCATTAAAGCTTATCCGTTCTTGTATATATGCAAATACAGCAATGTTAAAATTTGAATGCTAATGCTAACTTGCTAATGCTAGCGATCTAATGCTAGTGCTAATATCTGGTCATTTTCATACTGTACGTGTCCTCTAAGATGGAAATAAGAGATCACATGTCATTAAAACATAACCCTTCATGGGAATATGAGATTAAATGGCATTAAAACTTAACCCTTCTTGTATATATACAAATACAGCAATGTTAAAGTTTGAATGCTAATGCTAACTTGCTAATGCTAGCGATCTAATGCTAGTGCTAATATCTGGTCATTTTCAAACTGTTCGTTTCCTCTATGATGGAAATAAGAGATCAGATGCCTTTAAAGCATAACCCTTCATGGGAATATGAAATTAAATGGCATTAAAGCATAACCCTTCTAGTATATATGCAAATACAGCAATGTTAAATTTGGAATGCTACTGCTAACTTGCTAATGCTAGCGATCTAATGCTAGTCCTAATATCTGGCCATTGTCATACTGTAGGTGTCCTCTATGATGGAAATAAGAGATCAGATGGCATTAAAGCATAACCCTTCTTGGGAATATGAGATTAAATGGCATTAATGCTTAACCCTTCTTGTACACATGCAAATGCAGAAATTTTAAAGTTTGAATTCTAATGCTAACTTGCTAATGCTAGCGATCTAATGCTAGTGCTAATATATGGTCATTTTCATACTGTTCGTGTCCTCTATGATGGAAAGAAGAGATCAGATGCCATAAAAACATAACCCTTCATGGCAATATGAGATTAAATGGCATTAAAGCTTAACCCTTCTTGTAAATATGCAAAAACAGTCATGTTAAAGTTTGAATGCTAATGCTAACTTGCTAATACTAGCGATCTAATGCTAGTGCTAATATCTGGTCATTTTGATACTGTATGTGTCCTCTATGATGGAAATAAGAGATCAGATGGCATTAAAGCATAACCCTTCATGGCAATATGAGATTAAATGTCATTAAAGCTTAACCCTTCTAGTATATATGCAAATACAGCAATGTTAAAATTTGAATGCTAATGCTAACTTGCTAATGCTAGCGATCTAATGCTAGTGCTAATATCTGGTCATTTTCATACTGTATGTGTCCTCTATGATGGAAATAAGAGATCAGATGGCATTAAAGCATAACCCCTTCATGGAATATGAGATTAAATGGCATTAAAGCTTAACCCTTCTTGTATAAATGCAAATACAGCAATGTTAAAGTTTGAATGCTAATGCTAACTTGCTAATGCTAGTGATCTAATGCTAGTGCTAATATCTGGTCATTTTCATACTGTATGTGTCCTCTCTATGATGGAAATAAGAGATCAGATGGCATTAAAGCATAACCCTTCATGGGAATATGAGATTAAATGGCATTAAAGCTTAACCCTTCTAGTATATATGCAAATACAGCAATGTTAAATTTGAATGCTAATGCTAACTTGCTAATGCTAGCGATCTAATGCTAGTGCTAATATCTGGTCATTTTCATACTGTTCTGTGTCCTCTATGATGGAAATAAGAGATCAGATGGCATTAAAGCATAACCCTTCATTGGGAATATGAGATTAAATGGCATTAAAGCTTAACCCTTCTTGTATATATGAAAATACAGCAATGTTAAAGTTTGAATGCTAATGCTAACTTGCTAATGCTAGCGATCTAATGCTAGTGCTAATATCTGGTCATTTTCATACTGTATGTGTCCTCTATGATGGAAATAAGAGATCAGATGGCATTAAAGCATAACCCTTCATGGGAATATGAGATTAAATGGCATTAAAGCTTAACCCTTCTTGTATATATGCAAATACAGCAATGTTAAAGTTTGAATGCTAATGCTAACTTGCTAATGCTAGCGATCTAATGCTAGTGCTAATATCTGGTCATTTTCATACTGTTCGTGTCCTCTATGATGGAAATAAGAGATCAGATGGCATTAAAGCATAACCCTTCATGGGAATATGAGATTAAATGGCATTAAAGCTTAACCCTTCTTGTATATATGCAAATACAGCAATGTTAAATTTGAATGCTAATGCTAACTTGCTAATGCTAGCGATCTAATGCTAGTGCTAATATCTGGTCATTTTCATACTGTACGTGTCCTCTATGATGGAAATAAGAGATCAGATGGCATTAAAGCATAACCCTTCATGGGAATATGAGATTAAATGGCATTAAAGCTTAACCCTTCTTGTATATAATGCAAATACAGCAATGTTAAAGTTTGAATGCTAATGCTAACTTGCTAATGCTAGCGATCTAATGCTAGTGCTAATATCTGGTCATTTTCATACTGTACGTGTCCTCTATGATGGAAATAAGAGATCAGATGGCATTAAAGCATAACCCTTCATGGGAATATGAGATTAAATGGCATTAAAGCTTAACCCTTCTAGTATATATGCAAATACAGCAATGTTAAATTTGAATGCTAATGCTAACTTGCTAATGCTAGCGATCTAATGCTAGTGCTAATATCTGGTCATTTTCATACTGTTCGTGTCCTCTATGATGGAAATAAGAGATCAGATGGCATTAAAGCATAACCCTTCATGGGAATATGAGATTAAATGGCATTAAAGCTTAACCCTTCTTTGTATATAAGCAAATACAGCAATGTTAAATTTGAATGCTAATGCTAACTTGCTAATGCTAGCGATCTAATGCTAGTGCTAATATCTGGTCATTTTCATACTGTACGTGTCCTCTATGATGGAAATAAGAGATCAGATGGCATTAAAAGCATAACCCTTCATGGGAATATGAGATTAAATGGCATTAAAGCTTAACCCTTCTTGTATATATGCAAATACAGCAATGTTAAAATTTGAATGCTAATGCTAACTTGCTAATGCTAGCGATCTAATGCTAGTGCTAATATCTGGTCATTTTCATACTGTACGTGTCCTCTAAGATGGAAATAAGAGATCACATGGCATTAAACATAACCCTTCATGGGAATATGAGATTAAATGGCATTAAAGCTTAACCCTTCTTGTATATATGCAAATACAGCAATGTTAAATTTGAATGCTAATGCTAACTTGCTAATGCTAGCGATCTAATGCTAGTGCTAATATCTGGTCATTTTCATACTGTATCGTGTCCTCTATGATGGAAATAAGAGATCAGATGGCATTAAAAGCATAACCCTTCATGGGAATATGAGATTAAATGGCATTAAAGCTTAACCCTTCTTGTATATATGCAAATACAGCAATGTTAAAGTTTGAATGCTAATGCTAACTTGCTAATGCTAGCGATCTAATGCTAGTGCTAATATCTGGTCATTTTCATACTGTTCGTGTCCTCTATGATGGAAATAAGAGATCAGATGGCATTAAAGCATAACCCTTCATGGGAATATGAGATTAAATGGCATTAAAGCTTAACCCTTCTTGTATATATGCAAATACAGCAATGTTAAATTTGAATGCTAATGCTAACTGCTAATGCTAGCGATCTAATGCTAGTGCTAATATCTGGTCATTTTCATACTGTATGTGTCCTCTATGATGGAAATAAGAGATCAGATGGCATTAAAGCATAACCCTTCATGGGAATATGAGATTAAATGGCATTAAAGCTTAACCCTTCTTGTATATATGCAAATACAGCAATGTTAAATTTGAATGCTAATGCTAACTTGCTAATGCTAGCGATCTAATGCTAGTGCTAATATCTGGTCATTTTCATACTGTATGTGTCCTCTATGATGGAAATAAGAGATCAGATGGCATTAAAGCATAACCCTTCATGGCAATATGAGATTAAATGGCATTAAAGCTTAACCCTTCTTGTATATATGCAAATACAGCAATGTTAAAGTTTGAATGCTAATGCTAACTTGCTAATGCTAGCGATCTAATGCTAGTGCTAATATCTGGTCATTTTCATACTGTTCGTGTCCTCTATGATGGAAATAAGAGATCAGATGGCATTAAAACCAAACCCTTCATGGGAATATGAGATTAAATGGCATTAAAGCTTAACCCTTCTTGTATATATGCAAATACAGCAATGTTAAATTTGAATGCTAATGCAGCTAATGCTAGCGATCTAATGCTAGTGCTAATATCTGGTCATTTTCATACTGTATAATGTCCTCTAAATAAGAGATTATGGCATTTAAGCATAACCCTTCTCGAATATGAGATTAAATGGCATTAAAGTATTCTTGTATATAAGCAAATACAGCAATGTTAAAGTTTGAATGCTAATGCTAACTTGCTAATGCTAGCGATCTAATGCTAGTGCTAATATCTGGTCATTTTCATACTGTGTGTGTGTCCTCTATGATGGAAATAAGAGATCAGATGGCATTAAAGCATAACCCTTCATGGGAATATGAGATTAAATGGCATTAAAGCTTAACCCTTCTTGTATATATACAAATACAGCAATGTTAAATTTGAATGCTAATGCTAACTTGCTAATGCTAGCGATCTAATGCTAGTGCTAATATCTGGTCATTTTCATACTGTATGTGTCCTCTATGATGGAAATAAGAGATCAGATGGCATTAAAGCATAACCCTTCATGGGAATATGAGATTAAATGGCATTAAAGCTTAACCCTTCTTGTATATAAGCAAATACAGCAATGTTAAAGTTTGAATGCTAATGCTAACTTGCTAATGCTAGCGATCTAATGCTAGTGCTAATATCTGGTCATTTTCATACTGTCTTGTCCTCTCTATGATGGAAATAAGAGATCAGATGGCATTAAAGCATAACCCTTCATGGGAATATGAGATTAAATGGCATTAAAGCTTAACCCTTCTTGTATATATGCAAATACAGCAATGTTAAAGTTTGAATGCTAATGCTAACTTGCTAATGCTAGCGATCTAATGCTAGTGCTAATATCTGGTCATTGTCATACTGTATGTGTCCTCTATATGATGGAAATAAGAGATCAGATGGCATTAAAGCATAACCCTTCATGGGAATATGAGATTAAATGGCATTAAACCCTTCATGGGAAAATACAGCAATGTTAAAGTTTGAAATGGCATTAACTTGCTAATGCTAGCGATCTAATGCTAGTGCTAATATCTGGTCATTTTCATACTGTACGTGTCCTCTATGATGGAAATAAGAGATCATGGCATTAAAGCATAACCCTTCATGGGAATATGAGATTAAATGGCATTAAAGCTAACCCTTCTTGTATATAAGCAAATACAGCAATGTTAAAATTTGAATGCTAATGCTAACTTCTAATGCTAGCGATCTAATGCTAGTGCTAATATCTGGTCATTTTCATACTGTCGTGTCCTCTATGATGGAAATAAGAGATCAGATGGCATCAAAAGCATAACCCTTCATGGAATATGAGATTAAATGGCATTAAAGCTTAACCCTTCTTGTATATATGCAAATACAGCAATGTTAAAGTTTGAATGCTAATGCTAACTTGCTAATGCTAGCGATCTAATGCTAGTGCTAATATCTGGTCATTTTCATACTGTATGTGTCTCTATGATGGAAATAAGAGATCAGATGGCATTAAAGCATAACCCTTCATGGGAATATGAGATTAAATGGCATTAAAGCTTTAACCCTTCTTGTATATATGCAAATACAGCAATGTTAAAGTTTGAATGCTAATGCTAACTTGCTAATGCGATCTAATGCTAGTGCTAATATCTGGTCATTTTCATACTGTAGGTGTCCTCTATGATGGAAATAAGAGATCAGATGGCATTAAAGCATAACCCTTTGGGAATATGAGATTAAATGGCATTAAAGCTTAACCCTTCTAGTATATATGCAAATACAGCAATGTTAAAGTTTGAATGCTAATGCTAACTTGCTAATGCTAGCGATCTAATGCTAGTGCTAATATCTGGTCATTTTCATACTGTTTGTGTCCTCTATGATGGAAATAAGAGATCAGATGGCATTAAAAGCATAACCCTTCATGGGAATATGAGATTAAATGGCATTAAAGCTTAACCCTTCTAGTATATATGCAAATACAGCAATGTTAAAGTTTGAATGCTAATGCTAATGCTAATGCTAGCGATCTAATGCTAGTGCTAATATCTGGTCATTTTCATACTGCTCGTGTCCTCTATGATGGAAATAAGAGATCAGATATCATTTAACCCTTCATGGGAATATGAGATTAAATGGCATTAAAAGCTTAACCCTTCTTGTATATATGCAAATACAGCAATGTTAAAGTTTGAATGCTAATGCTAACTTGCTAATGCTAGCGATCTAATGCTAGTGCTAATATCTGGTCATTTTCATACATGTGTCCTCTATAATTGAAATAAGAGATAAGATGGCATTAAAGCATAACCCTTCATGGGAATATGAGATTAAATGGAATTAAAGCCTATCCGTTCTTGTATATAAGCAAATACAGCAATGTTAAAATTTGAATGCTAATGCTAACTTGCTAATACTAGCGATCTAATGCTTGTGCTAATATCTGGTCATTTTCATACTGTACGTGTCCTCTAAGATGGAAATAAGAGATCACATGTGATCAAAACATAACTCTTCATGGCAATGTGAGATTAAATGGCATTAAAGCTTAACCCTTCTTGTATATATACAAATACAGCAATGTTAAAGTTTGAATGCTAATGCTAACTTGCTAATGCTAGCGATCTAATGCTAGTGCTAATATCTGGTCATTTTCAAACTGTTCGTTTCCTCTATGATGGAAATAAGAGATCAGATGCCTTTAAAGCATAACCCTTCATGGGAATATGAAATTAAATGGCATTAAAGCATAACCCTTCTAGTATATATGCAAATACAGGAATGTTAAAGTTTGAATGCTACTGCTAACTTGCTAATGCTAGCGATCTAATGCTAGTCCTAATATCTGGCCATTGTCATACTTTAGGTGTCCTCTATGATGGAAATAAGAGATCAGATGGCATTAAAGCATAACCCTTCTTGGGAATATGAGATTAAATGGCATTAAAGCTTAACCCTTCTTGTACACATGCAAATACAGAAATTTTAAAGTTTGAATTCTAATGCTAACTTGCTAATGCTAGCGATCTAATGCTAGTGCTAATATATGGTCATTTTCATACTGTTCGTGTCCTCTATGATGGAAAGAAGAGATCAGATGCCTTTAAAGCATATCCCTTCATGGGAATATGAGATTAAATGGCATTAAAGCTTAACCCTTCTTGTACATATGCAAAAAAAGTCATGTTAAAGTTTGAATGCTAATGCTAACTTGCTAATACTAGCGATCTAATGCTAGTGCCAATATCTGGTCATTTTGATACTGTATGTGTCCTCTATGATGGAAATAAGAGATCAGATGGCATTAAAGCATAACCCTTCATGGCAATATGAGATTAAATGTCATTAAAGCTTAACCCTGCTTGTACATATGCAAAAACAGCAATGTTATAGTTTGAATGCTAATGCTAACTTGCTAATGCTAGCGATCTAATGCTAGTGCTAATATCTGGACATTTTCATACTGTTCTTGTCCTCGATGATGGAAATAAGAGATCAGATGCCTTTAAAGCATAACTCTTCATGGGAATATGAGATTAAATGGCATTAAAGCTTAACCCTTCTAGTATACATGAAAATACAGCAATGTTAAAGTTTGAATGCTAATGTTAGCGATCTTATGCTAGTGCTGATATCTGGTCATTGTCATACTCTGTGTCCTCTATGATGGAAATGAGAGATCAGATGGCATTAAAGCATAACCCTTCATGGGAATATGAGATTAAATGGCATTAAAGCTTAACCCTTCATGTACATAGGCAAATACAGCAATGTTAAAGTTTGAATTCAAATGCTAACTTGCTAATGCTAGCGATCTAATGCTAGTGCTAATATCTGGTCATTTTCATACTGTTTGTGTCATCTTTGACGGAAATACGACATCAGATGCCTTTAAAGCATAACCCTTCATGGCAATATGAGATTAAATGGCATTAAAGCTTTACCCTTCTAGTATATATGCAAATACAGCACTGTTAAAGTTTGAATGCTAATGCTAACTTGCTAATGCTAGCGATCTAATGCTAGTGCTAATATCTGGTCATTTTCATACTGTACGTGTCCTCTATAATTGAAATAAGAGAGCACATGGCATTAAAGCATAACCCTTCATGGGAATATGAGATTAAATGGCATTAAAGCTTAACCCTTCTTGTAAATATGCAAAAACAGTCATGTTAAAGTTTGAATGCTAATGCTAACTTGCTAATACTAGCGATCTAATGCTAGTGCTAATATCTTGTCATTTTGATACTGTATGTGTCCTCTATGATGGAAATAAGAGATCAGATGGCATTAAAGCATAACCCTTCATGGCAATATGAGATTAAATGTCATTAAAGCTTAACCCTGCTTGTACATATGCAAAAACAGCAATGTTATAGTTTGAATGCTAATGCTAACATGCTAATGCTAGCGATCTAATTCTAGTGCTAATATCTGGACATTTTCATACTGTTCTTCTCCTCTATGATGGAAATAAGAGATCAGATGCCTTTAAAGCATAACCCTTCATGGGAATATGAGATTAAATGGCATTAAAGCTTAACCCTTCTAGTATACATGAAAATACAGCAATGTAAAAGTTTGAATGCTAATGTTAGCGATCTTATGCTAGTGCTGATATCTGGTCATTGTCATACTCTGTGTCCTCTCTGATGGAAATGAGAGATCAGATGGCATTAAAGCATAACCCTTCATGGGAATATGAGATTAAATGGCATTAAAGCTTAACCCTTCATGTACATAGGCAAATACAGCAATGTTAAAGTTTGAATTCAAATGCTAACTTGCTAATGCTAGCGATCTAATGCTAGTGCTAATATCTGGTCATTTTCATACTGTTTGTGTCATCTATGACGGAAATACGACATCAGATGCCTTTAAAGCATAACCCTTCATGGCAATATGAGATTAAATGGCATTAAAGCTTTACCCTTCTAGTATATATGCAAATACAGCAATGTTAAAGTTTGAATGCTACTGCTAACTTGCTAATGATACCGATCTAATGCGAGTCCTAATATCTGGCCATTGTCATACTTTAGGTGTCCTCTATGATGGAAATAAGAGATCAGATGCCTTTAAAGCATAACCCTTCATGGGAATATTAAATTAAATGGCATTAAAGCATAACCCTTCTAGTATATATGCAAATACAGCACTGTTAAAGTTTGAATGTTAATGCTAATTTGCTAATGCTAGTGATCTAATGCTAGTGCTAATATCTGGTCTTTTTCATACTGTACTTGTCCTCTAAGATGGAAATAAGAGATCACATGGCATTAAAGCATAACCCTTCTTGGCAATATGAGATTAAATGTCATTAAAGCTCAACCCTTCTAGTATATGCAAATACAGCACTGTTAAATTTGAATGCTAATGCTAACTTGCTAATGCTAGCGATCTAATGCTAGTGCTAATATCTGGTCATTTTCATACTGTTCGTGTCCTCTTTGCTGGAAATTAGAGATCAAATGCCTTTAAAAAATAACCCTTCATGGGAATATGAGATTAAATGGCATTTAAGCTTAACCCTTCTTGTACAAATGCAAATACAGCAATGTTAAAGTTTGAATGCTAATGCTAACTTGCTAATGCTAGCTATCTAATGCTAGTGCTAATATCTGGTCATTTTCATACTGTTCGTGTCCTCTTGATGGAAATAAGAGATCATATGGCATTAAAGCATAACCCATCTTGGTAATATGAGATTAAATGGCATTGAAGTTTAACTCTTCTTGTATATATGCAAATACAGCATTGTTAAAGTTTGAGTGCTAATGTTAGCGATCTTATGCTACTGCTAATATCTGGTCATTGTCAAACTGTATGTGTCCTCTATGATGGAAATGAGAGATCAGATGGCATTAAAGCATAACCCTTCATGGGAATATGAGATTAAATGGCATTAAAGCTAAACCCTTCTTGTACAAATGCAAATACAGCAAAGTTAAAGTTTGAATGCTAATGCTAACTTGCTAATGCAAGCGATCTATTGCTAGTGCTAATATCTGGTCATTTTCATACTGTTCGTGTCCTCTATGATGGAAATACGAGATCAGATGCATTTAAAGCATAACCCTTCATGGCAATATGAGATTAAATGGCATTAAAGCTTAGCCCTTCTCGTATATATGCAAATACAGCACTGTTAAAGTTTGAATGCTAATGCTAACTTGCTAATGCTAGCGATCTAATGCTAGTGCTAATATCTGGTCATTTTCATACTATACGTGTCCTCTATGATGGAAATAAGAGATCATATGGCATTAAAGCATAACCCATCTTGGTAATATGAGATTAAATGGCATTGAAGTTTAGCTCTTCTTGTATATATGCAAATACAGCAATGTCAAATTTGAATGCTAATGCATACTTGCTAATGCTAGCGATCTAATGCTAGTGCTAATATCTGGTCATTTTCATACTGTACGTGTCTTCTATAATTGAAATTAGAGATCACATGGCATTAAAGCATAACCCTTCATGGGAATATGAGATTAAATGGCATTAAAGCCTATCAGTTCTTGTATATAAGCAAATACAGCAATGTTAAAATTTGAATGCTAATGCTAACTTGCTAATGCTAGCGATCTAATGCTAGTGCTAATATCTGGTCATTTTCATACTGTACGTGTCCTCTAAGATGGAAATAAGAGATCACATGTCATCAAAACATAACTCTTCATGGCAATGTGAGATTAAATGCCATTAAAGCTTAACCCTTCTTGTATATATACAAATATAGCAATGTTAAAGTTTGAATGCTAATGCAAACTTGCTAATGCTAGCAATAATGCTAGTGCTAATATCTGGTCATTTTCAAACTGTTCTTTTCCTCTATGATGGAAATAAGAGATCAGATGCCTTTAATGCATAACCCTTCATGGGAATATGAAATTAAATGGCATTAAAGCATAACCCTTCTAGTATATATGCAAATACAGCAATGTTAAAGTTTGAATGCTACTGCTAACTTGCTAATGCTAGCGATCTAATGCTAGTCCTAATATCTGGCCATTGTCATACTGTAGGTGTCCTCTATGATGGAAATAAGAGATCAGATGGCATTAAAGCATAACCCTTCTTGGGAATATGAGATTAAATGCCATTAAAGCTTAACCCTTCTTGTAAATATGCAAAAACTGTCATGTTAAAGTTTGAATGCTAATGCTAACTTGCTAATAATAGCGATCTAATGCTAGTGCTAATAACTGGTCATTTTGATACTGTATGTGTCCTCTATGATGGAAATAAGAGATCAGATGCCTTTAAAGCATAACCCTTCATGGGAATATGAGATTAAATGGCATTAAAGCTTAACCCTTCTAGTATACATGAAAATACAGCAATGTTAAAGTTTGAATGCTAATGTTAGCGATCTTATGCTAGTGCTGATATCTGGTCATTGTCATACTCTGTGTCCTCTATGATGGAAATGAGAGATCAGATGGCATTAAAGCATAACCGTTCATGGGAATATGAGATTAAATGGCATTAAAGCTTAACCATTCATGTACATAGGCAAATACAGCAATGTTAAAGTTTGAATTCAAATGCTAACTTGCTAATGCTAGCGATCTAATGCTAGTGCTAATATCTGGTCATTTTCATACTGTTTGTGTCATCTATGACGGAAATACGACATCAGATGCCTTTAAAGCATAACCCTTCATGGCAATATGAGATTAAATGGCATTAAAGCTTTACCCTTCTAGTATATATGCAAATACAGCACTGTTAAAGTTTGAATGCTAATGCTAACTTGCTAATGCTAGCGATCTAATGCTAGTGCTAATATCTGGTCATTTTCATACTGTACGTGTCCTCTATGATGGAAATAAGAGATCAGATGTCATTAAAGCGTAACCCATCTTGGGAATATGAGATTAAATGGCATTAATGCTTAACTCGTCTTGTATATAAGCAAATACAGCAATGTTAAATTTGAATGCTAATGCATACTTGCTAATGCTAGCGATCTAATGCTAGTGCTAATATCTGGTCATTTTCATACTGTACGTGTCCTCTATAATTGAAATAAGAGATCACATGGCATTAAAGCATAACCCTTCATGGGAATATGAGATTAAATGGAATTAAAGCCTATCCGTTCTTGTATATAAGCAAATACAGCAATGTTAAAATTTGAATGCTAATGCTAACTTGCTAATGCTAGCGATCTAATGCTAGTGCTAATATCTGGTCATTTTCATACTGTACGTGTCCTCTAAGATGGAAATAAGAGATCACATGTCATCAAAACATAACTCTTCATGGCAATGTGAGATTAAATGGCATTAAAGCTTAGCCCTTCTTGTATATATACAAATACAGCAATGTTAAAGTTTGAATGCTAATGCTAACTTGCTAATGCTAGCGATCTAATGCTACTGCTAATATCTGGTCATTTTCATACTGTACGTGTCCTCTATGATGGAAATAAGAGATCACATGTCATCAAAACATAACTCTTCATGGCAATGTGAGATTAAATGGCATTAAAGCTTAACCCTTCTTGTATATATACAAATACAGCAATGTTAAAGTTTGAATTCTAATGCTAACTTGCTAATGCTAGCGATCCAATGCTAGTGCTAATATATGGTCATTTTCATACTGTTCGTGTCCTCTTTAATGGAAAGAAGAGATCAGATGCCTTTAAAGCATATCCCTTCATGGGAATATGAGATTAAATGGCTTTAAAGCTTAACCCTTCTTGTAAATATGCAAAAACAGTCATGTTAAAGTTTGAATGCTAATGCTAACTTGCTTATACTAGCGATCGAATGCTAGTGCTAATATCTGTTCATTGTCATACTGTATGTGCCCTCTTTGATGGTAATAAGAGATCAGATGCCATTAAAGCATTACCCTTCATGGCAATATGAGATTAAATGTCATTAAAGCTTAACCCTTCTAGTATATTTGCAAATACAGCACTGTTTAATTTGAATGCTAATGCTAACTTGCTAATGCTAGCGATCTAATGCTAGTGCTAATATCTGGTCATTTTCATACTGTACGTGTCCTCTATGATGGAAATAAGAGATCAGATGCCATTAAAGCATAACCCTTCGTGGGAATATGAGATTAAATGGCATTAAAGCTTAACCCTGCTTGTATAAAAGCAAATACAGCAATGTTAAAGTTTGAATGCTAATGCTAACTTGCTAATGCTAGTGATCTAATGCTAGTGCTAATATCTGGTCATTTTCATTCTGTACTTGTCCTCTATGATGGAAATAAGAGATCACATGGCATTAAAGCATAACCCTTCATGGCAATATGAGATTAAATGTCATTAAAGCTCAAACCTTCTAGTATATATGCAAATACAGCACTGTTAAATTTGAATGCTAATGCTAAGTTGCTAATGCTAGCGATCTAATGCTAGTGCTAATATCTGGTCATTTTCATACTGTTTGTGTCCTCTTTGCTGGAAATAAGAGATCAGATGCCTTTAAAGCATAACCCTTCATGGGAATATGAGATTAAATGGAATGAAAGCTTAACTCTTCTAGTATATATGAAAATACAGCATTGTTAAAGTTTGAATGCAAATGTTAGCGATCTTATGCTACTGCTAATATCTGGTTATTGTCATACTGTATGTGTCCTCTATGTTGGAAATGAGAGATCAGATGGAATTAAAGCATAACCCTTCATGGGAATATGAGATTAAATGGCATTAAAGCTTAACCCTGCTTGTACATATGCAAATACAGCAATGTTAAAGTTTGAATGCTAATGCTAACTTGCTTATGCTAGCTATCTAATGCTAGTGCTAATATCTGGTCATTTTCATACTGTTAGTCTCCTCTATGATGGAAATACGAGATCAATTGCCTTTTAAAGCATAACCCTTCATGGCAATATGAGATTAAATGGCATTAAAGCTTAACCCTTCTCGTATATATGCAAATACAGCACTGTTTAATTTGAATGCTAATGCTAACTTGCTAATGCTAGCGATCTAATGCTAGTGCTAATATCTGGTCATTTTCATACTGTACGTGTCCTCTATGATGGAAATAAGAGATCAGATGGCATTAAAGCATAACCCATCTTGGTAATATGAGATTTAATGGCATTGAAGTTTAACTCTTCTTGTATATATGCAAATACAGCAATGTCAAATTTGAATGCTAATGCATACTTGCTAATGCTAGCGATCTAATGCTAGTGCTAATATCTGGTCATTTTCATACTGTACGTGTCTTCTATAATTGAAATAAGAGATCACATGGCATTAAAGCATAACCCTTCATGGGAATAAGAGATTAGATGCCATTAAAGCTTAACCCTTCTTGTAAATATGCAAATACAGTCATGTTAAAGTTTGAATGCTAATGCTACCGATCTGATGCTAGTGCTAATATCTGGTCATTGTCATACTGTATGTGTCCTCTATGATGGAAATAAGAGATCAGATGGCATTAAAGCATATCCCTTCATGGCAATTTGAGATTTAATGGCATTAAAGCTTCCCCCTTCTTGTACATATGCAAAAACAGCAATGATAAAGTTTGAATGCCAATGCAAACTTGCTAATGCTAGGGACCTAATGCTAGTGCTAATATCTGGTCATTTTCATACTGTTCGTGTCCTCTATAATTGAAATAAGAGATCACATGGCATTAAAGCATAACCCTTCATGGGAATATGAGATTAAATGGCATTAAAGCCTATCCGTTCTTGTATATAAGCAAATACAGCAATGTTAAAATTTGAATGCTAATGCTAACTTGCTAATGCTAGCGATCTAATGCTAGTGCTAATATCTGGTCATTTTCATACTGTACGTGTCCTCTAAGATGGAAATAAGAGATCAGATGCCTTTAAAGCATAACCTTTCATGGGAATATGAGATTAAATGGCATTAAAGCTTAACCCTTCTGGTATATATGCAAATACAGCACTGTTAAAGTTTGAATGCTAATGCTAAATTGCTAATGCTAGCGATCTAATGCTAGTGCTAATATCTGGTCAATTTCATACTGTATGTGTCCTCGATGATGGAAATAAGAGATCAGATGGCATTATAGCGTAACCCATCTTGGGAATATTATATTAAATGGCATTAAAGCTTTACTCTTCTTGTATATATGCAAATACAGCAATGTTAAATTTGAATGCTAATGCATACTTGCTAATGCTAGCGATCTAATGCTAGTGCTAATATCTGGTCATTTTCATACTGTACGTGTCCTCTATAATTGAAATAAGAGATCACATGGCATTAAAGCATAACCCTTCATGGGAATATGAGATTAGATGCCATTAAAGCTTAACCCATCTTGTAAATAAGCAAATACAGTCATGTTAAAGTTTGAATGCTAATGCTCCCGATCTGATGCTAGTGCTAATATCTGGTCTTTGTCATACTTTATGTGTCCTCTATGATGGAAATAAGAGATCACATGGCATTAAAGCATAACCCTTCTTGGGAATATGAGATTAGATGCCATTAAAGCTTAACCCATCTTGTAAATAAGCAAATACAGTCATGTTAAAGTTTGAATGCTAAGGCTACCGATCTGATGCTAGTGCTAATATCTGGTCTTTGTCATACTGTACGTGTCCTCTATGATGGAAATAAGAAATCAAATGGCAAAAGCATAACCCTTCGTGGGTATATGAGATTAAATGGCATTAAAACCTAACGGTTCTTGTATATAAGCAAATACAGCAATGTTAAAATTTGAATGCTAATGCTAACTTGCTAATGCTAGCGATCTAATGCTAGTGCTAATATCTGGTCATTTTCATACTGTACGTGTCCTCTGTGATGGAAATAAGAGATCACATGGCATTAAAGCATAACCCTTCATGGGAATATGAGATTAGATGCCAGAAAAGCTTAACCCTTCTTTTAAATATGCAAATACAGTCATTTTAAACTTTGAATGCTAATGCTAACGATCTAATGGTCGTGCTAATATCTGGTCATTGTCATACTTTATCTGGCCTCTATGATGGAAATTAGAGATCAGATGGCATTAAAGCATAACCCTTCATGGCAATGTGAGATTAAATGGCATTAAAGCTTAACCCGTATAGAATATATGCAAATACAGCAATGTTAAAGTTCGAATGCTAATGCTAACTTGCTAATGCTACCGATCTAATACTAGTGCTAATATCTGGTCATTTTCATACTGTACTTGTCCTCTAAGATGGAAATAAGAGATCACATGGCATTAAAGCATAACCCTTCATGGCAATATGAGATTAAATGTCATTAAAGCTCAACCCTTCTAGTATATATGCAAATACAGCACTGTTAAATTTGAATGCTAATGCTAACTTGCTAATGCTAGCGATCTAATGCTAGTGCTAATATCTGGTCATTTTCATACTGTTCGTGTCCTCTTTGCTGGAAATAAGAGATCAGATGCCTTTAAAGCATAACCCTTCATGGGAATATGAGATTAAATAGAATGAAAGCTTAACTCTTCTAGTATATATGAAAATACAGCATTGTTAAAGTTTGAATGCTAATGTTAGCGATCTTATGCTACTGCTAATATCTGGTCATTGTCATACTGTATGTGTCCTCTATGTTGGAAATGAGAGATCAGATGGAATTAAAGCATAACCCTTCATGGGAATATGAGATTAAATGGCATTAAAGCTTAACCCTGCTTGTACATATGCAAATACAGCAATGTTAAAGTTTGAATGCTAATGCTAACTTGCTAATGCTAGCGATCTAATGCTAGTGCTAATATCTGGTCATTTTCATACTGTTCGTGTCCTCTATGATGGAAATACGAGATCAGCTGCCTTTTAAAGCATTACCCTTCATGGCAATATGAGATTAAATGGCATTATAGCTTAACCCTTCTCGTATATATGCAAATACAGCACTGTTAAAGTTTGAATGCTAATGCTAACTTGCTAATTCTAGCGATCTAATGCTAGTGCTAATATCTGGTCATTTTCTTACTGTACGTGTCCTCTATGATGGAAATATGAGATCATATGGCATTAAAGCATAACCCATCTTGGTAATATGATATTAAATGGCATTGAAGTTTAACTCTTCTTGTATATGTGCAAAAACAGCAATGTCAAATTTGAATGCTAATGCATACTTGCTAATGCTAGCGATCTAATGCTAGTGCTAATATCTGGTCATTTTCATACTGTACGTGTCTTCTATAATTGAAATTAGAGATCACATGGCATTAAAGCATAACCCTTCATGGGAATAAGAGATTAGATGCCATTAAAGCTTAACCCTTCTTGTAAATATGCAAATACAGTCATGTTAAAGTTTGAATGCTAATGCTACCGATCTGATGCTAGTGCTAATATCTGGTCATTGTCATACTGTATGTGTCCTCTATGATGGAAATAATAGATCAGATGGCATTAAAGCATATCCCTTCATGGCAATTTGAGATTTAATGGCATTAAAGCTTCCCCCTTCTTGTACATATGCAAAAACAGCAATGATAAAGTTTGAATGCCAATGCGAACTTGCTAATGCTAGCGATCTAATGCTAGTGCTAATATCTGGTCATTTTCATACTGTTCGTGTCCTCTATGATGGAAATAAGAGATCAGATGCCTTTAAAGCATAACCCTTCATGGGAATATGAGATTAAATGGCATTAAAGCTTAACCCTTCTAGTATATATGCAAATACAGCACTGTTAAAGTTTGAATGCTAATGCTAACTTGCTAATGCTAGCGATCTAATGCTAGTGCTTATATCTGGTCAATTTCATACTGTATGTGTCCTCGATGATGGAAATAAGAGATCAGATGGCATTATAGCGTAACCCATCTTGGGAATATTATATTAAATGGCATTAAAGCTTTACTCTTCTTGTATATATGCAAATACAGCAATGTTAAATTTGAATGCTAATTCATACTTGCTAATGCTAGCGATCTAATGCTAGTGCTAATATCTGGTCATTTTCATACTGTACGTGTCCTCTATAATTGAAATAAGAGATCACATGGCATTAAAGCATAACCCTTCATGGGAATATGAGATTAGATGCCATGAAAGCTTAACCCATCTTGTAAATAAGCAAATACAGTCATGTTAAAGTTTGAATGCTAATGCTACCGATCTGATGCTAGTGCTAATATCTCGTCTTTGTCATACTTTATGTTTCCTCGATGATGGAAATAAGAGATCACATGGCATTAAAGCATATCCCTTCTTGGGAATATGAGATTAGATGCCATTAAAGCTTAACCCATCTTGTAAATAAGCAAATACAGTCATGTTAAAGTTTGAATGCTAAGCCTACCGATCTGATGCTAGTGCTAATATCTGCTCTTTGTCATACTGTACGTGTCCTCTATGATGGAAATAAGAAATCAAATGGCAAAAGCATAACCCTTCGTGGGTATATGAGATTAAATGGCATTAAAACCTAACGGTTCTTGTATATAAGCAAAAACAGCAATGTTAAAATTTGAATGCTAATGCTAACTTGCTAATGCTAGAGATCTAATGCTAGTGCTAATATCTGGTCATTTTCATACTGTACGTGTCCTCTATGATGGAAATAAGAGATCACATGCCATTAAAGCATAACCCTTCATTGGAATATGAGATTAGATGCCAGAAAAGCTTAACCCTTCTTGTAAATATGCAAATACAGTCATTTTAAACTTTGAATGCTAACGCTAACGATCTAATGGTCGTGCTAATATCTGGTCATTGTCATACTGTATCTGGCCTCTATGATGGAAATTAGAGATCAGATGGCATTAAAGCATAACCCTTCATGGCAATGTGAGATTAAATGGCATTAAAGCTTAACCCGTCTAGAATATATGCAAATACAGCAACGTTAAAGTTTGAATGCTAATGCTAACTTGCTAATGCTACCGATTTAATACTAGTGATAATATCTGGTCATTCTCATACTGTATGAGTCCTCTATGATGGAAATAAGAGATAAGATGGCATTAAAGCATAAGCCATCATGGCAATATGAGATTAAATGGCATTTAAGCTTAACCCTTCATGTACATATGCAAATACAGTCATTTTAAAGTTTGAAAGCTAATGCTAGCGATCTAATGCTAGTGCTAATATCTGGTCATTTTCATACTTGTCGTGTCCTCTATGATGGAAATAAGAGATCAGATGCCTTTAAAGCATAACCCTTCATTGGAATATGAGATTAAATGGCATTAAAGCTTAACCCTTCCAGTATATATGCCAATACTGCAATGTTAAAGTTTGAATGCTAATGCTAGCGATCTAATGCTAGTGCTAATATCTAGTCATTGTCATACTGTATGTGTCCTCTATGATGGAAATGAGAGATCAGATGGCATTAAAGCATAACCCTTTATGGGATTATGAGATTAAATGGGATTAAAGCTTAACCCTTCTAGTATATATGCAATTACAGCAATGTTAAAGTTTGAATGCTAATGCTAGCGATCTAATGCTAGTCCTAATATCTAGTCATTGTCATACTGTATGTGTCCTCTATGATGAAAATTAGAGATCAGTTGGCATTAAAGCATAACCCTTCATGGGAATATGAGATTAAATGGCATTAAAGCTTCACCCTTCTTGTACATATGCAAATACTGAAATGTTAAAGTTTGAATGCCAATGCTAACTTGCTAATGCTAGCGATCTAATGCTAGTGCTAATATCTGGTCATTTTCATACTGTACGTATCCTCTATGATGAAAATAAGAGATCACATGCCATTAAAGCATAACCCTTCATGTGAATATGAGAATAGATGCCACTAAAGCTTAACCCTTCTTGTAAATATGCAAATACAGTCATTTTAAAGTTTGAATGCTAATGCTAGCTTTCTAATGCTAGTGCTAATATCTGGTCATTGTCATACTGTATGTGTCCTTTATGATGGAAATAAGAGATCAGATGGCATTAAAGCATAACCCTTCATGGGAATATGAAATTAAATGGCATTAAAGCTTAACCCTTCTTGTACATATGCAAAAACAGCAATGTTAAAGTTTGAATGCCAATGCAAACTTGCTAATGCTAGCGATCTAATGCTAGTGCTAATATCTGGTCATTTTCATACTGTACGTGTCTTTTATGATGGAAATAAGAGATCACATTGCATTATAGCATAACCCTTAATGGGAATATGAGATTAAATGGCATTAAAGCTTAACCCTTCTCGTATATATGCAAATACAGCACTGTTAAAGTTTGAATGCTAATGCTTACTTGCTAATGCTAGCGATCTAATGCTAGTTCTAATATCTGGTCATTTTCTTACTGTACGTGTCCTCTATGATGGAAATAAGAGATCATATGGCATTAAAGCATAACCCATCTTGGTAGTATGAGATTAAATGGCATTTAAGTTTAACTCTTCTTGTATATATGCAAATACAGCAATGTCAAATTTGAATGCTAATGCATACTTGCTAATGCTAGCGATCTAATGCTAGTGCTAATATCTGGTCATTTTCATACTGTACTTGTCCTCTATGATGGAAATAAGAGATCTTATGGCATTAAAGCATAAACCATCTTGGTAGTATGAGATTAAATGGCATTGAAATTTAACTCTTCTTGTATATATGCAAATACAGCAATGTCAAATTTGAATGCTAATGCATACTTGCTAATGCTAGCGATCTAATGCTAGTGCTAATATCTGGTCATTTTCATACTGTTCGTGTCATCTATGACGGAAATACGACATCAGATGCCTTTAAAGCATAACCCTTCATGGCAGTATGAGATTAAATGGCATTAAAGCCTATCCGTTCTTGTATATAAGCAAATACAGCAATGTTAAAATTTGAATGCTAATGCTAACTTGCTAATGCTAGCGATCTAATGCTAGTGCTAATATCTGGTCATTTTCATACTGTACGTGTCCTCTATGATGGAAATAAGAGATCAGATGGCATTAAAGCGTAACCCATCTTGGGAATATGAGATTAAATGGCATTAATGCTTAACTCGTCTTGTATATAAGCAAATACAGCAATGTCAAATTTGAATGCTAATGCTAACTTGCTAATGCTAGCGATCTAATGCTAGTGCTAATATCTGGTCATTTTCATACTGTACGTGTCCTCTATAATTGAAATAAGAGATCACATGGCATTAAAGCATAACCCTTCATGGGAATATGAGATTAAATGGCATTAAAGCCTATCCTTCTTGTATATAAGCAAATACAGCAATGTTAAAATTTGAATGCTAATGTTAATGCTAGCGATCTAATGCTAGTGCTAATATCTGGTCATTTTTCATACTGTATGTGTCCTCTAAGATGGAAATAAGAGATCACATGTCATCAAAACATAACCCTTCATGGCAATGTGAGATTAAATGCCATTAAAGCTTAACCCTTCTTGAAAATATGCAAATACAGCAATGTTAAAGTTTGAATGCTAATGCTAACTTGCTAATGCTAGCGATCTAATGCTAGTGCTAATATCTGGTCATTTTCATACTGTTCGTGTCCTCTATGATGGAAATAAGAGATCAGATGCCTTTTAAAGCATAACCCTTCATGGCAATATGAGATTAAATGGCATTAAAGCTTAACCCTTCTTGTATATATGCAAATACAGCACTGTTAAAGTTTGAATGCTAATGCTAACTTGCTAATTCTAGCGATCTAATGCTAGTGCTAATATCTGGTCATTTTCATACTGTACGTGTCCTCTATGATGGAAATATGAGATCATATGGCATTAAAAGCATAACCCATCTTGGTAATATGATATTAAATGGCATTGAAGTTTAACCCTTCTTGTATATATGCAAAACAGCAATGTCAAATTTGAATGCTAATGCTAACTTGCTAATGCTAGCGATCTAATGCTAGTGCTAATATCTGGTCATTTTCATACTGTACGTGTCTTCTATAATGGAAATAAGAGATCACATGGCATTAAAGCATAACCCTTCATGGGAATAAGAGATTAAATGCCATTAAAGCTTAACCCTTCTTGTAAATATGCAAATACAGTCATGTTAAAGTTTGAATGCTAATGCTACCGATCTGATGCTAGTGCTAATATCTGGTCATTGTCATACTGTATGTGTCCTCTATGATGGAAATAAGAGATCAGATGGCATTAAAGCATATCCCTTCATGGCAATATGAGATTAAATGGCATTAAAGCTTCCCCTTCTTGTACATATGCAAAAACAGCAATGTTAAAGTTTGAATGCCAATGCTAACTTGCTAATGCTAGCGATCTAATGCTAGTGCTAATATCTGGTCATTTTCATACTGTTCGTGTCCTCTATGATGGAAATAAGAGATCAGATGCCTTTTAAAGCATAACCCTTCATGGGAATATGAGATTAAATGGCATTAAAGCTTAACCCTTCTAGTATATATGCAAATACAGCACTGTTAAAGTTTGAATGCTAATGCTAACTTGCTAATGCTAGCGATCTAATGCTAGTGCTAATATCTGGTCATTTTCATACTGTATGTGTCCTCTATGATGGAAATAAGAGATCAGATGGCATTAAAGCATAACCCATCTTGGGAATATTAGATTAAATGGCATTAAAGCTTAACTCTTCTTGTATATATGCAAATACAGCAATGTTAAATTTGAATGCTAATTCATACTTGCTAATGCTAGCGATCTAATGCTAGTGCTAATATCTGGTCATTTTCATACTGTACGTGTCCTCTATAATTGAAATAAGAGATCACATGGCATTAAAGCATAACCCTTCATGGGAATATGAGATTAGATGCCATGAAAGCTTAACCCCATCTTGTAAATAAGCAAATACAGTCATGTTAAAGTTTGAATGCTAATGCTACCGATCTGATGCTAGTGCTAATATCTGGTCTTTGTCATACTTTATGTTTCCTCGATGATGGAAATAAGAGATCACATGGCATTAAAGCATAACCCTTCTTGGGAATATGAGATTAGATGCCATTAAAGCTTAACCCATCTTGTAAATAAGCAAATACAGTCATGTTAAAGTTTGAATGCTAATGCCTACCGATCTGATGCTAGTGCTAATATCTGGTCTTTGTCATACTGTACGTGTCCTCTATGATGGAAATAAGAAATCAAATGGCAAAAGCATAACCCTTCGTGGGTATATGAGATTAAATGGCATTAAAACCTAACGGTTCTTGTATATAAGCAAATACAGCAATGTTAAAATTTGAATGCTAATGCTAACTTGCTAATGCTAGAGATCTAATGCTAGTGCTAATATCTGGTCATTTTCATACTGTACGTGTCCTCTATGATGGAAATAAGAGATCACATGCCATTAAAGCATAACCCTTCATTGGAATATGAGATTAGATGCCAGAAAAGCTTAACCCTTCTTGTAAATATGCAAATACAGTCATTTTAAACTTTGAATGCTAATGCTAACGATCTAATGGTAGTGCTAATATCTGGTCATTGTCATACTGTATGTGGCCTCTATGATGGAAATTAGAGATCAGATGGCATTAAAGCATAACCCTTCATGGCAATGTGAGATTAAATGGCATTAAAAGCTTTTAACCCGTCTAGTATATATGCAAATACAGCAATGTTAAAGTTTGAATGCTAATGCTAACTTGCTAATGCTACCGATTTAATGCTAGTGATAATATCTGGTCATTTTCATACTGTATGTGTCCTCTATGATGGAAATAAGAGATAAGATGGCATTAAAGCATAAGCCATCATGGCAATATGAGATTAAATGGCATTTAAGCTTAACCCTTCATGTACATATGCAAATACAGTCATTTTAAAGTTTGAAAGCTAATGCTAGCGATCTAATGCTAGTGCTAATATCTGGTCATTTTTCATACTTGTCGTGTCCTCTATGATGGAAATAAGAGATCAGATGCCTTTAAAGCATAACCCTTCATTGGAATATGAGATTAAATGGCATTAAAGCTTAACCCTTCAGTATATATGCAAATACAGCAATGTTAAAAAGTTTGAATGCTAATGCTAGCGATCTAATGCTAGTGCTAATATCTGGTCATTGTCATACTGTATGTGTCCTCTATGATGGAAATAAGAGATCAGATGGCATTAAAAGCATAACCCTTTATGGGAATATGAGATTAAATGGGATTAAAGCTTAACCCTTCTAGTATATATGCAATTACAGCAATGTTAAAGTTTGAATGCTAATGCTAGCGATCTAATGCTAGTCCTAATATCTGGTCATTGTCATACTGTATGTGTCCTCTATGATGAAAATTAGAGATCAGATGGCATTAAAGCATAACCCTTCATGGGAATATGAGATTAAATGGCATTAAAGCTTCACCCTTCTTGTACATATGCAAATACTGAAATGTTAAAAGTTTGAATGCTAATGCTAACTTGCTAATGCTAGCGATCTAATGCTAGTGCTAATATCTGGTCATTTTCATACTGTCGTATCCTCTATGATGAAAATAAGAGATCACATGGCATTAAAGCATAACCCTTCATGGGAATATGAGATTAGATGCCACTAAAGCTTAACCCTTCTTGTAAATATGCAAATACAGTCATTTTAAAGTTTGAATGCTAATGCTAGATTTCTAATGCTAGTGCTAATATCTGGTCATTGTCATACTGTATGTGTCCTCTATGATGGAAATAAGAGATCAGATGGCATTAAAGCATAACCCTTCATGGGAATATGAGATTAAATGGCATTAAAGCTTAACCCTTCTTGTACATATGCAAAAACAGCAATGTTAAAGTTTGAATGCTAATGCTAACTTGCTAATGCTAGCGATCTAATGCTAGTGCTAATATCTGGTCATTTTCATACTGTATGTGTCCTCTATGATGGAAATAAGAGATCACATGGCATTAAAGCATAACCCTTAATGGGAATATGAGATTAAATGGCATTAAAGCTTAACCCTTCTCGTATATATGCAAATACAGCACTGTTAAAGTTTGAATGCTAATGCTAACTTGCTAATGCTAGCGATCTAATGCTAGTTCTAATATCTGGTCATTTTCTTACTGTACGTGTCCTCTATGATGGAAATAAAGAGATCCAGATGGCATTAAAGCATAACCCTTCTTGGTAGTATGAGATTAAATGGCATTTAAGTTTAACTCTTCTTGTATATATGCAAATACAGCAATGTCAAATTTGAATGCTAATGCATACTTGCTAATGCTAGCGATCTAATGCTAGTGCTAATATCTGGTCATTTTCATACTGTACTTGTCCTCTATGATGGAAATAAGAGATCAGATGGCATTAAAGCATAAACCATCATGGTAGTATGAGATTAAATGGCATTGAAATTTAACCCTTCTTGTATATATGCAAATACAGCAATGTTAAATTTGAATGCTAATGCTAACTTGCTAATGCTAGCGATCTAATGCTAGTGCTAATATCTGGTCATTTTCATACTGTATGTGTCATCTATGATGGAAATAAAGACATCAGATGGCTTTAAAGCATAACCCTTCATGGGAATATGAGATTAAATGGCATTAAAGCCTATCCGTTCTTGTATATATGCAAATACAGCAATGTTAAAATTTGAATGCTAATGCTAACTTGCTAATGCTAGCGATCTAATGCTAGTGCTAATATCTGGTCATTTTTTTATACTGTACGTGTCCTCTATGATGGAAATAAGAGATCAGATGGCATTAAAGCGTAACCCATCTTGGGAATATGAGATTAAATGGCATTAATGCTTAACTCGTCTTGTATATAAGCAAATACAGCAATGTCAAATTTGAATGCTAATGCATACTTGCTAATGCTAGCGATCTAATGCTAGTGCTAATATCTGGTCATTTTCATACTGTACGTGTCCTCTATAATTGAAATAAGAGATCACATGGCATTAAAGCATAACCCTTCATGGGAATATGAGATTAAATGGCATTAAAGCCTATCCGTTCTTGTATATAAGCAAATACAGCAATGTTAAAATTTGAATGCTAATGCTAACTTGCTAATGCTAGCGATCTAATGCTAGTGCTAATATCTGGTCATTTTTCATACTGTATGCGTGTCCTCTAAGATGGAAATAAGAGATCACATGTCATCAAAACATAACTCTTCATGGCAATGTGAGATTAAATGCCATTAAAGCTTAACCCTTCTTGAAAATATACAAATACAGCAATGTTAAAGTTTGAATGCTAATGCTAACTTGCTAATGCTAGCGATCTAATGCTAGTGCTAATATCTGGTCATTTTCAAACTGTTCGTTTCCTCGATGATGGAAATAAGAGATCAGATGCCTTTAAAGCATAACCCTTCATGGGAATATGAAATTAAATGCCATTAAAGCATAACCCTTCTAGTATACATGCAAATACAGCAATGTTAAAGTTTGAATGCAATGTTAAAGTTTGAATGCTAGATGCTAACTTGCTAATGCTAGCGATCTAATGCTAGTCTGAATATATCTGGCCATTGTCATACTGTAGGTGTCCTCTATGATGGAAATAAGAGATCAGATGGCATTAAAGCATAACCCTTCTTGGGAATATGAGATTAAATGGCATTAAAGCTTAACCCTTCTTGTACACATGCAAATACAGAAATGTTAAAGTTTGAATGCTAATGCTAACTTGCTAATACTAACGTTCTAATGCTAGTGCTAATATCTGTTCATTGTCATACTGTATGTGTCCTCTTTGATGGTAATAAGAGATCAGATGCCATTAAAGCATAACCCTTCATGGCAATATGAGATTAAAATGTCATTAAAGCTTAACCCTTCTAGTATATATGCAAATACACACTGTTTTAATTTGAATGCTAATGCTAACTTGCTAATGCTAGCGATCTAATGCTAGTGCTAATATCTGGTCATTTTCATACTGTACGTGTCCTCTATGATGGAAATAAAAAGATCAGATGGCATTAAAGCATAACCCTTCGTGGAATATGAGATTAAATGGCATTAAAGCTTAACCCTTCTTAGTATATATGCAAATACAGCAATGTTAAAGTTTAAATGCTAATGCAAACTTGCAATGTTAAAGTTTAATGCTAGTGATCTAATGCTAGTGCTAATATCTGGTCATTTTCATACTGTTGTGTCCTCTTTGCTGGAAATGAGAGATCAGATGCCTTTTAAAGCATAACCCTTCATGGGAATATGAGATTAAATGGAATGAAAGCTTAACCCTTCTAGTATATATGAAAATACAGTAATTGTTAATGTTTGAATGAATGCTAATGTTAGCGATCTTATGCTAGTGCTAATATCTGGTCATTGTCATACTGTATGTGTCCTCTATGATGGAAATGAGAGATCAGATGGAATCAAAAGCATAACCCTTCATGGGAATATGAGATTAAATGCCATTAAAGCTTAACCCTCTGTATATATGCAAATTCAGCACTGTTAAAGTTTGAATGCTAATGCTAACTTGCTAATGCTAGCGATCTAATGCTAGTGCTAATATCTGGTCATTTTCATACTGTATGTGTCCTCTATGATGGAAATAAGAGATCAGATGCCTTTAAAGCATAACCCTTCATGGCAATATGAGATTAAATGGCATTAAAGCTTAACCCTTCTCGTATATATGCAAATACAGCACTGTTAAAGTTTGAATGCTAATGCTAACTTGCTAATGCTAGCGATCTAATGCTAGTGCTAATATCTGGTCATTTTCATACTGTACGTGTCCTCTATGATGGAAATAAAGAGATCAATTTGGCATTAAAGCATAACCCTTCTTGGTAATATGAGATTAAATGGCATTGAAGTTTAACTCTTCTTGTATATATGCAAATACAGCAATGTCAAATTTGAATGCTAATGCTAACTTGCTAATGCTAGCGATCTAATGCTAGTGCTAATATCTGGTCATTTTCATACTATATGTGTTCTCTATGATTGAAATAAGAGATCACATGGCATTTAAGCATAACCCTTCATGGGAATAAGAGATTAAATGGCATTAAAGCTTAACCCTTCTTGTAAATATGTAAATACAGTCATGTTAAAGTTTGAATGCTAATGCTACTAATGCCGATCTGATGCTAGTGCTAATATCTGGTCATTGTCATACTGTATGTGTCCTCTATGATGGAAATAAGAGATCAGATGGCATTAAAGCATATCCCTTCATGGCAATTTGAGATTTAATGGCATTAAAGCTTCACCCTTCTTGTAAATAGGCAAATAAAGCAATGATAAAGTTTGAATGCCAATTTGAACTTGCTAATGCTAGCGATCTAATGCTAGTGCTAATATCTGGTCATTTTCATTCTGTTCGTGTCCTCTATGATGGAAATAAGAGATCAGATGCCTTTAAAGCATAACCCTTCATGGGAATATGTGATTAAATGGCATTAAAGCTTAACCCTTCTAGTATATATGAAAATACAGGAATGTTAAAGTTTGAATGCTAATGTTAGCGATCTTATGCTAGTGCTAATATCTGGTCATTGTCAAACTGTATGTGTCCTCTCTGATGGAAATGAGAGATCAGATGGCATTAAAGCATTACCCTTCATGGGAATACGAGATTAAATGTCATTAAAGCTTAACCCTTCTTGTACATATGCAAATACAGCAATGTTAAAGTTTGAATGCTAATGCTAACTTGTTAATGCTAGCGATCTAATGCTAGTGCTAATATCTGGTCAATTTCATACTGTATGTGTCCTCGATGATGGAAATAAGAGATCAGATGGCATTATAGCGTAACCCATCTTGGGAATATGATATTAAATGGCATTAAAGCTTAACCCTTCTTGTATATATGCAAATACAGCAATGTTAAATTTGAATGCTAATGCATACTTGCTAATGCTAGCGATCTAATGCTAGTGCTAATATCTGGTCATTTTCATACTGTACGTGTCCTCTATAATTGAAATAAGAGATCACATGGCATTAAAGCATAACCCTTCATTAGAATATGAGATTAGATGCCATTAAAGCTTAACCCATCTTGTAAATAAGCAAATACAGTCATGTTAAAGTTTGAATGCTAATGCTACCGATCTGATGCTAGTGCTAATATCTGGTCTTTGTCATACTGTATGTGTCCTCTATGATGGAAATAAGAGATCACATGGCATTAAAGCATAACCCTTTCTTGGGAATATGAGAATAGATGCCATTAAAGCTTAACCCATCTTGTAAATAAGCAAATACAGTCATGTTAAAGTTTGAATGCTAATGCTACCGATCTGATGCTAGTGCTAATATCTGGTCTTTGTCATACTGTACGTGTCCTCTATGATGGAAATAAGAAATCAAATGGCAAAAGCATAACCCTTCTTGGGTATATGAGATTAAATGGCATTAAAACTTAACGGTTCTTGTATAGAAGCAAATACAGCAATGTTAAAATTTGAATGCTAATGCTAACTTGCTAATGCTAGCGATCTAATGCTAGTGCTAATATCTGGTCATTTTCATACTGTACGTGTCCTCTATGATGGAAATAAGAGATCACATGGCATTAAAGCATAACCCTTCATGGGAATATGAGATTAGATGCCAGAAAAGCTTAACCCTTCTTGTAAATATGCAAATACAGTCATTTTAAACTTTGAATGCTAATGCTAACGATCTAATGGTCGTGCTAATATCTGGTCATTGTCATACTGTATCTGGCCTCTATGATGGAAATTAGAGATCAGATGGCATTAAAGCATAACCCTTCATGGCAATGTGAGATTAAATGGCATTAAAGCTTAACCCGTCTAGAATATATGCAAATACAGCAATGTTAAAGTTTGAATGCTAATGCTACCTTGCTAATGCTACCGATCTAATGCTAGTGCTAATATCTGGTCTTTCTCATACTGTATGTGTCCTCTATGATGGAAATAAGATATAAGATGGCATTAAAGCATAAGCCATCATGGCAATATGAGATTAAATGGCATTTTAGCTTAACCCTTCATGTACATATGCAAATACAGTAATTTTAAAGTTTGAAAGCTAATGCTAGCGATCTAATGCTAGTGCTAATATCTGGTCATTTTCATACTTGTCGTGTCCTCTATGATGGAAATAAGAGATCAGATGCTTTCAAAGCATAACCCTTCAAAATGGCATTAACCCTTCATATATGCAAAAACAGCAATGAAGTTTGAATGCCAATGCGAACTTGCTTAAATAGCGCATTAAACTTAACCCTTCTAGTATATGCAAAATACAGCAATGGCATTAAAGTTTGAATGCTAATGCTAAAGCGAATGCTAATGCTAGTGCTAATATCTGGTCATTGTCATACTGTATGTGTCCTCTATGATGGAAATGAGAGATCAGATGGCATTAAAGCATAACCCCTTTATGGGATTAGTAGATTAAATGGGATTAAATCTTAACCCTTCTAGTATATATGCAATTGCTAGCAATGTTAAAGTTTGAATGCTAATGCTAACTTGCTAATGCTAGCGATCTAATGCTGTCCTAATATCTAGTCTGTCATACTGTATGTGTCCTCTATGATGAAAATTAGAGATCAGTTGGCATTAAAGCATAACTCTTCATGGGAATATGAGATTAAATGGCATTAAAGCTTCACCCTTCTTGTACATATGCAAATACTGAAATGTTAAAGTTTGAATGCCAATGCTAACTTGCTAATGCTAGCGATCTAATGCTAGTGCTAATATCTGGTCATTGTCATACTCTATGTGTCCTTTATGATGGAAATAGAATCCAGATGGCATTAATAACCCTTCATGGGAATATGAGATTAAATGGCATTAAGCTTAACCCTTCTTGTACATATGCAAAAACAGAATGTTAAGTTTAATGCAATGCCAACTTACAATGCTAGCTATCTAATGCTAGTGTAATACTGGTCATTTCATACTGTAGTGTTTCTATGATGGAAATAAAGATCACATGCATATGTAAAGGTTATGAGATAATACATAAATGCTTCAACTTACTGCTAATGCCATACCCGTTTTAAGTTTTTTTGAAGCAAAAAGCTAGCACTATCTAATGCTA
>CM056199.1:103006331-103040866 GCA_029692085.1 Gymnothorax javanicus
TTCCATGCAAGAGACATTAGTATGACAATGACCAGATATTAGACTAGCATTAGATCGCTAGCATTAGCAAGTTAGCATTAGCATTCAAACTTTAAAATTGCTGTATTTGCATATATACTAGAAGGTTGCTTAATGCAATTTAATCTCATATTCCCATGAAGGGTTATGCTTTAAGCAACTGATCTCTTATTTCCATCATAGAGGACACGAACAGTAAAATGACCAGATATTAGCACTAGCATTAGATCGCTAGCATTAGAAGTTAGCATTAGCATTCAAATTTAACAGTGCTTGTATTTCATATAACAGAAGTTAAAGCTTTAATGCATTTAATCTCATTTGCCATGAAGGTTAGCTTTTCAAATTTGATGCATTTCATAGATACAAGAAGTATGTAAAATGACATTTAACTAGCATAGTATGCATTAGAAGTTAGCTTACATTCATTAACAATCTCATTTGCAGTTATGCTAGAGATTAGCTTTTAATCCATTTAATCTCATATTCCATGAAGGGTTATGCTTTAAGGGCATCTGATTCTTATTCTCAGCAAGAGAACTAACATATGAAAATGACCATGATATAGCACTAGCATTAGATCGCTAGCATTATCAGATTTAGCATTAGCATTCAAATTTGTACATGCATATTTGACTTTTATTCAAGAAGGGTTAAGTTAAAGCCAATTTAATCTATATTCCATAAGGGTTATGCTTTAATGCCATCTGATTCTTATTTCCATCATAGAGGACACGAAAGTATGAAAATGACCATTTAGATATTAGCACTAGCATTAGATCGCTTAGCATCACAAATTAGCATTAGCATTCAAATTTAACAGTGCTGTATTTGCATATTATAGAAGTGGTTAAGCTTTAATGACATTTAATTCATTTCCATGAAGGGTTATGCTTTAATGCCAATGACCAGTTATTAGCACTAGCATTAGATCGCTATTATTAGCAAGTTAGCATTAGCATTCAAACTTTAACATGACAGTTTTTGCATATTTACAAGAAGGGTTAAGCTTTAATGCCATTTAATCTCATATTCCCATGAAGGGTTATGCTTTAATGCCATCTGATCTCTCATTTCCATCATAGAGGACACATACAGTATGACAATGACCAGATATTAGCAGTAGCATAAGATCGCTAACATTAGCACTCAAACTTTAACAATGCTGTATTTTCATATATACTAGAAGAGTTAAGCTTTAATGCCATTTAATCTCATATTCCCATGAAGGGTTATGCTTTAATGCCATGTGATCTCTTATTTCCATCATAGAAGACACGTACAGTATGAAAATGACCAGATATTAGCACTAGCATTAGATCGCTAGCATTAGCAAGTTAGCATTAGCATTCAAATTTTAACATTGCTGTATTCGCTTATATACAAGAACGGATAGGCTTTAATGCCATTTAATCTCATATTCCCATGAAGGGTTATGCTTTAATGCCATGTGATCTCTTATTTCAATTATAGAGGACACGTACAGTATGAAAATGACCAGATATTAGCACTAGCATTAGATCGCTAGCATTAGCAAATATGCATTAGCATTCAAATTTAACATTGCTGTATTTGCTTATATACAAGACGAGTTAAGCATTAATGCCATTTAATCTCATATTCCCAAGATGGGTTACGCTTTAATGCCATCTGATCTCTTATTTCCATCATAGAGGACACGTACAGTATGAAAATGACCAGATATTAGCACTAGCATTAGATCGCTTGCAATAGCAAGTTAGCATTAGCATTCAAATTTTAACAGTGCTGTATTTGCATATATACTAGAAGGGTAAAGCTTTAATGCCATTTAATCTCATATTGCCATGAAGGGTTATGCTTTAAAGGCATCTGATGTCGTATTTCCGTCATAGATGACACAAATAGTATGACAATGACCAGTATTAGCACGAGAATTAGATCGCTAGCATTAGCATTCAAACTTTAAAATGACTGTATTTGCATATTTACAAGAAGAGTTAAGCTTTAATGGCATCTAATCTCATATTCCCAAGAGGGTTATGCTTTAATGCCATGTGATCTCTTATTCTCATCATAGAGGACACGTACAGTATGAAAATGACCAGATATTAGCACTAGCATTAGATCGCTAGCATTAGCAAGTTAGCATTAGCATTCAATCTTTAACATTGCTGTATTTGCTTATATACAAGAAGGGTTAAGCTTTAATGCCATTTAATCTCATATTCCCACGAAGGGTTATGCTTTAATGCCATCTGATCTCTTATTTCTATCATAGAGGACACATACAGAATTAAAATGACCAGATATTAGCACTAGCATTAGATCGCTAGCATTAGCAAGTTAGCATTAGCATTCAAATTTAACAGTGCTGTATTTGCATATATACTAGAAGGGTTAAGATTTAATGACATTTAATCTCATATTGCCATGAAGGGTTATGCTTTAATGCCATCTGATCTCTTATTTCTATCATAGAGGACACATACAGTATTAAAATGACCAGTTATTAGCACTAGCATTAGATCGCTAGCATTAGCAAGTTAGCATTAGCATTCAAACTTTAACATTGCTGTATTTGTATAAATACAAGAAGGGTTTAGCTTTAATGCCATTTAATCTCATATTGCCATGAAGGGTTATGCTTTAATGGCATCTGATCTCTTATTTCCATCAAAGAGGACACATACAGTATGACAATGAACAGATATTAGCACTAGCATAAGATTGCTAGCATTAGCATTCAAACTTTAACATGACTGTATTTGCATATTTACAAGAAGGGTTAAGCTTTAATGCCATTTAATCTCATATTCCGATGAAGCGTTATGCTTTAAAGGCATCTGATATCTTATTTCCATCATAGAGGACACGAACAGTATGAAAATGACCCTATATTAGCACTAGCATTAGATCGCTAGCATTAGCATTCAAACTTTAACATTTCTGTATTTGCATGTGTACAAGAAGGGTTAAGCTTTAATACCATTTAATCTCATATTCCCATGAAGAGTTATGCTTTAAAGGCATCTGATCTCTTATTTCCATCATAGAGGACACGAACAGTATGAAAATGACCATATATTAGCACTAGCATTAGATCGCTAGCATTAGCAAGTTAGCATTAGAATTCAAACTTTAACATTTCTGTATTTGCATGTGTACAAGAAGGGTGAAGCTTTAATGCCATTTAATCTCATATTCCCATGAAGGGTTATGCTTTAATGCGATCTGATCTCTTATTTCCATCATAAAGGACATATACAGTATGACAATGACCACATATTAGCACTAGCATTAGATCGCTAGCATTAGCATTCAAACTTTAAAATGACTGTATTTGCATTTTTAGATGAAGGGTTAAGCTTTAATGCCATTTAATCTCATATTCCCATGAAGGGTAATGCTATAATGCCATCTGATCTCTTATTTCCATCATAGAGGACACACAGTATGACAATGACCAAATATTCGCACTAGCATAAGAACGCTAACATTAGCATTCAAACTTTAACATTGCTGTATTTTCATATATACTAGAAGGGTAAAGCTTTAATGCCATTTAATCTCATATTCCCATGAAGGGTTATGCTTTATTGCCATCTGATCTCTTATTTCCATCATAGAGGACATGAACAGAATGAATTTGACCAGATATTAGCACTAGCATTAGATCGCTAGCATTAGCAAGTTGGCATTGGCATTCAAACTTTAACATTGCTGTTTTTGCATATGTACAAGAAGGGTTAAGCTTTAATGCCATTTAATCTCATATTCCCATGAAGGGTTATGCTTTAATGCCATCTGATCTCTTATTTCCATCATAAAGGACACATACAGTAAGACAATGACCAGATATTAGCACTAGCATTAGATCGCTAGCATTTGCATTCAAACTTTAAAATGACTGTATTTGCATATTTACAAGAAGGGTTAAGCTTTAATGGCATTTAATCTCATATTCCCATGAAGGGTAATGCTTTAATGCCATCTGATCTCTCATTTCCATCATAGAGGACACATACAGTATGACAATGACCAGATATTAGCACTAGCATAAGATCGCTAACATTAGCAATCAAACTTTAACATTGCTGTATTTTCATATATACTAGAAGGTTTAAGCTTTAATGCCATTTAATCTCATATTCCCATGAAGGGTTATGCTTTAAAGGCATCTGATCTCTTATTTCCATCATAGAGGACAAGAACAGTATGAAAATGACCAGATATTAGCACTAGCATTAGATCGCTAGCATTAGCAAGTTCGCATTGGCATTCAAACTTTAACATTGCTGTTTTTGCATATGTACAAGAAGGGTGAAGCTTTAATGCAATTAAATCTCAAATTGCCATGAAGGGTTATGCTTTAATGCCATCTGATCTCTTATTTCCATCATAGAGGACACGTACAGTATGACAATGAGCAGATATTAGCACTAGCATCAGATCGGTAGCATTAGCATTCAAACTTTAACATGACTGTATTTGCATATTTACAAGAAGGGTTAAGCTTTAATGGCATCTAATCTCTTATTACCATGAAGGGTTATGCTTTAAAGGCATCTGATCTCTTATTTCCATCATAGAGGACAAGAACAGTATGAAAATGTCCAGATATTAGCCCTAGCATTCGATCGCTAGCATTAGCAAGTTAGCATTGGCATTCAAACTAGAACATTGCTGTTTTTGCATATGTACAAGCAGGATTTAGCTTTAATGCCATTTAATCTCATATTCCCATGAAGGGTTATGCTTTAATGGCATCTGATCTCTTATTTCCATCATAGAGAACACATACAGTATGACAATGAGCAGATATTAGCACTAGCATTAGATCGCTAGCATTAGCATTCAAACTTTAAAATGACTGTATTTGCATATTTACAAGAAGGGTAAAGCTTTAATGGCATCTAAGCTCATAATCCCAAGAGGGTTATGCTTTAATGACATGTGATCTCTTATTTCCATCGTAGAGGACACGTACAGTATGAAAATGAACAGATATTAGCACTAGCATTAGAACGCTAACATTAGCAAGTTAGCATTAGCATTCAAACTTTAACATTGCTGTATTTGCTTTTATACAAGAAGGGTTAAGATTTAATTTCATTTACTCTAATATTCTTACGAAGGGTTATGCTTTAATGCCATCTGATCTCTTATTTCTATCATAAAGGACACATACAGTATTAAAATGACCAGATATTAGCACTAGCATTAGATCGCTAGCATTAGCAAGTTAGCATTAGCATTCAAATTTAACAGTGCTGTATTTGCATATATACTAGAAGGGTTAAGATTTAATTACATTTAATCTCATATTGCCATGACGGGTTATGCTTTAATGCCATCTGATCTCTTATTTCTATCATAGAGGACACATACAGTATGAAAATGACCAGATATTAGCACTAGCATTAGATCGCTAGCATTAGCAAGTTAGCATTAGCATTCAAACTTTAACATTGCTGTATTTGCCTATGTACAAGAAGGGTTAAGCTTTAATGCCATTTAATCTCATATTCCCATGAAGGGTTATGCTTTAATGCCATCTGATCTCTCATTTCCATCATAGAGGACACAGAGTATGACAATGACCAGATATCAGCACTAGCATAAGATCGCTAACATTAGCATTCAAATTTTAACATTGCTGTATTTTCATGTATACTAGAAGGGTTAAGCTTTATTGCCCTTTAATCTCATATTCCCATGAAGGGATATGCTTTAAAGGCATCTGATCTCTTATTTCCATCATAGAGGACAAGAACAGTATGAAAATGTCCAGATATTAGCACTAGCATTAGATCGCTAGCATTAGCAAGTTAGCATTGGCATTCAAACTATAACATTGCTGTTTTTGCATATGTACAAGCAGGGTTAAGCTTTAATGACATTTAATCTCATATTCCCATGAAGGGTTATGCATTAATGGCATCTGATCTCTTATTTCCATCATAGAGGACACATACAGTATGACAATGACCAGTATTAGCACTAGCATTAGATCGCTAGCATTAGCATTCAAACTTTAAAATGACTGTATTTGCATATTTACAAGAGGGGTTAAGCTTTAATGGCATCTAATCTCATATTCCCAAGAGGGTTATGCTTTAATGCCAGGTGATCTCTTATTTCCATCATAGAGGACACGTACAGTATGAAAATGACCAGATATTAGCACTAGCATTAGATCGCTAGCATTAGCAAGTTAGCATTAGCATTCAAATTTAACAGTGCTGTATTTGCATATATACTAGAAGGGTTAAGATTTAATTACATTTAATCTCATATTGCCATGACGGGTTATGCTTTAATGCCATCTGATCTCTTATTTCTATCATAGAGGACACATACAGTATGAAAATGACCAGATATTAGCACTAGCATTAGATCGCTAGCATTAGCAAGTTAGCATTAGCATTCAAACTTTAACATTGCTGTATTTGTATATATACAAGAAGGGTTAAGCTTTAATGCCATTTAATCTCATATTGCCATGAAGGGTTATGCTTTAATGGTATCTGATCTCTTATTTCCATCATAAAGGACACGAACAGTATGACAATGAACAGATATTAGCACTAGCATTAGATCGCTAGCATTAGCATTCAAACTTTAACATGACTGTTTTTGCATATTTACAAGAAGGGTTAAGCTTTAATGGCATCTAATCTCAAATTCCCAAGATGGGTTACGCTTTAATGCCATCTGATCTCTTATTTCCATCATAGAGGACAAGTAGAGGATGAAAATGAGCAGATATTAGCACTAGCATTAGATTGTGAGGATTAGCAAGTTAGCATTAGCATTCAAACTTTAACAGTGCTGTTTTTCATATGTACAAGAAGGGTGAAGCTTTAATGCCATTTAATCTCATATTCCCATGAAGGGTTATGCTTTAATGCGATCTGATCTCTTATTTCCATCATAAAGGACACATACAGTATGACAATGACCAGATATTAGCACTAGCATTAGATCGCTAGCATTAGCATTCAAACTTTAAAATGTCTGAATTTGCATTTTTACATGAGGGGTTAAGCTTTAATGCCATTTAATCTCATATTCCCATGAAGGGGAATGCTTTAATGCCATCTGATCTCTTATTTCCATCATAGAGGACACATACAGTATGACATTGACAAGATATTCGCACTAGCATAAGATCGCTAACATTAACATTCAAACTTAAACATTGCTGTTTTTTCATATATACTAGAAGGGTAAAGCTTTAATGCCATTTAATCTCATATTCCCAAGAAGGGTTATGCTTAAAAGGCATCTGATCTCTTATTTCCATCATAGAGGACACGAACAGAATGAATTTGACCAGATATTAGCACTAGCATTAGATCGCAAGCATTAGCAAGTAGGCATTGGCATTAAACTTTAACATTGCTGAATTTGTATATATACAAGAAGGGTTAAGCTTTAATGCCATTTAATGTCAAATTGCCATGAAGGGTTATGCTTAAATGACATCTGATCTCTTATTTCCATTATAGAGGACACATACAGAATGAAAATGACCAGATATTAGCACTAGCATTAGATCGCTAGCATTAGCACGTTAGCATTAGCATTCTAATTAAACATTGCTGTATTTGTATGTATACAAGAAGGGTTAAGCTTTAATGCCATTTGATCTCATATTGCCATGAAGGGTTATGCTTTAATTGCATCTGATCTCTTATTTCCATCAAAGAGGACACATACAGTATGACAATGAACAGATATTAGCACTAGCATTAGATCGCTAGCATTAGCATTCAAACTTTAACATGACTGTATTTGCATATTTACAAGAACGGTTGAGCTTTAATGCCATTTAATCTCATATTCCCATGAAGGGTTATGGTTTAAAGGCAACTGATCTCTTATTTACATCATAGAGGACACGAACAGTATGAAAATGACCATATATTAGCACTAGCATTAGATCGCTAGCATTAGCAAGTTAGCATTAGAATTCAAACTTTAACATTTCTGTATTTGCATATGTACAAGAAGGGTTAAGCTTTAATGCCATTTGATCTAATATTTCCAAGAAGGGTTCCGCTTTAATGCCATCTTATCTCTTATTTCCATCATAGAGGACACGTACAGTATGAAAATGACCAGATATTAGCACAAGAATTAGATCGCTAGCATTAGCAAGTTAGCATTAGCATTCAAACTTTAACATTGCTGTATTTGTATATATACAAGAAGGGCTAAGCTTTAATGACATTAAAATCTCAAATTGCCATGAAGGGTTATGCTTTAATGCCATATGATCTCTTATTTCCATCATAGAGGACACATACAGTATGGCAATGACCAGATATTAGCACTAGCATTAGATCGGTAGCATTAGCATTCAAACTATAACATGACTGTATTTGCATATTTACAAGAAGGGTTATGCTTTAATGCCATAAAATCTCATATTCCCAAGAAGGGTTATGCTTTAATGCCATCTGATCTCTAATTTCCATCATAGAGTACACGTACAGTATGAAAATGACCAGATATTAGCACTTGCATTAGATCGCTAGCATTAGCAAGTTAGCATTAGCATTCAAACTTTACCATTGCTGTTTTTGTATATATACAAGAAGGGTTAAGCTTTAATGCCATTTCATCTCATATTGCCATGAAGGGTTATGCTTTAATGGCATCTGATCTCTTATTTCCATCAAAGAGGACACATACAGTATGACAATGAAGAGATATCAGCACTAGCATTAGATCCCTAGCATTAGCTTTCAAACTTTAACATGATGGTATTTGCATTTTTACAAGAAGGGTTCAGCTTTAATGCCATTTAATCTCATATTCCCATGAAGGGTTATGCTTTAATGCCATCTGATCTCTTATTTCCATCATAGAGGACACATACAGTATGACAATGACCAGATATTAGGACTAGCATTAGATCGCTAGCATTAGCAAGTTAGCATTAGCATTCAAACTTTAACATTTCTGTATTTGCATGTGTAAAAGAAGGGTTAAGCTTTAATGCCATTTAATCTCATATTCCCATGAAGGGTTATGCTTTAATGCCATCTGATCTCTTATTTCCATCATAGAGGACAGGTACAGTATGAAAATGAGCAGATATTAGCACTAGCATTAGATCGCGAGCATTTGCAAGTTAGCATTAGCATTCAAACTTTAACAGTGCTGTATTTGCATATATACTAGATGGGTTAAGCTATAATGCAATTTAATCTCATATTGCCATGAAGGGTTATGCTTTAAAGGCATCTGATCTCGTATTTCCATCATAGAGGACACGAACAGTATGAAAATTACCAGATATTACCACTAGCATTAGATTGCTAGCATTAGCAAGTTTGCATTAGCATTCAAACTTTAACATTGCTGTATTTGCATATGTACAAGAAGGCTTAAGCTTTAATGCCATTTAATCTCATATTCCCAAGAAGGGTTACGATTTAATGCAATCTGATCTCTTATTTCCATGATAGAGGACCTGTACAGTATGAAAATGACCAGATATTAGCACTAGCATTAGAACGCTAGCATTAGCAAATTAGCATTAGCATTCAATCTTTAACAGTCCTGAATTTGCATATATACTAGAAGGATTAAGCTTTAATGCCATTTAATCTCATACTGCCCTGAAGGGTTATGCTTTAAAGGCATCTGATCTCTTATTTCCATCAAAGAGGACACGAACAGTGTGAAAATGACCAGATATTAGCACTAGCATTAGATCGCTAGCATTACCAAGTTAGCATTAGCATTCAAACTTTAACATTGCTGTATTTGCATATGCACAAGAAGGGTTAAGCTTTAATGCCATTTAATCTCATATTCCCATGAAGGGTTATGCTTTAATGGCATCTGATCTCTTATTTCCATCATAGAGGACACGAACAGTATGAAAATGACCAGATATTAGCACAAGCATTAGATCGCTAGCATTAGCAAGTAAGCATTAGCATTCAAACTTTAACATTGCTGTATTTGCATATGTACAAGAAGGGTTAAGCTTTAATGCCATTTAATCTCATATTCCCATGAAGGGTCATGCTTTAATGGCATCTGATCTCTTATTTCAATCATAGAGGACACGAACAGTATGAAAATGACCAGATATTAGCACTAGCATTAGAACGCTAGGATTAGCAATCAAACTTTAAAATGACTGTATTTGCCTATGTACAAGAAGGGTTAAGCTTTATTGCCATTTAATCTCATATTGCCATGAAGGGTTATGCTTTAATGCCATCTGATCTCTTATTTCCATCATAGAGGTCACATACAGTATGAGAATGAACAGATATTAGCACTAGCATTAGATCGCTAGCATTATAAAGTATGCATTAGCATTCAAATTCAACATTGCTGTATTTGCATAAATACAAGAAGGGTTAAGTTTTAATGCCATTTAATCTAATATTCCCAAGAAGGGTTACGCTTTAATGCCATCTGATCTCATATTTCCATGAAAGAGGACCTGTACAGTATAGAAATGACCAGATATTAGCACTAGCATTAGATCGCTAGCATTAGCAAGTTAGCATTAGCATTCAAACTTTATCATTGTTGAATTTGTATATATACAAGAAGGGTTAAGCTTTAATGCCATTAAAATCTCAAATTGCCATGAAGGGTTATGCTTTAATGCCATGTGATCTCTTATTTCCATTATAGAGGACACGTACAGTATGAAAATGACCAGATATTAGCACTAGCATTAGATCGCTAGCATTAGCAAGTATGCATTGGCATTCAAATTTAACATTGCTGTATTTGCATATATACAAGAAGGGTTAAGCTTTAATGCCATTTAATCTCATATTCCCAAGAAGGGTTACGCTTTAATGCCATCTGATCTCTTATTTCCATCATAGAGGACACGTACAGTATGAAAATGACCAGATATTAGCACTAGCATTAGATCGCTATCATTAGCAAGTTAGCCTTAGCATTCAAACTTTTACAGTGCTGTATTTGCATATATACTAGAAGGGTTAAGCTTTAATGCCATTTATTCTCATATTAGCCATGAAGGGTTATGATTTAAAGGCATCTGATCTCATTTCATACAAGATTTCCATCATAGAGAGACACGTAACAGTATGAAAATGACCAGATATTAGCACTAGCATTAGATGACTAGCATTACCAAGTTAGCATTAGCATTCAAACTTTAACATTGCTGTATTTGCATATGTACAAGAAGGGTTAAGCTTTAATGCCATTTATTCTCATATTCCCATGAAGGGTTATGCTTTAATGCCATCTGATCTCATTTTTCCATCATAGAGGACAATGACAGTATGAAAATGACCAGATATTAGCACTAGCATTATTAGATCGCTAGCATTAGCAAGTTAGCATTAGCATTCAAACTTTAAAATTGACTGTATTTGCATATGTACAAGAAAGGTTATAGCTTTAATGGCATTTAATTATATTCCCATGAAGAGTTATAATGCCATCTGATCTCTTTTTTTCCATCAAGGTTTATGTATTTAATGACCAGATATTAGCACTAGATCTCATTATTCAAACTTTCCATGACTGTATTTCCATATTAACAAGAAAGGTTTGAAATCTTATCTCATATTCCCATGAAGGTTTATGCTTTAATGCCATGTGATTAGATTTCCATCATAGAGGACACGTTATGAAAATGACCAGATATTAGCATTTAGATCATTAGCAAGTTAAAGCTTTAAACAATGCTGTATTTGCTTATATACAAGAAGGGTTAAGCTTTAATGCCATTTAATCTCATATTCCCATGATTGGTTATGCTTTAATGCCATCTGATCTCTTATTTCCATCATAGAGTACACATACAGTATTACAATGACCAGATATTAACACTAGCATTACATCGCTAGTATTAGCAAGTAAGCATTAGAATTCAAACTTTCATATTGCTGTATTTGTATATATACAAGAAGGGTTAAGCTTTAATGCCATTTAATCTCATATTGCCATGAAGGGATATGCTTTAATGCCATCTGATCTCTTATTTCCATCAAAGAGGACACATACATTATGACAATGAACAGATATTAGCACTAGCATTAGATCGCTAGCATTAGCAGTCAAACTTTAACAATACTGTATTTGCATATTTACAAGAAGGGTGAAAGCTTTAATGCCATTTAATCTCATATTCTTATGAAGCATTATGGTTTAAAGGCAACTGATCACTTATTTCCATCATAGAGGACACGAACAGTATGAAAATGACCATATATTAGCACTAGCATTAGATCGCTAGCATTAGCAAGTTAGCATTAGAATTCAAACTTTAACATTTTGTATTTGCATATGTACAAGAAGGGTTAAGCTTTAATGCCATTTAATCTCATATCCCCATGAAGGGTTATGCTTTAATGCCATCTGATCTCTTATTTCCATCATAGAGGACACATTCAGTATGACAATGACCAGATATTAGGACTAGCATTAGATCGCTAGCATTAGCAAGTTAGCATTAGCATTCAAACTTTAAAATTGCTGTATTTGCATATATACTAGAAGGGTTAAGCTTTAATGCAATTTAATCTCATATTCCCATGAAGGGTTATGCTTTAAAGGCAACTGATCTCTTATTTCCATCAAAGAGGACACGAACAGTATGAAAATGACCAGATATTAGCACGAGCATTAGATCGCTAGCATTCGCAAGTTAGCATTAGCATTCAAACTTTAACATTGTTGTATTTGCATATAGACAAGAAGGGTTATGCTTTAATGCCATCTGATCTCTTATTTCCATCATAGATGACACATACAGTATGACAATGACCAGATATTAGCACTAACATTAGATCGTTAGCATTAGCATTCAAACTTTAAAATGAGTGTATTTGAATATTTACAAGAAGGGTTAAGCTTTAATGGCATCGAATCTCATATTCCCATGAAGGGTTATGCTTTAATGCCATGTGATATCTTTTTTTCCATCATAGAGGACATGTACAGTATGAAAATGACCAAATATTAGCACTAGCATTAGATCGCTAGCATTAGCAAGTTAGCATTAGCATTCAAATTTTAACAGTGCTGAATTTGCATATATACTAGAAGGGTTAAGCTTTAATGCCATTTAATCTCATATTGCCCTGAAGGGTTATGCTTTAAAGGCATCTGATCTCGTATTTCCATCAAAGAGGACACGAACAGTATGAAAATGTCCAGATATTAGCACTAGCATTAGATCGCTAGCATTACCAAGTTAGCATTAGCATTCAAACTTTAACATTGCTGTAATTGTATATATACAAGAAGGGATAAGCTTTAATGCCATTTAATCTCAAATTGCCATGAAGGATTATGCTTTAATGCCATCTGATCTCTTATTTCCATCATAGAGGACACATACAGTATGACAATGACCAGATAATAGCACTAGCATTAGATCGCTAGCATTAGCATTCAAACTTTAACATGACTGTATTTGCATAGTTACAAGAAGGGTTAAGCTTTAATTGCATCTAATCTCATATTCCAATGAAGGGTTATGCTTTAATGCCATGTGACCTCTTATTTCCATTATAGAGGACACGTACAGTATGAAAATGACCAGATATTAGCACTAGCATTAGATCGCTAGCATTAGCAAGTATGCATTAGCATTCAAATTTAACATTGCTGTATTTGCATATATACAAGAAGGGTTAAGCTTTAATTGCATCTAATCTCATATTCCCAAGAAGGGTTACGATTTAATGCCATCTGATCTCTTATTTCCATGATAGAGGACCTGTACAGTATGAAAATGACCAGATATTAGCACTAGCATTAGATCGCTAGCATTAGCAAATTAGCATTAGCATTCAAACTTTAACAGTGCTGAATTTGCATATATACTAGAAGGGTTAAGCTTTAATGCCATTTAATCTCATACTGCCCTGAAGGGTTATGCTTTAAAGGCATCTGATCTCTTATTTCCATCAAAGAGGACACGAACAGTATGAAAATGACCAGATATTAGCACTAGCATTAGATCGCTAGCATTACCAAGTTAGCATTAGCATTCAAACTTTAACATTGCTGTATTTGCATATGTACAAGAAGGGTTAAGCTTTAATGCCATTTAATCTCATATTCCCATGAAGGGTTATGCTTTAATGGCATCTGATCTCTTATTTCCATCATAGAGGACACGAACAGTATGAAAATGACCAGATATTAGCACAAGCATTAGATCGCTAGCATTAGCAAGTTAGCATTAGCATTCAAACTTTAACATTGCTGTATTTGCATATGTACAAGAAGGGTTTAGCTTTAATGCCATTTAATCTCATATTCCCATGAAGGGTTATGTTTTAATGGCATCTGATCTCTTATTTCCATCATAGAGGACACAAACAGTATGAAAATGACCAGATATTAGCACTAGCATTAGAACGCTAGCATTAGCAATCAAACTTTAAAATGACTGTATTTGCCTATGTACAAGAAGGGTTAAGCTTTTAATGCCATTTAATCTCATATTGCCATGAAGGGTTATGCTTTAATGCCATCTGATCTCTTATTTCCATCATAGCGGTCACATACAGTATGAGAATGAACAGATATTAGCACTAGCATTAGATCGCTAGCATTATAAAGTATGCATTAGCATTCAAATTCAACATTGCTGTATTTGCATAAATACAAGAAGGGTTAAGTTTTAATGCCATTTAATCTAATATTCCTAAGAAGGGTTATGCTTTAATGCCATCTGATCTCTTATTTCCATGAAAGAGGACCTGTACAGTATGAAAATGACCAGATATTAGCACTAGCATTAGATCGCTAGCATTAGCAAGTTAGCATTAGCATTCAAACTTTATCATTGTTGTATTTGTATATATACAAGAAGGGTTAAGCTTTAATGCCATTAAAATCTCAAATTGCCATGAAGGGTTATGCTTTAATGCCATGTGATCTCAAATTTCCATAATAGAGGACACATACAGTATGACAATGACCAGATATTAGCACTAGCATTAGATCGGTAGCATTAGCATTCAAACTTTAACATGACTGTATTTGCATATTTACAAGAAGGGTTAAGCTTTAATGGCATCTAATCTCATATTCTCATGAAGGGTTATGCTTTAATGCCATGTGATCTCTTATTTCCATTATAGAGGACACGCACAGTATGAAAAATGACCAGATATTAGCACTAGCATTAGATCGCTAGCATTAGCAAGTATGCATTGGCATTCAAATTTAACATTGCTGTATTTGCATATATACAAGAAGGGTTAAGCTTTAATGCCATTTAATCTCATATTCCCATAGAAGGGTTACGCTTTAATGCCATCTGATCTCTTATTTCCATCATATACTAGAGGAAGCAATGCCATTTAATCAGTATTATGAAAATGACCAGATATTAGCACTAGCATTAGATCGCTATCATTAGCAAGTTAGCATTAGCATTCAAACTTTAACATTGCTGTATTTGCATATGTACAAGAAGGGTTTAGTTTAATGCCATTTAATCTCATATTCCCATGAAGGGTTATGATTTAAATGCCATCTGATCTCTTTTTCCATCATAGAGGACATATACAGTATGACAATGACCAGATATTAGCACTAGCATTAGATCGCTAGCATTAGCATTCAAACTTTAAAGTGACTGTATTTGCATATATACTAGAAGGGTTAAGTTTAATGGCATTTAATCTCATATTCCCATGAAGGGTTATGCTTTTAATGCCATCTGATCTCTTTTTTTCCATCATAGAGGACACATACAGTATGAAAATCACCAGATATTAGCACTAGCATTAGATCGCTAGCATTAGCATTCAAAACTTTAAAATGACTGTATTTGCTTATATACAAGAAGGGTTAAGCTTTAATGGCATCTTATCTCATATTCCCATGAAGGTTTATGCTTTAATGCCATGTGATCTCTTATTTCCATCATAGAGTACACATACAGTATTACAATGACCAGATATTAACACTAGCATTACATCGCTAGTATTAGCAAGTTAGCATTAGAATTCAAACTTTCATATTGCTGTATTTGTATATATACAAGAAGGGTTAAGCTTTAATGCCATTTAATCTCATATTGCCATGAAGGGTTATACTTTAATGCCATCTGATCTCTTATTTCCATCAAAGAGGACACATACAGTATGACAATGAACAGATATTAGCACTAGCATTAGATCGCGAGCATTAGCAGTCAAACTTTAACAATACTGTATTTGCATATTCACAAGAAGGGTGAAGCTTTAATGCCATTTAATCTCATATTCTTATGAAGCGTTATGGTTTAAAGGCAACTGATCACTAATTTCCATCATAGAGGACACGAACAGTTTGAAAATGACCATATATTAGCATTAGCATTAGATCGCTAGCATTAGCAAGTTAGCATTAGAATTCAAACTTTAACATTTTGTATTTGCATATGTACAAGAAGGGTTAAGCTTTAATGCCATTTAATCTCATATCCCCATGAAGGGTTATGCTTTAATGCCATCTGATCTCTTATTTCCATCATAGAGGACACATTCAGTATGACAATGACCAGATATTAGGACTAGCATTAGATCGCTAGCATTAGCAAGTTAGCATTAGCATTCAAACTTTTAAAATTGCTGTATTTGCATATATACTAGAAGGGTTAAGCTTTTAATGCAATTTAATCTCATATTCCCATGAAGGGTTATGCTTTAAAGGCAACTGATCTTTTTTAAAAAAGGGAAATTTAATTAAATTTTTTTTTTGGGCCCTTTTTTTTTCCTCAAAAAAATACGTATTTTTTTAAAAAAAAGGGGAAATTTAAACCCAAATTTTTTTTAACCTATTTTTTTAAAAAAAATTAAAAAAAACCCCCGGGGGGTTTAAATTTAAAAAACCTTTAATTTTTAAAGGGAAAAATTTAAAAATTTGTTTTTTTGACAAGAAAAGGGGAAAAAAAAATTTTTTCCCCTTTTTTTTTTTAAGGGGGTTTTTTTTTTAAAAAAAAAAACCCCCCAATAAAAAATTTTTTGGTTTTTTTTTTCCTTAAAAAATTTTTAAAATTTAAAATTTTTTTTTTTTTAAATTTTAAAAAAAAAAAAAAAGGGGTTTTTTTAAAAAAGGGGTTTTTTTTTTTCCTTTTTAATTTTTCCCGGGGGAAAAAAAGGGGAAAGCCTTTTTTTTCCCCAAAAAAAGAAAAAATTTAAATTAAACCTTTTTTTTAAAAAAAAAATTCCTTTTAACCCCCTTTTTTTTTTTTTAAAAAAAGGGGTTTTTTTTTTCCAAAAAAAAAAGGGGGGGGAAAGGGTTTTTTCCCCCCAAAAAATTTCCCAAAAAAGGGGAAAAACTTTAAAAAAATTTTTTTTTGGGGTTGGCTTTTAAAAAATTTAAATTTTTTTGGGTTATGAAAATTTTTTTTTTTTTAAAAGGGGGTTAGGGCCCAAATTTTCCCCCCCCGGGTTTAAAAGTAAAAAAAGGAAAAAAAAGGGGCCTTTAAAAAAATTTTAAAAATTTTTTTTTAAATTTCCTTAAAAAGGGGTTCCCCAGGGAATTTTTTTTCCCCCCAAAAAAAACCCCCAAAAAAATTTTCCCCCCCAAAATTTTTTGGGGGGAATTGGCTTTTTTTTTTTTGGGAATTTTTTTCCTTTTTTTTAAAAATTTTTTTTTGGGGGAAAAAAAACCCCTTTTTTTAAAAAAAAAGGGGAAAAAACCCAAAAGGGGCCCCGAAAATTTTAAAATTAAATTTTTTTAAATTTTTCCCTTTTTTTTTTAAAAAATTTTAAGGGTTTTTTTTGGGGGTTTAAAAAACCCCCAAAAATTTTTTAAATTAAAAGTTTTTCCCGGGGAATTCAAAAAAAACCCCAAAAACCCAAAAAAATTTTTTGGGGGGCCCCTTTTTTAATTTGGGGGGTTTTTTTCCCGGGGTTTTTTTTCCCTTTTAAACCCCCCAAAAAAAAAAGGGTTTAACCCAATTTTTTTTTAAAAAAAAAAAATTTTTTAAAAAAAAAAAATTTTTTTAAAAAAAGGGGGTTTTTTAAAAAATTTTTTTTCCCCCCTTTTTTTTTTTAAAAAGGAATTTTCCTTTTTTTCCTTTTTTAAAAAATTAGGGGGTTTTTTTTTTTTAAAAAGGGAAAAAAAAAAAAAAATTTAAAAAAAAAAGGGGTTAATTTTTTAAAAAAAAAACCCCCCCTTTTTTTTTTTGGGTTTTTTTTTTCCCATGGGGAAGGAAAAAAAAAATTTTTTTTCCCAAAAAAAGTTTTAAAAAAGTTTTAAAAATTTAAAAATTTTTTTTTAAAAAAAAACCCTTTTTTTTTTTTAAAAAAGGGGTTAATTTTTTTTTTTTTCCCATAAAAAAAAAAAAATTTTTTGACCTTTAAAAAAAAAAGGGAAAAAAAAAAAAAAAATTTTTTTTAAAAAAAAAAATTTTTTTTTTTTTTTTAAAAAAAATTTTTTTTTGGGTTTTTTTTCCCAAAATTTTGGGAAAAAATTTTTTTTCCCCAATATTTTAAAGGGAAAAAAATTAGCAAAAAATTAAAAAATTTTTGAATTTTTTAAAAAAAAAAATTTGGTTTTAAAAAAAAAAATTTTTTAATGAAAAAAATTTTTTCCCCTTTTTTTAAAAAGGAAAACCCCCCAAAAAAAAGGAAAAAATTTGGCATTAGTTTTTTAAAAAAAATTTTTTTTAAAAAAAAAATTTTTTTTTTTTAAAAAAAATTTTTAAAAAAAAATTTTTTAATTTTTTTTTTTTTGGGAAAATTTTAAAAAGGGGGAAAAAAAAAAGGGATTTTTTAGAAACCTTAGTTTTTAAATTAAGGTTTTTTTTAAAAAAAAGGGGTTTTTAAAAAAATTTTTAACCCCAAAAAAAGGCCTTTTTTAAAATTTTTTTTTCCAAAAAATTTTTTTTTGGAAAACCCCCGGGTATTTTTTTGTTTTAGCTTTAAAAAAAATTTTTTAAAAAAAAAAATTCCTTTTTTTTTATTTAAATTTTAAAAAAAAAACCCCCTTTAAAAAAAAAAAAAAAAAACCCCCCAATAAAAAAAAATTTAAAATCCAAATTTTAAAAATTTTAAAAAAATTTAAAATTTTAAAAAAAACCTTTTTTGGGAAAAAAGGGAAAAAATTCCATTTTTAATTTTTTTTCCCTTTTTTTTTTTAAAAAAAGGAAAAACCCCTTTTTAAAAAATTTTTAACCTTTTTTAAAAAAATTTTTAAAAATTTTTTAAAATTTAACAATTTTTGTTTTTAAAAAGGGGTTTTTTTTAACAAACCCCCGGGGGGGGTTTTTTAAGGGTTTTTATTTCTTTTTTTTTAAAAAAATTAAAAATTTAAAAAAAATTTTTCCCCTTTTTTTTTTTTTTAAAAAAAAAATTTTTAAATTTTTTTTTAAAAAAAGGGGGGGCTTTTTTTTCCAAAAAGGGGGGGCCCCTTTGTTTTTTCCTTTTTTTAAAATTTTTAAAAAAAAAAATTAGCATTAAAAAATTAGAAAAATTTTAGCATTAAATTTAAATTTTTTTTGGGGGTTAAAAAGGGGGGTTTAAAAATTTTTAATTTTTTTGGGGGTTTTTTTAAAGGGGTTTTTTTAAAAAAGGAAAAAAAAAAGGGGTTTTTAAAAAGAAAAACCCTTTTTTAAAAAAAATTTTTTTTTAAAAAGGGGGTTTTTTAAAAAAATTTTTTTTTTCCTTTTAAAAGGGTTTTTTTTCCCATTTTTTTTTAAAATAAAAGGCCCCAAAAAAAAAGATTTTTTAAAAAATTTTTTAAAATTTAAATTTTTTTAAAAAAAAAGGGTTTTTTTTAAAAATTTTTTTTTTTGGGGGTTTAAATTTTTTTGGGGGGGTTTTTTCCTTTAAAAAAAATTTTTTTTTAAAAAAAAAAAAGTTTTTGGGAAAAATTTTTTAAATTTTTGCTTTTTTAAAAATTTAAAATTTTTTTAAAAAAATTTTTAAAATTTTTTTTTCCCTTTTTTTTTTTTTAAAAAAAAATTTTTTTTTAAAAAAAAAGGGAAAATTCCCCAAAAAGAGGTTTTAAAAAAAAAAAAAAATTTTTTCCTTTTTCCCCCTTTTTTTTTTTTCCATTTTTTAAATTTTTGGGGGGGTTTTTTTTCCCCAAAACACAAAAAAAAAAAAGGGGGCCCCCCCAAAAAAAATTTTTTTTAAAAAAATTTAATTTTTTTTTGGGGGGGGGTTTTTTTTCTTTTCCAAAATTTAAACCCAAAAAAACCCCAAAAAAAAAAAAACCCCAAATTTAAAAAAAAATTTTAAAAATTTAACAATTTTTTTTAAAAAAAAAATTTTTTTTAAGGAAAATTTTAATTTTTTAAAAAGGGGTTTTTAATTTTTTTTTTTAAATTTTTTTTTAAAAAAAATTTCCAAAAAAAAATTTTCAAAAAATTTAAAAAAATTTTCCCCCTTTAAATTTTTTTTAATTTGGAAAATTAAAAAATTAAAATTTTAAAGGGTTTTTTTAAAAACCCCTTTTTTTTAAAAAAAAATTTTTTTTAAAAAAAAAAGGGGGAAAAATTTTAATCCCAAATTTTTCCCAAATTTTTAAAAAAATTTGTTTTATTTTTTGGGGGGCGGGGAAAAAATTTAAAATATTCCCAAAAATTTTTTTTTTTGGGTTTTTTTTTAAAAAAATTCGTTTTTTCCAAAAACCAAAAGGGAAAAACCAAAAGGGGTTCCTTTAAAAATTTTAAAAACCCTGTTTTTATTTAAAAAAGGGAATTTTTTAAAAAAATTTAAATTCCCGGAAAAGCTTTAATGAATTTTTTTTTAAAATTTAAAAAGGTTTTTTAAAAAAAAATTTAACCCTTTAAAAAATTTTTAAAAAAGGGGTTTTTTTTAAAAATTTTTTTTTTAAAAAAAGGGGGGGGCCAAATTAAAAAAATTTTTTTTTTAAATTTTTAAAAAATTTTCCCTTTTAATTTTTTACAAAAAAGGGGGGTTTTTTTTTTTAAAAAAAAGGGGTTTTAAAAATTTTTTCCTTCAAAAACATTTTTTAAAAAATTTTCCAAAAAAAAAAATTTTTTAATTCCCTTAAATTTTTTTTGGATTTGCAATTTTTTTAACTTTAAAAAAAAAAAAAAATTTTTTTTCCCCTTTTTTTCCTTTGGGGGGAAAAAAAACCAAAAAATTTTTTTTTAAATTTAAAATTTTTTAAAAAAAAAAATTTTTTCCCCTTTTAAGGGGTTTTTTCCCTTTTTTTTTCCCCCAAAAAAAAACCCCAAGGGTTTTTTTTAAATTTAGGGGGGGAAAAAAAATTAAAAAAAAAAATTAAAATTTTTTTAAAAAAAATTTTTTTTTTTTTTTTTAAAAAGGGGTTTTGCTTTAATGCCATTTTTTTTAAATTTCCCATAAGGGTTAAAAAGGGTTTTTCCTTTTTAAAATTTTTAAAAATTTTGGGGTTGAAATTAAAAAACCAAAAAATTTTTTTTTAAAAAAAAAAATTTTTTTTTTTCCATTTAAAAATTTGGGGTTTTTTCCTTTTTTTTTTTCCCTTTAAAATTTTTTTTTGGGGGGCCAAAAAAAAAATACCCAAATTAGAAAATTTTTAAATTTTTTTTTTAAAAAAAAAAGGGTTAATTTAAAAAAAAAAAATTTTGTTTTTCCTTTTTTGGGGGGGTTTTTTTTTTAAAAAAACCTTTCCTTTAAAAAAAATTTTTTTTGGGGGGTTTTTTTAAAAATTTAGCATTAGAATTCAAAAAAAAATTTTTTTTTTTTAAAAAAAAGGGGGGTTTTTTTTTAAAAAAAATTTTTAAAATTTTTTTTAAAGGGATTTTTTTTTAAAAAAAAAGGAAAAAAAAAAAAATTTTAATTTTTTTAAATTAAAAAAATTTTTTTTAAATTTTTAAAAAAAAAAAAATTTTTTTTAAAATTTTTTTTTCCAAACCCAAAAATTCCCTTAATTTTTTTTTTTTTTTAAAAAAAATTAAAAAAAAAAACCTTGGGGGGTTTTTTTTAAAAAAAAAATTTTTTTTTTTTTTTTAAAAAAAGGGGGTTTTTAACCCCCCTTAAATTTCCAAAAAATTTTTTTCCCGGGAAAAATTTTTTAAAAAGAAAAAAGGGGGGAAATTTTTTTTTGGGGCCCCCCCGGGTTTTTAAAAAAAAAAATTTTTTTTGCTTTTTTTAAAAAAAAACCCCCTTTTGGGGGTTTTTTTTCCCCCTTTTTTTCCTTAAAAAAAAATTTTTTTTAAAAAAGAAAGAAAGTTTTAAATCCCAAATTAGCAAAAAATTTTTAACCAATTTTTTAAAAAAAAAACCTTTTTTTTAAAAAAGGAAAAGGTTTTTTTTTTTTTTTTTTTTTTTTAAAAAAAAAACCCTTTTTTTCCAAAAAAAAAATTTAAATTAAAAAACCAAAAAACCTTTTTTTTAAAAAAAATTTTTTTAAAAAAAGGGGAAAAAAAAATTTTTTTTTAAAAAAATTTTAAAAAAAAACCAATTTCCAAAATTTAAAAAAAAAATTAATTTTTTTTAAACCAAAATTTTTTGGGGTTTTCGGGGGTTTTAAGCTTAAAAAAATTTTTTTTTTTTGGGGGGGTTTTTTTTTAAAAAAAAACCCCCAAAAAAGGGGGTTAAAAAAATTTTTCCCCCAAAAACCCCCAAAAAAAAAAAAAAAAAATTTTTTTTTTTTAAAAAAAAAGTTTTTTTAAAAAAATTTAAAAAAATTTTTTAAAATAAAATTTTTTTAAAACCCCCTTTAAAAACCCCCGGGGGAAAAAAAAGGGAAAGTTGGTTTTTAAAAAAAGAAAGTTTTAAAAAAATTTGTTTTTAAAAAATTTTTGGGGTTACCCCCTTTAATTTTTTTTTTAAAATTTTTTTAAAAAAGGGGGGGTTTTTTTTTTTAAAACCCCAAAAAAAATTTTTTCCCCCTTTTCCTTTTTTTAAAATTGGGGAAAAAAAAAAAAATTTTTTAAAAAGGGGAAAAATTCCATTTTTCTTTTTTTAAAAGGGTTTTTTTTTTCCCTTTTTTTTAAAAAAACCATCCCCTTGAAAAAAATTTTTTCTTTTTTTTGTATGCATTAGCATTCAAATTTAACATTGCTGTATTTACATATATACAAGAAAGGGTTAAGCTTTAGTGGCATTTAATCTCATATTCCCAAGAAGGGTTACGCTTTAATGCCATCTGGATCTTTTATTTCCATCATAAGAAAACATTACAGTATGAAAATGAACAGATATTAGCACTAGCATTATATCGCTAGCATTAGCAAGTTAGCATTAGCATTCAAACTTTAACAGTGCTGAATTTGCATATATACTAGAAGGGTTAAGCTTAATGCCATTTAATCTCATATTTCCTGAAGGGTTATTACTTTTAAAGGCATCTGATCTCGTATTTCCATCAAAGGGACACGAACAGTATGAAAAACACCAAGATATTAGCACTAGCGTAAGATCGCTAGCATTACCAAATTAGCATTAGCATTCAAACTTTAACATTGCTGTAATTGTATATATACAAGAAGGATAAGCTTTTAATGGCATTTAATCTCATATTCCCAAAGAAGGGTTACGGCTTTAATGCCATCGATCTCTTATTTCCATCACAGAGACACGTACAGTATGAAAATGACCAGATATTAGCATCAGCATTAGATTCGCTAGCATTAGCAAATTAGCATTAGCATTCAAACTTTAACAGTGCTGAATTTGCATATATACTAGAAGGGTTAAGCTTTAATGCCATTTAATCTCATACTGCCCTGAAGGGTTATGCTTTAAAGGCATCTGATCTCTTATTTCCATCATAGAAAACACGTACAGTATGAAAATGAACAGATATTAGCACTAGCATTATATCGCTAGCATTAGCAAGTTAGCATTAGCATTCAAACTTTAACATTGCTGTATTTGCATATGTACAAGAAGGGTTAAGCTTTAATGCCATTTAATCTCATATTCCCATGAAGGGTTATGCTTTAATGCCATCTGATCTCTTTTTTCCATCATTGAGGACACATACAGTATGACAATGACCAGATATTAGCACTAGCATTAGATCGCTAGCATTAGCATTCAAACATTAAAATGACTGTATTTGCATATTAACAAGAAGGGTTAAGCTTTAATGGCATCTTATCTCATATTCCCATGAAGGTTTATGCTTTAATGCCATGTGATCTCTTATTTCCATCATAGAGGACACGCACAGTATGAAAATGACCAGATATTAGCACTAGCATTATATCGCTAGCATTAGCAAGTTAGCATTAGCATTCAAACTTTAACAATGCTGTATTTGCTTATATACAAGAAGGGTTAAGCTTTAATGCCATTTAATCTCAAATTGCCATGAAGGGTTAAGCTTTAGTGCCATCTGATCTCTTATTTCCATCATAGAAGACATATAAAGTATGACAATGACCAGATATTAGCACTAGCATTAGATCGCTAGCATTAGCATTCAAACTTTAACATGATTGTATTTGCATATTAAAAAGAAGGGTTAAGCTTTAATGGCATCTAATCTCATATTCCCTTGAAGTGTTATGCTTTAATTCCATGTGATCTCTTATTTCCAATATAGAGGACACGTACAGTATGAAAATGACCAGATATTAGCACTAGCATTAGATCGGTAGCATTAGCAAGTTAGCATTAGAATTCAAATTTAACATTGCTGTAATTGCATATATACAAGAAGGGTTAAGCTTTAATGACATAAAATCTCATATTCCCATGAAGGGTTATGCTTTAATGCCATCTGATCTCGTATTTCCATCATAGAGGACACGTACAGTATGAAATTGACCAGATATTAGCACTAGCATTAGATCGCTAGCATTAACAAGTTAAATAGCAGCAGTCAAATTTAACAGTTCTGTATTTGCATATATACTAGAAGGGTTAAGATTTAATGCCATTTAATCTAATATTCCCAAGAAGAGTTACGTTTTAATGCCATGTGATCTCTTATTTCCATGATAGAGGACACGTACAGTATGAAAATGACCGGATATTAGCACTAGCATTAGATCGCTAGCATTAGCAAGTTAGCATTAGCATTCAAACTTTAACATTGCTGTATTTGTATATATACAAGAAGGGTTAAGCTTTAATGCCATTAAAATCTCAAATTGCCATGAAGGGCAATGCTTTAATGCCATCTGATCTCTTATTTCCATTATAGAGGACACGTACAGTATGAAAATGGCCAGATATTAGCACTAGCATTAGATCGCTAGCATTAGCAAGTTAGCATTAGCATTCAAATTTAACATTGCTGTATTTGCATATATACATGAAGGGTTAAGCTTTAATGCCATAAAATCTCCATATTCCCATGAAGGGTTATGCTTTAATGGCATCTGATCCCTTATTTCCATCATAGAGTACATGTACAGCATGAGAATGACCAGATATTAGCACTAGCATTAGATCGCTAGCATTAGCATTCAAACTTCAACATGACTGTATTTGCATATTTACAAGAAGGGTTAAGCTTTAATGCCATCTAATCTCATATTTCCATGAAGGGTTATGCTTTTATCCCATGTGATCTCTTATTTCCATCATAGAGGACACATACAGTATGACAATGACCAGATATTTGGACTAGCATTAGATCGCTAGCATTAGCAAGTTAGCATTAGCATTCAAACTTTAACATTGCTGTATTTGCATATATACTAGAAGGGTTAAGCTTTAATGCCATTTAATCTCATATTGCCATGAAGGGTTATGCTTTAAAGAGCATCTGATCTCTTATTTCCATCATAGAGGACACGAACAGTATGAAAATGGATATTAGCGAACAGTATTAGAAAACTTTAACATTGATTTGCATATGTACATTATTTAATGACATTTAATCCTCATATTCCCATGAAGGGTTATGCTTTTAATGCCATCTGGATCTCTTATTTCCATTATAGAGGACACATACAGTAATGAAAATGACCAGATATTAGCACTTTGAATCCAATTAGTTAGCATTAGCATTCAAACTTTTTTAACATTTCTGTATTTGCATATATACAAGAAGGGTTAAGCTTTAATGCCATTTAATCTCATATTCCCAAAGAAGGGTTATGCTTTAATGCCATCCTGATCTCTTATTTCCATTATAGAGGACACGTAACAGTATGAAATGACCAGATATTAGCACTAGCATTAGATCGCTATCATTAGCAAGTTAGCATTGGCATTCAAATTCTAACAGTGCTGTATTTGCATATATATAAGAAGGTTAAGCTTTAATGCCATTTAATCTCATATTCCCATGAATGGTTATGCTTTTAAAGCCATCTGATCTTGTATTTCCATTATAGAGGACACGAACAGTATGAAAATGACCAGATATTAGCACTAGCATTAGATCGCTAGCATTACCAAGTTAGCATTAGCATTCAAACTTTAACAGTGCTGTATTTGCATATGTACAAGAAGGTTAAGCTCTTAATGCCATTTAATCTCATATTCCCATGAATGGTTATGCTTTTAAAGGCATCTGATCTCTTTTTCCATCATTGAGGACACAACAGTATGAAAAATGACCAGATATTAGCACTAGCATTAGATCGCTAGCATTACTAAGTTAGCATTAGCATTCAAACTTTAAAATTGACTGTATTTGCATATGTACAAGAAGGGTTAAGCTTTAATGCCATTTAATCTCATATTCCCATGAAGGGTTATGCTTTAATGCCATGTGATCTCTTATTTCCATCATAGAGGATGCGTACAGTATGAAAATGACCAGATATTAGCACTAGCATTAGATCGCTAGCATTAGCATTCAAACATTTTAAAATGACTGTATTTGCATATTAACAAGAAGGGTTAAGCTTTTAATGCCATTTAATCTCATATTGCCATGAAGGGTTATGCTTTTGATGCCATCTGATCTCTTATTTCCATCATAGAGGACACGCACAGTATGAAATGACCAGATATTAGCACTAGCATTAGATCGCTAGCATTAGCATTCATTCAAACTTTAACATGCTGTATTTGCTTATAAACAAGAAGGGTTAAGTTTAATGCCATTTAATACCAAATTCCCATGAAGGGTTATGCTTTAATGCCATCTGATCTCTTATTTCCATGATAGAAGACCGCATATAGGTATGAAAATGACCAGATATTAGCACTAGCATTAGATCGGTAGCATTAGCATTAGCACTTTAACATGATTGTATTTGCATAATTAAAAGAAGGGTTAAGCTTTAATGGCATCTAATCTCATATTCCCATGAAGGGTTATGCTTTAATTCCATGTGATTTCTTATTTCCAATATAGAGGACACGTGCAGTATGAAAAATGACCAGATATTAGCACTAGCATTAGATCGCATTAGCAAGTTAGCATTAGAATCCAAATTGCTCATTTCTGTATTTGCATATATACAAGAAGGGTTAAGCTTTAATGACATTTAATCTAATATTCCCATGAAGGGTTATTTTTAATGCCATCTGATCTCTTATTTCCATCATAGAGGACACGTACAGTATGAAAATGACCAGATATTAGCCCTAGCATTAGATCGCTAGCATTAGCAAGTTAGCATTAGCATTCAAACTTTAACATTGCTGTATTTGTATATATATACAAGAAGGGTTAAGCTTTAATGCCATTTAAATCTCATATTCCCAAGAAGGGTTATGCTTTAATGCCATGTGATCTTGTTTCCATCATAGAGACACGTACAGTAAGAAAATGACCAGATATTAGCACTAGCAGAATTAGATCGCTAGCATTAGCAAGTTAGCATTAGTATTCAAATTTTATATTGCTGTATTTGCATATATACAAGAAGGGTTAAGCTTTTAATGCCATTTAATCTCAAATTCCCATGAAGGGTTATGCTTAATGGCATCTTGATCCCTTTTTTTCCATCATAGAGACACATACAGTATGAAAATGACCAGATATTAGCACTAGCATTAGATCGCTAGCATTAGCATTCAAACTTTAACATGACTGTATTTGCATATATACAAGAAGGGTTTAAGCTTTAATGCCATCTAATCTCATATTCCCATGAAGGTTTATGCTTTTAATGGCATCGATCTCTTATTTCCATCATAGAGGGATACATACAGTATGAAAATGACCAGATATTTGCACTAGCATTAGATCGCTAGCATTAGCGCTAGCATTAGCATTCAAACTTTAACATGACTGTATTTGCATATATACAAGAAGGGTTAAGCTTTAATGCCATTTAATCTCATATTGCCATGAAGGGTTATGCTTTAATGCCATCTGATCTCTTATTTCCATCATAGAAGACACGAACAGTATGACAATGACCAGATATTAGCACTAGCATTAGATCGCTAGTATTAGTAGTTAGCATTAGCATTCAAACCATTGCTGTATTTGTATAAAAGAAGGGTTAAGCTTAATGCCATTTAATCTCATATATTGCCATGAAGGGTTATGCTTTAAAGGCATTGATCTCTTATTTCCATATAGAGGACACGTAAACAGTATGAAAATGACCAGATATTAGCACTAGCATTAGATCGCTAGCATTAGCAAGAGCATTAGCATTCAAACTTTAACATTGCTGTAATTGTATATACAAGAAGGATTAATCTCAAATTGCCATGAAGGGTTATGCTTTAATGCCATCTGATCTCTTATTTTCCATCATAGAGGACACATACAGAATGACAATGACCAGATATTAGCACTAGCATTAGATCGCTAGCATTAAAGATTTAAACTTAATATGACGCTGTATTTGCATAGTTACAAGAAGGGTTAAGCTTTTTAATTGCATCTAATCTCATATTCCAATGAAGGGTTATGCTTTAATGCTATGTGATCTCTTATTTCCATTATAGAGACACGTACAGTATAGAAAATGACCAGATATTAGCACTAGCATTAGATCGCTAGCATTACCAAGTATGCATTAGCATTCAAATTTAACATTGCTGTATTTGCATATATACAAGAAGGGTTAAGCTTTAGTGGCATTTAATCTCATATTCCCAAGAAGGGTTACGCTTTTAATGCCATCTGATCTCTTATTTCCATCATAGAGGACGAACAGTATGAAAATGAACAGATATTAGCACTAGAATTATATCGCTAGCTTTATGAAGTTAGCATTAGCATTCAAACTTTAACAGTGCTGGAATTTGCATATATACTAGAAGAGGTTAAGCTTTTAATGCCATTTAATCTCATATTGGCCTGAAGGGTTATGCTTTAAAAGGCATCTGAACTCTTATTTCCATCAGAGAGGACAATGCAGTATGAAAATGACCAGATATTAGGCACTAGCATTAGATCAGCTAGCATTACCAAGTTAGCATTAGCATTCAAACTTTAACATTGCTGTATTTGCATATGTACAAGAAGGGTTAAGCTTTAATGGCATTTTAATCTCATATTCCCCATGAAGGGGTTAAGCTTTTAATGGCATCTGATCTCTTATTTTGCATCATAGAGGACACGAACAGTATGAAAATGACCAGATATTAGCACAAGCATTAGATCGCTAGCATTAGCAAGTTAGCATTAGCATTCAAACTTTAACATTGCTGTATTTGCATATATACTAGAAGTGTAAGTTTTAATGCCATTTAATCTCATATTCCCATAAAGGGTTATGCTTTTAATGGCATCCTGATCTTTTTCTGCCATCATAGAGATACTTAACAGTATGAAAATGACCAGATATTAGCACTAGCATTAGAACGCTTGCATTAGCATTCAAACTTTAAAATGACTGTATTTGCTCATGTCCAAGAAAGGTTGCTTTAATGCCATTTAATCTCATATTGCCATGAAGGGTTATGCTTTAATGCCATCCGATCTTTTATTTCCATCATAGAGGATCACACACAGTATGAGAATGAACAGATATTAGCACTAGCATTAGATCGCTAGCATTATCAAGTATGCATTAGCATTCAAATTTAACATTGCTGTATTTGCATAAATACTAGAAGGGTTAAACTTTCATGCCATTAATCTAATATTCCCAAGAAGGGTTACGCTTAATGCCATCTGATTCTTATTTCATGATAGAGGACCTGTACAGTATGAAAATGACCACAGATATTAAAACACTAGTATTAGATCGGGCATTATTTTCAGTATTCAAACTTTTAACATGACTGTATTTGCATATTTACAAGAAGGGTTAGTTTTATTGGCATCTAATCTCATATTCTCATATGAAGGGTTATGCTTTAATGCCATGTGATCTTATTTCCATTATAGAGGACAAAATGCAGTATGAAAATGACCAGATATTTCAAACACTAGCATTAGATATTATGCTAGCATTTTATTTCATCAAGTATGCATTGGCATTCAAATTTAACATTGCTGTATTTGCATATACACAAGAAGGGTTAAGCTTTAATGCCATCTGATCCCTTATTTCCATCATAGAGGACAAGTACAGTATGAAAATGACCAGATATTAGCACTAGCATTAGATCGCTATCATAAGCAAGTTAGCATTAGCATTCAAACTTTTACAGTGCTGTATTTGCATATATACTAGAAAGGGTTAAGCTTTTAATGCCATTTAATCTCATATTGCCATGAAGGGTTTTGTTTTAAAGGCATCTTGATCTTGTATTCCCCATCATAGAGGACACGAACAGTATGCAAATGACCATATATTAGCACTAGCATTAGATCGGTAGCATTACCAAGTTAGCATTAGTATTCAAACTTTAACATTGCTGTATTTGCATATGTACAAGAAGGGTTAAGCTTTAATGCCATTTAATCTCATATTCCCATGAAGGGTTATGCTTTAATGCCATCTGATCTCTTTTTTCCATCATTGAGGACACATACAGTATGACAATGACCAGATATTAGCACTAGCATTAGATCGCTAGCATTAGCATTCAAACTTTAAAATGACTGTATTTGCATATTAACAAGAAGGGTTAAGCTTTAATGGCATCTTATCTCATATTCCCATGAAGGTTTATGCTTTAATGCCATGTGATCTCTTATTTCCATCATAGAGGACACGTACAGTATGAAAATGACCAGATATTAGCACTAGCATTATATCGCTAGCATTAGCAAGTTAGCATTAGCATTCAAACTTTAACAATGCTGTATTTGCTTATATACAAGAAGGGTTAAGCTCTAATGCCATTTAATCTCAAATTGCCATGAAGGGTTAAGCTTTAATGCCATCTGATCTCTTATTTCCATCATAGAAGACATATAAAGTATGACAATGACCAGATATTAGCACTAGCATTATATCGCTAGCATTAGCAAGTTAGCATTAGCATTCAAACTTTAACAATGCTGTATTTGCTTATATACAAGAAGGGTTAAGCTTTAATGGCATCTAATCTCATATTCCCATGAAGTGTTATGCAATAATTCCATGTGATCTCTTATTTCCAATATAGAGGACACGTACAGTATGAAAATGACCAGATATTAGCACTAGCATTAGATCGCAAGCATTAGCAAGTTAGCATTAGAATTCAAATTTAACATTGCTGTATTTGCATATATACAAGAAGGGTTAAGCTTTAATGATATAAAATCTCATATTCCCATGAAGGGTTATGCTTTAATGCCATCCGATCTCGTATTTCCATCTTAGAGACACGACAGTATGAAAATTGACCAGATATTAGCACTAGCATTAGATCGCTAGCATTAGCAGGTTAGCATTAGTGTCCAAATTTAACAGTGCTGTATTTGCATATATACTAGAAGGGTTAAGCTTTAATGCCATTTAATCTAATATTCCCAAGAAGAGTTACGATTAATGCTATGTGATTCTTATTTCCGCGCGATAGAGACACGTACAGTATGAAAAATGACCAGGATATTAGCACTAGCATTAGATCGCTAGCATTAGCAAAGTTAGCATTACATTCAAACTTTAACATTGCTGTTTTGTATATACAAGAAGGGTTAAGCTTAAATGCCATTACAATCTCAAATTGCCATGAAGGGTTATGCTTTTAATGCCATCTGATCTCTTTATTTCCATTAAAGAGGACACGACAGTATGAAAATGGCCAGATATTAGCACTAGCATTAGATCGCTAGCATTAGCAAGTTAGGCAATAGTATTCAAATTTAACATTCACTCAAATTTAACATTGCTGTATTTAGTATTCATTTATACATGAAGGTTATATTTTAATACTATGTAATCTCATATTCCCATGAAGGGTTATGCTTTAATGGCATCTGATCCCTTATTTCCATCATAGAGTACATGTACAGCATGAAAATGACCAGATATTAGATCAGCACTAACATTAGATCAAGTAGCATTAGCATTCAAACTTTAACATGACTGTGTTTGCATATTTACAAGAAGGGTTAAGCTTAATGCCATCTAATCATATTCCCATGAAGGGTTATGCTTTAATGCCATCTGATCTCTTATTTCCCATCATAGAGGTCACATAGAGTATTGAATATGAACAGATATATTAGCACTAGCATTAGATCGGTAGCATTAGCATTCAAACTTTTAACATGACTGTATTTGCATATTTACAAGAAGGGTTAAGCTTGAATGGCATCTAATCTCATATTCCCATGAAGGGTTATGCTTTAATTCCATGATCTTTTTTTCCATTATAGAGGACACGTACAGTATGAAAATGACCAGATATTAGCATTAGATATTAGATCGCTAGCATTAGCAACTATGCATTAGCATTCAAATTTAACATTGCTGTATTTGCATATATACAAGAAAGGGTTGCTTTTAATGCCATTGAATCTATATCTTCAAGAAGGGTTACGTTTTTAATGACATCTGATCTCTTATTTCTATCATAGAGACACGTACAGTATGAAAAATGACCAGATATATATGCACTTAGCATTAGATCGCTATCATTAGAAGTTAGCATTAGCATTCAAACTTTAACATTGCTGTATTTGCATATGTACAAGAAGGGTTAAGCTTTAATGCATTTAATCTCAATTCCATGAAGGGTTAGCTTTAATGCATCTGATCTCTTATTTCCATCATAGAGACACAACAGTATGAAATGACCGATATTAGCACAGCATTAGATCGCTACTTCAGTTAGCATTTCAAACTTTAACATTGTGTATTTGCATATATACAGAAGGGTTAAGTTTAATGCATTTAATCTCATATTCCATAAGGGTTATGCTTTAATGCCATCTGATCTCTTATTTCCATCATAGAGGACCGAACAGTATGAAAATGACCAGATATTAGCACTAGCATTAGAGCTCATTGCATTAGCATTCAAACTTTAAATGCTGTATTTGCTATTCAAGAAGGTTAAGCTTTAATGCCATTTAATCTCATATTGCCATGAAGGGTTAGCTTTAATGCCATCTGATCTCTTATTTCCATCATAGAGGCACAACAGTATGAAATGACCAGATATTAGCACTAGCATTAGATCGTGCATTCAAGTATTTAGCATTCAAACTTTAACATTGTGTATTTGCATATACAAGAAGGGTTAAGCTTTAATGCCATTTAATCTATATTCCCATGAGGTTATGCTTTAATGCCATTGATCTCTTATTTCCATATAGAGGACACTGTACAGTATGAAAATGACCAGATATTAGCACTAGCATTAGATCGCTATCATTAGAGTTAGCATTGCATTCAAACTTTAACATGACTGTAATTTGCATATTACAAGAAGGGTTAGCTTAATGCATTTAATCTCATATTGCCATGAAGGGTTATGCTTTAATGCCATTGATCTCTTATTTCCATTATAGAGGACACTACAGTATGAAAATGACCAGATATTAAGCACTAGCATTAGATCGCTAGCATTACAAGTTAGCATTAGCATTCAAATTTAACATTGCTGTATTTGCATATATACAGAAGGTTAAGCTTAATGCATTTAATCTATATTCCAGAAGGGTTAGCTTTAATGCATCTGATCTCTTATTTCCATCATAGAGGACAGTACAGTATGAAAATGACAGATATTAGCACTAGCATTAGATCGCTACATTAGCAAGTTAGCATTAGCATTCAAACTTTAACATGCTGTATTTGCATATATACTAGAAGGGTTAAGCTTTAATGCCATTTAATCTCATATTCCATGAAGGGTTATGCTTTAATGGCATCTGATCTCTATTTCCATCATAGAGGACACGAACAGTATGAAAATGACCTGATATTAGCATAGCATTAGATGCTAGCATTACAAGTTAGCATTAGCTTTCAAACTTTAACATTCTGTATTGCATATTACAAGAAGGTTAGCTTTAATGCCATTTAATCTCATATTGCCATGAAGGGTTATGCTTAATGCCATCTGATCTCTTATTTCCATCATAGAGACACATACAGTATGACAATGACCAGATATTAGCACTAGCATTAGATCGCTAGCATTAGCATTCAAACTTTAACATGACTGTATTTGCATATTACAAGAAGGGTTAAGCTTTAATGGCATCTAATTCATATTCCCATGAAGGTTATGCTTTAATGCCATGTGATCTCTTATTTCCATATAGAGACACGTACAGTATGAAAATGACCAGATATTAGCACTAGCATTAATCGCTAGCATTAGCAAGTTAGCATTAGCATTCAAACTTTAACAATGCTGTATTTGCTATATTACAAGAAGGGTTAA
>CM056199.1:103040966-103076817 GCA_029692085.1 Gymnothorax javanicus
GGAAAAAAGAGATCACATGGCATTAAAGCATAACCCTTCATGGGAATATGAGATTAGATGGCATTACAGCTTAACCCTTGTTGTAAATATGCAAATACAGTCATGTAAAAATTTGAATGCTAATGCTAGCGATCTAATGCTAGTGCTAATATCTGGTCATTTTCATACTGTACATGTACTCTATAATGGAAATAAGAGATCAGATGGCTTTAAAGCATGACCCTTCATGGCAATTTGACTTTAAATGGCATTAAAGCTTAACCCTTCTTGTATATATACAAATACAGCAATGTTAAAGTTTGAATGCTAATGCTAACTTGCTAATGCTAGCGAACTAATGCTAGTGCTAATATCTGGTCATTTTCATACTGTACGTGTCCTCAATAATGGAAATAATAGATCACATGGCATTAAAGCATAACCCTTCATGGGAATATGAGATTAGATGCCATTAAAGCTTAACCCTTCTTGTAAATATGCAAATACAATCATGTTAAAGTTTGAATGCAAATGCTAGCGATTTAATGCTAGTGCTAATATCTGGTCATTTTCATACTGTATGTGTCCTCTATAATGGAAATAATAGATCACATGGCATTAAAGCATAACCCTTCATGGGAATATGAGATTAGATGCCATTAAAGCTTAACCCTTCTTGTAAATATGCAAATACAATCATGTTAAAGTTTGAATGCAAATGCTAGCGATTTAATGCTAGTGCTAATATCTGGTCATTGTCATACTGTATGTGTCTTCTATTTTGGAAATCAGAGATCAGATGGCATTAAAGCTTAACCCTTCATGGCAATTTGAGATTAAATGGCATTAAAGCTTAACCCTTCTTGTAAATATGCAAATACAGTCATGTTAAATTTGAATGCTAATGCATAGTTCCTAATGCTAGCGCTAATATCTGGTCATTTTCATACTGTACGTGTCCACTATAACGGAAAAAAGAGATCACATGGCATTAAAGCATAACCCTTCATGGAAATACGAGATCAGATGCCTTTAAAGCATAACCCTTCATGGCAATATGAGATTAAATGGCATTAAAGCTTAACCCTTCTAGTATATATGCAAATACAGCACTGTTAAAGTTTGAATGCTAATGCTATCTTGCTAATGATAGCGATCTAATGCTAGTGCATATATCTGGTCATTTTCATACTGTACGTGTCCTCTATAATGGAAAAAAGAGATCACATGAAATTAAAGCATAACCCTTCATGGGAATATGAGATTAGATGCCATTCAAGCTTAACCCTTCTTGTAAATATGCAAATACAGTCATGTTAAAGTTTGAATGCTAATGCTACCGATCTAATGCTAGTGCTAATATCTGTTCATTCTCATACTCTATGTGACCTCTATGATGGAAATAAGAGATCAGATGGCATTAAAGCATAACCCTTCATGGCAATATGAGATTAAATGGCATTTAAGCTTAACCCTTCTAGTATATATGCAAATACAGCAATGTTAAAGTTTGAATGTTAATGCTAACTTGCTAATGCTAGCGATCTAATGCTAGTCCTAATATCTGGTCATTGTCAAACTGTATGTGTCCTCTATGATGGAAATAAGAGATCACATGGGATTAAAGCATAACCCTTCATGGGAATATGAGATTAGATGGCATTAAAGCTTAACCCTTCTTGTAAATATGCAAATACAGTCATGTTAAAGTTTGAATGCTAATGCTAGCGATCTAATGCTAGTGCTAATATCTGGTCATTTTCATGCTGTACATGTACTCTATGATGGAAATAAGGGATCAGATGCCATTAAAGCATAACCCTTCATGGGAATATGAGATTTTATGGCATTAAAGCTTAACCCTTCATGTATATATGCAAATACAGCAATGTTAAATTTGAATGCTAATGCTAACTTGCTAATGCTAGCGATCTAATGCTAGTGCTAATATCTGGCCATTTTCATACTGTACGTGTCCTCTTTAATGGAAATAAGAGATCAGATGGCATTAAAGCATAACCCTTCATGGCAATTTGAGATTGTAATGGCATTAAAGCTTAACCCTTCTTGTATATATACAAATACAGCAATGTTAAAGTTTGAATGCTAATGCTAACTTGCTAATGCTAGCGATCTAATGCTAGTGCTAATATCTGGTCATTTTCATACTGTACGTGTCCTCTATCATGGAAATAAGAGATCACATGGCATTAATACGTAACTCTTCTTGGGAATATTAGATTAAATGGCATTAAAGCTTAACCCTTCTAGTATATATGCAAATACAGCACTGTTAAATTTGACTGCTAATGCTAACTTGCTAATGCTAGCGATCTAATGCTAGTGCTAATATCTGGTCAATTTCATACTGTACGTGTCCTCTATGATGGAAATACGAGATCGGATGGCATTAAAGCATAACCCTTCATGGGAATATGAGATTTTATATCATTAAAGCTTAACCCTTCTTGTATATATGCAAATACAGCAATGTTAAATTTGAATTCTAATGCTAACTTGCTAATGCTAGCGATCTAATGCTAGTGCTAATATCTGGTCATTTTCATACTGTACGTGTCCTCTATATTGGAAATAAGAGATCACATGGAATTAAAGCATAACACTTCATGGGAATATGAGATTAGATGCCATTAAAGCTTAACCCTTCTTTTTAATATGCAAATACAATCATGTTAAAGTTTGAATGCTAATGCTAGCGATCTAATGCTAGTGCTAATATCTGGTCATTGTCATACTTTATGTCTTCTATGATGGAAATAAGAGATCAGATGGCATTAAAGCTTAACCCTTCATGGCAATTTGAGATTAAATGGCATTAAAGCTTAACCCTTCTTGTATATAAGCAAATACAGCATTGTTAAAGTTTGAATGCTAATGCTAACTTGCTAATGCTAGCGATATAATGCTAGTGCTAATATCTGGTCATTTTCATACTGTACGTGTCCTCTATGATGGAAATAAGAGATCACATGGCATTAAAGCATAAACCTTCATGGGAATATGAGATAAGATGCCATTAAAGCTTAACCCTTCTTTGTTAATATGCAAATACAGTCATTTTAAAGTTTGAATGCTAATGCTAATAATGCTAGCGATCTAATGCTAGTGCTAATATCTGGTCATTTTCATACTGTATGTGTCCTCAATGATGGAAATAAGAGATCAGATGGCATTAAAGCATAACCCTTCATGGAATATGAGATTAAATGGCATTAAAGCTTAACCTTTCTTGTACATATGCAAATACAGCAATGTTAAAGTTTGAATGCTAATGCTAACTTGCTAATGCTAGCGATCTAATGCTAGTGCTAATATCTGGTCATTTTCATACTGTTCGTGTCCTCTATGATGGAAATAAGAGATCAGATGGCTTTAAAGCAAAACCCTTCATGGGAATATGAGATTAAATGGCATTAAAGCTTAACCCTTCTTGTATATATGCAAATACAGCAATGTTAAAAGTTTGAATGCTAATGCTAACTTGCTAATGCTAGCGATCTAATGCTAGTGCTAATATCTGGTCATTTTCATACTGTATTTGTCCTCTATGATGGAAATAAGAGATCAGATGGCATTAAAAAGCATAACCCTTCTTGGGAATATGAGATTAAATGGCATTAAAGCTTAACCCTTCTTAGTAATATGCAAATACAGTCATTTTAAAGTTTGAATACAATGTTAAGTTTGCTGCTGCTAGCGATCTAATGCTAGTGCTAATATCTGGTCATTTTCATACTGCATGTGTCCTCTATGATGGAAATAAGAGATCAGATGGCATTAAAGCATAACCCTTCATGGGAATATGAGATTAAATGGCATTAAAGCTTAACCCTTCTAGTATATATGCAAATACAGCAATGTTAAAGTTTGAATGCTAATGCTAACTTGCTAATGCTAGCGATCTAATGCTAGTGCTAATATCTGGTCATTTTCATACTGTTCGTGTCCTCTATGATGGAAATAAGAGATCAGATGCCATTAAAGCTTAACCCTTCATGGGAATATGAGATTAAATGCCATTAAAGCTTAACCCTTCTTGTACATATGCAAATACAGCAATGTTAAAGTTTGAATGCTAATGCTAACTTGGTAATGCTCTATCTAATGCTAGTGCTAATATCTGGTCATTTTCATACTGTTCGTGTCCTCTATGATGGAAATAAGAGATCAGATGCCTTTAAAGCATAACCCTTCATGGGAATATGAGATTAAATGGCATTAAAGCTTAACCCTTCTAGTATATATGCAAATACAGCAATGTTAAAGTTTGAATGCTAATGCTAACTTGCTAATGCTAGCGATATAATGCTAGTGCTAATATCTGGTCATTTTCATACTGTTCGTGTCTCTATGATGGAAATAAGAGATCAGATGGCATTAAAGCATAACCCTTCATGGGAATATGAGATTAAATGCCATTAAAGCTTAACCCTTCTTGTATATATGCAAATACAGTCATTAAAATTTGAATGCTAATGCTAACTTGATCTAATGATCTAGTGCTAATATCTGGTCATTTTCATACTGTATGTGTCCTCTATGATGGAAATAAGAGATCAGATGGCATTAAAGCATAACCCTTCATGGGAATATGAGATTAAATGGCATTAAAGCTTAACCCTTCTTGTATATATGCAAATACAGCAATGTTAAAGTTTGAATGCTAATGCTAACTTGCTAATGCTAGCGATCTAATGCTAGTGCTAATATCTGGTCATTTTCATACTGTTATGTGTCCTCTATGATGGAAATAAGAGATCAGATGGCATTAAAGCATAACCCTTCATGGCAATATGAGATTAAATGGCATTAAAGCTTAACCCTTCTAGTATATATATGCAAATACAGCAATGTTAAAAGTTTGAATGCTAATGCTAACTTGCTAATGCTAGCGATCTAATGCTAGTGCTAATATCTGGTCATTTTCATACTGTCGTGTCCTCTATGATGGAAATAAGAGATCAGATGGCATTAAAGCATAACCCTTCATGGGAATATGAGATTAAATGGCATTAAAGCTTAACCCTTCTAGTATAATATGCAAAACACAATGTTAAATGTTTGAATGCTAATTTAAATGCTAATGCTAGCGATCTAATGCTAGTGCTAATATCTGGTCATTTTCATACTGTATGTGTCCTCTATGATGGAAATAAGAGATCAGATGGCATTAAAGCATAACCCTTCATGGGAATATGAGATTAAATGGCATTAAAGCTTAACCCTTCTTGTATATATGCAAATACAGCAATGTTAAAGTTTGAATGCTAATGCTAACTTGCTAATGCTAGCGATCTAATGCTAGTGCTAATATCTGGTCATTTTCATACTGTACGTGTCCTCTATAATGGAAATAAGAGATCAGATGGCATTAAAGCATAGCCCTTCATGGGAATTTGAGATTTTAAATGGCATTAAAGCTTAACCCTTCTTGTATATATGCAAATACAGCAATGTTAAATTTGAATGCTAATGCTAACTTGCTAATGCTAGCGATCTAATGCTAGTGCTAATATCTGGTCATTTTCATACTGTACGTGTCCTCTATAATGGAAATAAGAGATCACATGGCATTAAAAGCATAACCCTTCATGGGAATATGAGATTTAGATGGCATTAAAGCTTAACCCTTCTTGTATATATGCAAATACAGTCATGTTAAAGTTTGAATGCTAATGCTAAATGCTAATGCGATCTAATGCTAGTGCTAATATCTGGTCATTTTCATACTGTATGTGTCCTCTATGATGGAAATAAGAGATCAGATGGCATTAAAGCATAACCCTTCATGGGAATATGAGATTAAATGGCATTAAAGCTTAACCCTTCTTGTATATATGCAAATACAGCAATGTTAAAGTTTGAATGCTAATGCTAACTTGTTAATGCTAGCGATCTAATGCTAGTGCTAATATCTGGTCATTTTCATACTGTTCGCGTGTCCTCTATGATGGAAATAAGAGATCAGATGGCATTAAAGCATAACCCTTCATGGGAATATGAGATTAAATGGCATTAAAGCTTTAACCCTTCTATATTATATGCAAATACAGCAATTTAAAGTTTGAATGCTAATGCTAACTTGCTAATGCTAGCGATCTAATGCTAGTGCTAATATCTGGTCATTTTCATACTGTATGTGTCCTCTATGATGGAAATAAGAGATCAGATGGCATTAAAGCATAACCCTTCATGGGAATATGAGATTAAATGGCATTAAAGCTAACCCTTCTTGTATATATGCAAATACAGCAATGTTAAAGTTTGAATGCTAATGCTAACTTGCTAATGCTAGCGATCTAATGCTAGTGCTAATATCTGGTCATTTTCATACTGTACGTGTCCTCTATGATGGAAATAAGAGATCAGATGGCATTAAAGCATAACCCTTCATGGGAATATGAGATTAAATGGCATTAAAGCTTAACCCTTCTTGTATATATGCAAATACAGAACTGTTAAAGTTTGAATGCTAATGCTAACTTGCTAATGCTAGCGATCTAATGCTAGTGCTAATATCTGGTCATTTTCATACTGTCGTGTCCTCTATGATGGAAATAAGAGATCAGATGGCATTAAAGCATAACCCTTCATGAGAATATGAGATTAAATGGCATTAAAGCTTAACCCTTCTTGTATATATGCAAATACAGTCATGTTAAATTTGAATGTAATGAATGCTAATGCTAGCGATCTAATGCTAGTGCTAATATCTGGTCATTTTCATACTGTATGTGTCCTCTATGATGGAAATAAGAGATCACATGGCATTAAAGCATAACCCTTCATGGAATATGAGATTAGATGCCATTAAAGCTTAACCCTTCTAGTAAATATGCAAATACAGTCATGTTAAAGTTTGAATGCTAATGCTAATGCTAGCGATCTAATGCTAGTGCTAATATCTGGTCATTTTCATACTGTATGTGTCCTCTATGATGGAAATAAGAGATCAGATGGCATTAAAGCATAACCCTTCATGGGAATTTGAGATTAAATGGCATTAAAGCTTAACCCTTCTTGTATATATGCAAATACAGCAATGTTAAAGTTTGAATGCTAATGCTAACTTGCTAATGCTAGCGATCTAATGCTAGTGCTAATATCTGGTCATTTTCATACTGTACGTGTCCTCTATGATGGAAATAAGAGATCAGATGGCATTTAAAGCATAACCCTTCTTGGGAATATGAGATTAAATGGCATTAAAGCTTAACCCTTCTTGTATTTATGCAAATACAGCAATGTTAAATTTGAATGCTAATGCATACTTGATAATGCTAGCGATCTAATGCTAGTGCTAATATCTGTTCATTTTCATACTGTTCGTGTCCTCTATGATGGAAATAAGAGATCAGATGCCATTAAAGCATAACCCTTCATGGGAATATGAGATTAAATGGCATTAAAGCTTAACCTTCTTGTATATATGCAAATACAGCAATGTTAAAATTTGAATGCTAATGCTAACTTGCTAATGCTAGCGATCTAATGCTAGTGCTAATATCTGGTCATTTTCATACTGTTCGTGTCCTCTATGATGGAAATAAGAGATCAGATGCCATTAAAGCATAACCCTTCATGGGAATATGAGATTAAATGGCATTAAAACTTAACACTTCTAGTATATATGCAAATACAGCAATGTTAAAGTTTGAATGCTAATGCTAACTTGCTAATGCTAGCGATCTAATGCTTGTGCTAATATCTGGTCATTTTCATACTGTACGTGTTTCCTCTATGATGGAAATAAGAGATCAGATGGCATTAAAGCATAACCCTTCAGGGGAATATGAGATTAAATGGCATTAAAGCTTAACCCTTCTTGTATATATGCAAATACAGCAATGTTAAAGTTTGAATGCTAATGCTAACTTGGTAATGCTAGCGATCTAATGCTAGTGCTAATATCTGGTCATTTTCATACTGTTCGTGTCCTCTCTGATGGAAATAAGAGATCAGATGCCTTTAAAGCATAACCCTTCAGGGCAATATGAGATTAAATGGCATTAAAGCTTAACCCTTCTAGTATATATGCAAATTCAGCACTGTTAAAGTTTGAATGCTAATGCTAACTTGCTAATGCTAGCGATATAATGCTAGTGCTAATATCTGTTCATTTTCATACTGTACGTGTTTTCTATGATGGAAATAAGAGATCAGATGGCATTAAAGCGTAACCCTTCTTGGGAATATGAGATTAAATGCCACTAAAGCTTAACCCTTCTTGTATATATGCAAATACAGCAATGTTAAATTTGAATGCTAATGCTAACTTGCTAATGCTCGCGATCTAATGCTAGTGCTAATATCTGGTCATTTTCATACTGTACGAGACCTCTATAATGGAAATAAGAGATCACATGGCATTAAAGCATAACCCTTCATTGGAATATGAGATTAGATGCAATTAAAGCTTAACCCTTCTTGTACATATGCAAATACAGTCATGTTAAAGTTTTAATGCTAATGCAAGCGATCTAATGCTAGTGCTAATATCTGGTCATTGTCATACTGTATGTGTCCTCTATGATGGAAATAAGAGATCAGATGGCATTAAAGCATAACCCTTAATGGCAATGTGAGATTAAATGGCATTAAAGCTTAACCCTTCTTGTCTATATGCAAATACAGCAATGTTAAAGTTTGAATGCTAATGCTAACTTGCGAATGCTAGCGATCTAATGCTAGTGCTAATATCTGGTCATTTTCATACTGTTCGTGTCCTCTATGATGGAAATAAGAGATCAGTTGCCTTTAAAGCATAACCCTTCATGGGAATATGAGATTAAATTGCATTAAAGCTTAACCCTTCTAGTATATATGCAAATACAGCAATTTTAAAGTTTGAATGCTAATGCTAACTTGCTAATGCTAGCGATCTAATGCTAGTCCTAATATCTGGTCATTGTCATACTGAATGTGTCCTCTATGATGGAAATAAGAGATCAGATGGCATTAAAGCATAACCCTTCATGGGGATATGAGATTAAATGGCATTAAAGCTTAACCCTTCTTGTACATATGCAAATACAAAATGTTAAAGTTTGAATTCTAATGCTAACTTGCTAATGCTAGCGATCTAATGCTAGTGCTAATATATGGTCATTTTCATACTGTTTGTGTCCTCTATGATGGAAATAAGTGATCAGTTGCCTTTAAACCATAACGCTTCATAAGAATATGAGATTAAATGGCATTAAAGCTTCACCCTTCTTGTGAATATGCAAATACAGTATTGTTAAAGTTTGACTGCTAATGCTCGCGATCTAATGCTAGTGCTAATATCTGTTCATTGTCATACTGTATGTGTCCTCTTTGATGGAAATAAGAGATCAGTTGCCTTTAAAGCATAACCCTTCATGGCAATATGAGATTAAATGGCATTAAAGCTTAACCCTTCTTGTATATATACAAATACAGCAATATGAAAGTTTGAATTCTAATGCTAACTTGCTAATACTAGCGATGTAATGCTAGTGTTAATATCTGGTCATTGTAATACTGTATGTGTACTCTATGATGGAAATAAGAGATCAGATGGCATTAAAGCATAACCCATCATGGGAATATGAGATTAAATGGCATTAAAGCTTAACCCTTCTTGTATATAAGCAAATACAGCATTGTTAAAGTTTGAATGCTAATGCTAACTTGCTAATGCTAGCGATCTAATGCTAGTGCTAATATCTGGTCATTTTCATACTGTATGTGTCCTCTATGATGGAAATAAGAGATCACATGGCATTAAAGCATAAACCTTCATGGGAATATGAGATAAGATGCCATTAAAGCTTAACCCTTCTTGTTAATATGGAAATACAGTCATTTTAAAGTTTGAATGCTAATGCTAGCGATCTAATGCTAGTGCTAATATCTGGTCATTGTCATACTGTATGTGTCCTCAATGATGGAAAAAAGAGATCAGATGGCATTAAAGCATAACCCTTCATGGGAATATGAGATTAAATGGCATTAAAGCTTAACCCTTCTTGTACATATGCAAATACAGCAATGTTAAAGTTTGAATGCTAATGCTAACTTGGTAATGCTAGCGATCTAATGCTAGTGCTAATATCTGGTCATTTTCATACTGTTCGTGTCCTCTATGATGGAAATAAGAGATCAGATGCCTTTAAATCATAACCCTTCATGGCAATATGAGATTAAATGGCATTAAAGCTTAACCCTTCTAGTATATATGCAAATACAGCACTGTAAAAGTTTGAATGCTAAAGCTAACTTGCTAATGATAGCGATCTAATGCTAGTGCTAATATCTGGTCATTTTCATACTGTACGTGTCCTCTATGATGGAAATAAGAGATCAGATGGCATTAAAGCGTAACCCTTCTTGGGAATATGAGATTAAATGGCATTAAAGCTTAACCCTTCTTGTATATATGCAAATACAGCAATGTTAAATTTGAATGCCAATGCATACTTGCTAATGCTAGCGATCTAATGCTAGTGCTAATATCTGGTCATTTTCATACTGTACGTGTCCTCTATAATGGAAATAAGAGATCACATGGCATTAAAGCATAACCCTTCATGAGAATATGAGATTAGATGCCATTAAAGCTTAACCCTTCTTGTAAATATGCAAATACAGTCATGTTAAAGTTTGAATGCTAATGCTACCGATCTAATGCTAGTGCTAATATCTGGTCATTTGTCATACTGTATGTGTCCTCTATTATGGAAATTTGAGATCACATGGCATTAAAGCATAACCCTTCATGGCAATTTGAGATTTTAATGGCATTAAAGCTTAACCCTTCTTGTATATATACAAATACAACAATGATAAAGTTTGAATGCTAATGCTAATTTGCTAATGCTAGCGATCTAATGCTAGTGCTAATATCTGGTCATTTTCATACTGTACAGGTCCTCTTTCATGGAAATAAGAGATCAGATGGCATTAAAGCGTAACCCTTCTTGGGAATATTAGATTAAATGGCATTAAAACTTAACCCTTCTTGTATTTATGCAAATACAGCAATGTTGAATTTGAATGCTAATGCATACTTTATAATGCTAGCGATCTAATGCTAGTGCTAATATCTGTTCATTCTCATACTGTATGTGACCTCTATGATGGAAATAAGAGATCAGATGGCATTAAAGCATAACCCTTCATGGCAATATGAGATTAAATGGCATTAAAGCTTAACCCTTCTTGTACATAGGCAAATACAGTCATTTTAAAGTTTGATTGCTAATGCTAGCGTTCTAATGCTAGTGCTAATATCTGGTCATTTTCATACTGTTCGTGTCCTCTATGATGGAAATAAGAGATCAGATGCCATTAAAACATAACCCTTCATGGGAATATGAGATTAAATGGCATTAAAGCTTAACCCTTCTTGTACATATGCAAATACAGCAATGTTAAAGTTTGAATGCTAATGCTAACTTGCTAATGCTAGCGATCTAATGCTTGTGCTAATATCTGGTCATTTTCATACTGTTCGTGTCCTCTATGATGGAAATAAGAGATCAGATGCCATTAAAGCATAACCCTTCATGGGAATATGAGATTAAATGGCATTAAAGCTTAACCCTTCTTGTACATATGCAAATACAGCAATGTTAAAGTTTGAATGCTAATGCTAACTTGGTAATGCTAGCGATCTAATGCTAGTGCTAATATCTGGTCATTTTCATACTGTTCGTGTCCTCTTTGATGGAAATAAGAGATCAGATGCCTTTAAAGCATAACCCTTCAGGGCAGTATGAGATTAAATGGCATTAAAGCTTAACCCTTCTAGTATATATGCAAATTCAGCACTGTTAAAGTTTGAATGCTAATGCTAATTTGCTAATGCTAGCGATCTAATGCTAGTGCTAATATCTGGTCATTTTCATACTGTACAGGTCCTCTATCATGGAAATAAGAGATCAGATGGCATTAAATCGTAACCCTTCTTGGGAATATGAGATTAGATGCAATTAAAGCTTAACCCTTCTTGTATATATGCAAATACAGCAATGTTAAATTTGAATGCTAATGCATACTTGCTAATGCTAGCGATCTAATGCTAGTGCTAATATCTGGTCATTTTCATACTGTACGTGTCCTCTATAATGGAAATAAGAGGTCACATGGCATTAAAGCATAACCCTTCATTGGAATATGAGATTAGATGCAATTAAAGCTTAACCCTTCTTGTAACTATGCAAATACAGTCATGTTAAAGTTTGAATGCTAATGCTAGCGATCTAATGCTAGTGCTATTATCTGGTCATTGTCATACTGTATGTGTCCTCTATGATGGAAATAAGAGATCAGATGGCATTAAAGCATAACCCTTCATGGCAATTTGAGATTAAATGGCATTAAAGCTTATCCCTTCTTGTATATATACAATTACAGCAATGTTAAAGTTTGAATGCTAATGCTAACTTGGTAATGCTAGCGATCTAATGCTAGTGCTAATATCTGGACATTTTCATACTGTTCGTGTCCTCTTTGATGGAAATACGAGATCAGATGCCTTTAAAGCATAACCCTTCAGGGCAATATGAGATTAAATGGCATTAAAGCTTAACCCTTCTAGTATATATGCAAATTCAGCACTGTTAAAGTTTGAATGCTAATGCTAACTTGCTAATGCTAGCGATCTAATGCTAGTGCTAATATCTGGTCATTTTCATACTGTACGTGACCTCTATAATGGAAATAAGAGATCACATGGCATTAAAGCATAACCCTTCATTGGAATATGAGATTAGATGCAATTAAAGCTTAACCCTTCTTGTAAATATGCAAATACAGTCATGTTAAAGTTTGAATGCTAATGCTAGCGATCTAATGCTAGTGCTAATATCTGGTCATTGTCATACTGTATGTGTCCTCTATGATGGAAATAAGAGATCAGATGGCATTAAAGCATAACCCTTCATGGGAATATTAGATTAATTGGCATTAAAGCCTAACCCTTCTTGTATATATGCAAATACAGCAATGTTAAAATTTGAATGCTAATGCTAACTTGCTAATGCTAGCGATCTAATGCTAGTGCTAATATCTGGTCATTTTCATACTGTTACATGTCCTCTATGATGGAAAAAAAGAGATCACATGGCATTAAAGCATAACCCTTCATGGGAATATGAGATTAAAATGCATTAAAGCTTAACCCTTCTAGTATATATTCAAATACAGCAATTTTAAAGTTTGAATGCTAATGCTAACTTGCTAATGCTAGCGATCTAATGCTAGTCCTAATATCTGGTCATTGTCATACTGAATGTGTCATCTATGATGGAAATAAGAGATCAGATGGCATTAAAGCATAACCCTTCATGGGAATATGGGGAGATTAAATGGCATTAAAGCTTAACCCTTCTTGTACATATGCAAATACAAAATGTTAAAGTTTGAATTCTAATGCTAACTTGCTAATGCTAGCGATCTAATGCTAGTGCTAATATATGGTCATTTTCATACTGTTCGTGTCCTCTATGATGGAAATAAGTGATCAGTTGCCTTTAAACCATAACGCTTCATAAGAATATGAGATTAAATGGCATTAAAGCTTAACCCTTCTTGTAAATATGCAAATACAGTATTGTTAAAGTTTGACTGCTAATGCTAGCGATCTAATGCTAGTGCTAATATCTGTTCATTGTCATACTGTATGTGTCCTCTTTGATGGAAATAAGAGATCAGATGGCATTAAAGCATAACCCTTCATGGCAATATGAGATTAAATGGCATTAAAGCTTAACCCTTCTTGTATATATACAAATACAGCAATATGAAAGTTTGAATTCTAATGCTAACTTGCTAATACTAGCGATGTAATGCTAGTGTTAATATCTGGTCATTGTAATACTGTATGTGTACTCTATGATGGAAATAAGAGATCAGATGGCATTAAAGCATAACCCATCATGGGAATATGAGATTAAATGGCATTAAAGCTTAACCCTTCTTGTATATAAGCAAATACAGCATTGTTAAAGTTTGAATGCTAATGCTAACTTGCTAATGCTAGCGATCTAATGCTAGTGCTAATATCTGGTCATTTTCATACTGTACGTGTCCTCTATGATGGAAATAAGAGATCACATGGCATTAAAGCATAAACCTTCATGGGAATATGAGATAAGATGCCATTAAAGCTTAACCCTTCTTGTTAATATGGAAATACAGTCATTTTAAAGTTTGAATGCTAATGCTAGCGATCTAATGCTAGTGCTAATATCTGGTCATTGTCATACTGTATGTGTCCTCAATGATGGAAAAAAGAGATCAGATGGCATTAAAGCATAACCCTTCATGGGAATATGAGATTAAATGGCATTAAAGCTTAACCCTTCTTGTACATATGCAAATACAGCAATGTTAAAGTTTGAATGCTAATGCTAACTTGGTAATGCTAGCGATCTAATGCTAGTGCTAATATCTGGTCATTTTCATACTGTTCGTGTCCTCTATGATGGAAATACGAGATCAGATGCCTTTAAATCATAACCCTTCATGGCAATATGAGATTAAATGGCATTAAAGCTTAACCCTTCTAGTATATATGCAAATACAGCACTGTAAAAGTTTGAATGCTAATGCTAACTTGCTAATGATAGCGATCTAATGCTAGTGCTAATATCTGGTCATTTTCATACTGTACGTGTCCTCTATGATGGAAATAAGAGATCAGATGGCATTAAAGCATAACCCTTCTTGGGAATATGAGATTAAATGGCATTAAAAGCTTAACCCTTCTTGTAAATATGCAAATACAGAATCATGTTAAAGTTTGAATGCTAATGCTAACTTGTAATGCTAGCGATCTAATGCTAGTGCTAATATCTGGTCATTGTCATACTGTATGTGTCCTCTATTATGGAAATTTGAGATCACATGGCATTAAAGCATAACCCTTCATGGCAATTTGAGATTTTAATGGCATTAAAGCTTAACCCTTCTTGTATATATACAAATACAACAATGATAAAGTTTGAATGCTAATGCTAACTTGCTAATGCTAGCGATCTAATGCTAGTGCTAATATCTGGTCATTTCTATACTGTACATGTCCTCTTTCATGGAAATAAGAGATCAGATGGCATTAAAGCGTAACCCTTCTTGGGAATATTAGATTAAATGGCATTAAAACTTAACCCTTCTTGTATTTATGCAAATACAGCAATGTTGAATTTGAATGCTAATGCATACTTTATAATGCTAGCGATCTAATGCTAGTGCTAATATCTGTTCATTCTCATACTGTATGTGACCTCTATGATGGAAATAAGAGATCAGATGGCATTAAAGCATAACCCTTCATGGCAATATGAGATTAAATGGCATTAAAGCTTAACCCTTCTTGTACATAGGCAAATACAGTCATTTTAAAGTTTGATTGCTAATGCTAGCGTTCTAATGCTAGTGCTAATATCTGGTCATATTCATACTGTATACTGTACATGTCCTCTATGATGGAAATAAGAGATCAGATGGCATTAAAGCATAACCCTTCATGGAATATGAGATTAAATGGCATTAAAGCTTAACCCTTCTTGTACATATGCAAATACAGCAATGTTAAAGTTTGAATGCTAATGCTAACTTGCTAATGCTAGCGATCTAATGCTAGTGCTAATATCTGGTCATTTTCATACTGTTATGTGTCCTCTATGATGGAAATAAGAGATCAGATGCCATTAAAGCATAACCCTTCATGGGAATATGAGATTAAATGGCATTAAAGCTTAACCCTTCTTGTACATATGCAAATACAGCAATGTTAAAGTTTGAATGCTAATGCTAACTTGGTAATGCTAGCGATCTAATGCTAGTGCTAATATCTGGTCATTTTCATACTGTATGTGTCCTCTATGATGGAAATAAGAGATCAGATGGCATTAAAGCATAACCCTTCTTGGGAATATGAGATTAAATGGCATTAAAGCTTAATCCTTCTAGTATATATGCAAATACAGCACTGTTAAAGTTTGAATGCTAATGCTAATTTGCTAATGCTAGCGATCTAATGCTAGTGCTAATATCTGGTCATTTTCATACTGTACAGTGTCCTCTATGATGGAAATAAGAGATCAGATGGCATTAAAGCATAACCCTTCATGGCAATATGAGATCAAATGGCATTAAAGCTTAACCCTTCTTGTATATATGCAAATACAGCAATGTTAAATTTGAATGCTAATGCTACTTGCTAATGCTAGCGATCTAATGCTAGTGCTAATATCTGGTCATTTTCATACTGTTCGTGTCCTCTATGATGGAAATAAGAGATCAGATGGCATTAAAGCATAACCCTTCATTGGCAATATGAGATTAAATGGCATTAAAGCTTAACCCTTCTTGTATATATGCAAATACAGCAATGTAAAAGTTTGAATGCTAATGCTAATTTGGTAATGCTAGCGATCTAATGCTAGTGCTAATATCTGGTCATTTTTCATACTGTATGTGTCCTCTATGATGGAAATAAGAGATCAGATGGCATTAAAGCATAACCCTTCATGGGAATATGAGATTAAATGGCATTAAAGCTTAACCCTTCTTGTATATATGCAAATACAGCAATGTTAAAATTTGAATGCTAATGCTAACTTGCTAATGCTAGCGATCTAATGCTAGTGCTAATATCTGGTCATTTTCATACTGTTCGTGTCCTCTATGATGGAAATAAGAGATCAGATGGCATTAAAGCATAACCCTTCATGGGAATATGAGATTAAATGGCATTAAAGCTTAACCCTTCTTGTATATATGCAAATACAGTCATGTTAAAGTTTGAATGCTAATGCTAACTTGCTAATGCTAGCGATCTAATGCTAGTGCTAATATCTGGTCATTTTCATACTGTATGTGTCCTCTATGATGGAAATAAGAGATCAGATGGCATTAAAGCATAACCCTTCATGGGAATATGAGATTAAATGGCATTAAAGCTTAACCCTTCTTGTACATATGCAAATACAGCAATGTTAAAGTTTGAATGCTAATGCTAACTTTAATGCTAGCGATCTAATGCTAGTGCTAATATCTGGTCATTTCATACTGTATGTGTCCTCTATGATGGAAATAAGAGATCAGATGGCATTAAAGCATAACCCTTCAGGGCAATATGAGATTAAATGGCATTAAAGCTTAACCCTTCTTGTATATATGCAAATACAGTCAATGTTAAAGTTTGAATGCTAATGCTAATTTTCTAATGCTAGCGATCTAATGCTAGTGCTAATATCTGGTCATTTTCATACTGTACGTGTCCTCTATGATGGAAATAAGAGATCAGATGCATTAAAGCATAACCCTTCATGGGAATATGAGATTAAATGGCATTAAAGCTTAACCCTTCTTGTATATATGCAAATACAGCAATGTTAAAGTTTGAATGCTAATGCTAACTTGCTAATGCTAGCGATCTAATGCTAGTGCTAATATCTGGTCATTTTCATACTGTTCGTGTCCTCTATGATGGAAATAAGAGATCAGATGGCATTAAAGCATAACCCTTCATGGGAATATGAGATTAAATGGCATTAAAGCTTAACCCTTCTTGTACATATGCAAATACAGCAATGTTAAAGTTTGAATGCTAATGCTATGCTAATGCTAGCGATCTAATGCTAGTGCTAATATCTGGTCATTTTTCATACTGTATGTGTCCTCTTTGATGGAAATAAGAGATCAGATGGCATTAAAGCATAACCCTTCATGGAATATGAGATTAAATGGCATTAAAGCTTAACCCTTCTTGTATATATGCAAATACAGCAATGTTAAAGTTTGAATGCTAATGCTAACTGATCTAATGCTAGCGATCTAATGCTAGTGCTAATATCTGGTCATTTTCATACTGTATGTGTCCTCTATGATGGAAATAAGAGATCAGATGGCATTAAAGCATAACCCTTCTTGGGAATATGAGATTAAATGGCATTAAAGCTTAACCCTTCTTGTATATATGCAAATACAGCAATGTTAAAGTTTGAATGCTAATGCTAACTTGCTAATGCTAGCGATCTAATGCTAGTGCTAATATCTGGTCATTTTCATACTGTATGTCCTCTATGATGGAAATAAGAGATCAGATGGCATTAAAGCATAACCCTTCATGGGAATATGAGATTAAATGGCATTAAAGCTTAACCCTTCTTGTATATATGCAAATACAGCAATGTTAAAGTTTGAATGCTAATGCTAACTTGCTAATGCTAGCGATCTAATGCTAGTGCTAATATCTGGTCATTGTCATACTGTATGTGTCCTCTATGATGGAAATAAGAGATCAGATGGCATTAAAGCATAACCCTTCATGGGAATATGAGATTAAATGGCATTAAAGCTTAACCCTTCTTGTATATATGCAAATACAGCAATGTTAAAGTTTGAATGCTAATGCTAACTTGGTAATGCTAGCGATCTAATGCTAGTGCTAATATCTGGTCATTTTCATACTGTTTGTGTCCTCTTTGATGGAAATAAGAGATCAGATGGCATTAAAGCATAACCCTTCATGGCAATATGAGATTAAATGGCATTAAAGCTTAACCCTTCTTGTATATATGCAAATTCAGCAATGTTAAATTTTGAATGCTAATGCTAACTTGCTAATGCTAGCGATCTAATGCTAGTGCTAATATCTGTTCATTTTCATACTGTACGTGTCCTCTATGATGGAAAAAAAGAGATCAGATGGCATTAAAGCATAACCCTTCTTGGGAATATGAGATTAAATGCCACTAAAGCTTAACCCTTCTTGTATATATGCAAATACAGCAATGTTAAATTTGAATGCTAATGCATACTTCCTAATGCTAGCGATCTAATGCTAGTGCTAATATCTGGTCATTTTTCATACTGTATGTGTCCTCTATAATGGAAATAAGAGATCATTGGAATATGAGATTAGATGCAATTAAAGCTTAACCCTTCTTGTAAATATGCAAATACAGTCATGTTAAAGTTTGAATGCTAATGCTAGCGATCTAATGCTAGTGCTAATATCTGGTCATTGTCATACTGTATGTGTTCCTCTATGATGGAAATAAGAGATCAGATGGCATTAAAGCATAACCCTTCATGGGAATATTGAGATTAAATGGCATTAAAGCTTAACCCTTCTTGTATATAAACAAATACAGCAATGTTAAAGTTTGAATGCTAATGCTAACTTGCTAATGCTAGCGATCTAATGCTAGTGCTAATATTCTGGTCATTTCATACTTTATGTGTCCTCTATGATGGAAAAAAAGAGATCAGATGGCATTAAAGCATAACCCTTCATGGGAAAATGAGATTAAATGGCATTAAAGCTTAACCCTTCTTGTATATATTCAAATACAGCAATTTTAAAGTTTGAATGCTAATGCTAACTTGCTAATACTAGCGATCTAATGCTAGTGCTAATATCTGGTCATTTTCATACTGTATGTGTCCTCTATGATGGAAATAAGAGATCAGATGGCATTAAAGCATAACCCTTCATGGGAATATGAGATTAAATGGCATTAAAGCTTAACCCTTCTTGTATATATACAAATACAGCAATTTTAAAGTTTGAATGCTAATGCTAACTTAGTAATGCTAGCAATCTAATGTTAGTGCTAATATCTGGTCATTTTTATACTGTACGTGTCCTCTATGATGGAAATAAGAGATCAGATGGCATTAAAGCATAAACCTTAATGGGAATATGATATTAAATGGCATTAAAGCTTATCCCATCTTGTATATAAGCAAATACAGCAATGTTAAAGTTTGAATGCTAATGCTAACTTGCTAGTGCTATTGATCTAATGCTAGTGCTAATATCTGGTCATTTTCATACTGTACGAGTCCTTTATGATGGAAATAAGAGATCACTTTGCATTAAAGCATAACCCTTCATGGGAATATGAGATTAGATGCCATTAAAGCATAACCCTTCTTGTAAATATGCAAATACAGTCATTTTAAAGTTTGAATGCTAATGCTAGCGATCTAATGCTAGTGCTAATATCTGGTCATTGTCATACTGTATGTGTCCTTTATGATGGAAATAAGAGATCAGATGGCATTAAAGCATAACCCTTCATGGGACTATGAGATTTAATGGCATTAAAGCTTAACCCTTCTATGATATATGAAAATACAGCAATGTTAAAGCTTGCATGCTAATGTTAGCGATCATATGCTAGTGCTAATATCTGGTCATTGTCGTACTGTATGTGTCCTCTATGATGGAAATGAGAGATCAGATGGCATTAAAGCATAACCCTTCATGGGAATATGAGATTAAATGGCATTAAAGCTTAAGCCGTCTTGTACATATGCAAATACAGCAATGTTAAAGTTTGAATGCTATTGCAAACTTGCTAATGCTAGCAATCTAATGCTAGTGGTAATATCTGGTAATTTTCATACTGTTCGTGTCCTCTATGATGGAAATAACGAGATCAGATGCCTTTAAAGCATAACCCTTCATGGCAATATGAGATTAAATTGCATTAAAGCTTAACCCATCTAGTATATATGCAAATACAGCACTGTTAAAGTTTGAATGCTAATGCTAACTTGCAAATGCTCGCGATCTAATGCTAGTGCTAATATCTGCTCATTTTCATACTGTACCTGTCCTCTATGATGGAAATAAGAGATCAGATGGCATTAAAGCATAACCCTTCATGGGAATATGAGATTAAATGGCATTAAAGCTTAACCCTTCTTGTACACATGCAAATACAGAAATGTTAAAGTTTGAATGCTAATGCTAACTTGCTAATGCTAGCGATCTAATGCTAGTCCTAATATCTGGTCATTGTCATACTGTATGTGTCCTCTATGATGGAAATAAGAGATCAGATTGCATTAAAGCATAACCCTTCATGGGAATATGAGATTAAATGGCATTAAAGCTTAACCCTTCTTGTACATATGCAAATACAGCAATGTTAAAGTTTGAATTCTAATGCTATCTTGCTAATGCTAGCGATCTAATGCTAGTGCTAAAATTTGGTCATTTTCATACTGTATGTGTCCTCTATGATGTAAATAAGAGATCAGATGGCATTAAAGCATAACCCTTCATGGGAATATGAGATTAAATGGCATTAAAGCTGAACCCTTCTTGTAAAAATGCAAATACAGCATGTTAAAGTTTGAAAATGCTAATGCTAGCGATCTAATGCTAGTGCTAATATCTGGTCATTTGTCATACTGTATGTGTCCTCTATGATGGAAATAAGAGATCAGATGGCATTAAAGCATAACCCTTCATGGGAATATGAGATGAAATGGCATTAAAGCTTAACCCTTCTTGTAAATATGCAAATACAGCAATGTTAAAGTTTGAATGCTAATGCTAACTTGCTAATGCTAGCGATCTAATGCCATACTGTATGTGCTAATATCTGGTCATTTTCATACTGATTTTAAAGTCATTAAAGTGTACCCTCTTGTATATATGATGGTAAAAATTAAGAGATCAGATGGCATTAAAGCATTTAACCCTTCTATGGGAATATGATGGCATTTAATGGCATTAAAGCTTAACCCTTCTTGTAAATATGCAAATACAGTCATGTTAAAGTTTGAATGCTAATGCTACCGATCTAATGCTAGTGCTAATATCTGGTCATTGCCATACTGTATGTGTCCTTTATGATGGAAATAAGAGATCAGATGGCATTAAAGCATAACCCTTCATGGGAATATGAGATTAAATGGCATTAAAGCTTTACCCTTCTTGTATATATGCAAAAACAGCAATGTTAAAGTTTGAATGCTAATGCTAACTTGCTAATGCTAGCGATCTAATGCTAGTGCTAATATCTGGTCAAATTCATTCATTTTCTATGATGCAAATAAGAGATCAGATGGCATTAAAGCATAACCCTTCATGGGAATATGATTAAATGGCATTAAAGCTTTACCCTTCATCTAAAAAGCAAATACAGATTTTGTTTGCATTAAATGCATGCTAATATCTGGTCATTGTCCTGTATGTGTTCTATGATGGGAATCAGATGGAGCATTACCCTTCATGGCATTAAAGCATTAACCCTTCATGTAAAAATGCAAATACAGTCATAAAGTTTAAAGTTTGAATGCTAATGCTAGCGATCTAATGCTAGTGCTAATATATGGTCATTTTCATACTGTTCGTGTCCTCTATGATGGAAATAAGAGATCAGATGCCTTTAAAGCATAACCCTTCATGGGAATATGAAATTAAATGGCATTAAAAGCTTAACCCTTCTAGTATATATGCAAATACAGCAATGTTAAAGTTTGAATGCTAATGCTAACTTGCTAATGCTAAGTTTGATCTAATGCTAGTCCTAATATCTGGTCATTTGTCATACTGTATGTGTCCTCTATGATGGAAATAAGAGATCAGATGGCATTGAAGCATAACCCTTCATGGGAATATGAGATTAAATGGCATTAAAGCTTAACCCTTCTTGTACACATGCAAATACAGAAATGTTAAAGTTTGAATGCTAATGCTAGCGATCTAATGCTAGTGGTAATATAGGGTCATTTTCATACTGTTCGTGTACTCTATGATGGAAATTAGAGATCAGATGGCATTAAAGCATAACCCTTCATGGGAATATGAGATTAAATGGCATTAAAGCTTAACCCTTCTTGTAAATATGCAAATACAGTCATGTTAAAGTTTGAATGCTAATGCTAGCGATCTTATGCTAGTGCTAATATCTGTTCATTGTCATACTGTATGTGTCCTCTTTGATGGAAATAAGAGATCAGATGCCATTAAAGCATAACCCTTCATGGCAATATGAGATTAAATGGCATTAAAGCTTAACCCTTCTTGTATATATACAAATACAGCAATGTTAAAGTTTGAATGCTAATGCTAACTTGCTAATGCTAGCGATCTAATGCTAATGCTAATAACTGGTCATTTTAATACTGTATGTGTCCTCTATGATAGAAATAAGAGATCAGATGGCATTAAAGCATAACCCTTCATGGCAATATGAGATTAAATGTCATTAAATCTTAACCCTTCTAGTATATATGCAAATACAGCACTGTTAAATTTGAATGCTAATGCTAACTTGCTAATGCTAGCGATCTAATGCTAGTGCTAATATCTGGTCATTTTAATTCTGTATGTGTCCTCTATGATAGAAATAAGAGATCAGATGGCATTAAAGCATAACCCCTTCATGGGAATATGAGATTAAATGGCATTAAAGCTTAACCCTTCTTGTATATAAGCAAATACAGCAATGTTAAAGATTGAATGCTAATGCTAACTTGCTAATGCTAGCGATCTAATGCTAGTGCTAATATCTGGACATTTTCATACTATTCTTGTCCTCTATGATGGAAATAAGAGATCAGATGCCATTAAAGCATAACCCTTCATGGGAATATGAGATTAAATGTCATTAAAGCTTAACCCTGCTTGTACATATGCAAAAACAGCAATGTTATAGTTTGAATGCCAATGCTAACTTGCTAATGCTAGCGATCTAATGCTAGTGCTAATATCTGGACATTTTCATACTATTCTTGTCCTCTATGATGGAAATAAGAGATCAGATGCCTTTAAAGCATAACCCTTCATGGGAATATGAGATTAAATGGCAATAAAGCTTAACCCTTCTAGTATACATGAAAATACAGCAATGTTAAAGTTTGAATGCTAATGTTAGCGATCTTATGCTAGATCTAATGATATCTAATGTTCATTGTCATACTCTGTGTCCTCTATGATGGAAATGAGAGATCAGATGGAATTAAAGCATAACCCTTCATGGGAATATGAGATTAAATGGCATTAAAGCTTAACCCTTCTAGTATACATGCAAATGCAGCACTGTTAAATTTGAATGCTAATGCTAACTTGCTACTGCTCGCGATCTAATGCTAGTGCTAATATCTGGTCATTTTCATACTGTACGTGTCCTCTATGATGGAAATAAGAGATCAGATGGCATTAAAGCGTAACCCATCTTGGGAATATGAGATTAAATGGCATTAATGCTTAACTCATCTTGTATATAAGCAAATACAGCAATGTTAAATTTGAATGCTAATGCATACTTGCTAATGCTAGCGATCTAATGCTAGTGCTAATATCTGGTCATTTTCATACTGTACGTGTCCTCTATAATTGAAATAAGAGATCACATGGCATTAAAGCATAACCCTTCATGGGAATATGAGATTAAATGGCATTAAAGCCTATCCATTCTTGTATATAGCAAATACAGCAATGTTAAAATTTGAATGCTAATGCTAACTTGCTAATGCTAGCGATCTAATGCTAGTGCTAATATCTGGTCATTTTCATACTGTACGTGTCCTCTAAGATGGAAATAAGAGATCACATGTCATCAAAACATAACTCTTCATGGCGATGTGAGATTAAATGGCATTAAAACTTAACCCTTCTTGTATATATACAAATACAGCAATGTTAATGTTTGAATGCTAATGCTAACTTGCTATTGCTAGCGATCTAATGCTAGTGCTAATATCTGGTCATTTTCATACTGTTCTTGTCCTCTATGATGGAAATAAGAGATCAGATGCCTTTAAAGCATAACCCTTCATGGGAATATGAGATTAAATGGCATTAAAGCTTAACCCTTCTAGTATACATGAAAATACAGCAATGTTAAAGTTTGAATGCAAATATGCAGCTGATAATTGTTAAATGATTTGAATAAAGCATAACCCTTCTAATGCTTAACCCTTTGTACATAGGCAAATGCAATGTTAAAGTTTGAATGCTAATGCTAATCTAAATGCTGATCTAATATTAGTGCTAATATCTGGTCATTTTCATACTGTTTGTGTCCTCTTTGCTGGAAATAAGAGATCAGATGGCATTAAAGCATAACCCTTCGTGGGAATATGAGATTAAATGGCATTAAAGCTTAACCCTTCTTGTATAAAAGCAAATACAGCACTGTTAAATTTGAATGCTAATGCTAACTTGATAATGCTAGCGATCTAATGCTAGTGCTAATATCTGGTCATTTTCATACTGTTCGTGTCCTCTTTGATGGAAATAAGAGATCAGATGTCATCAAAACATAACCCTTCATGGCAATATGAGATTAAATGGCATTAAAGCTTAACCCTTCTTGTATATATGCAAATACAGCAATGTTAAAGTTTGAATGCTAATGCTAACTTGCTAATGCTAGCGATCTAATGCTAGTGCTAATATCTGGTCATTTTCATACTATTCGTGTCCTCTATGATGGAAATAAGAGATCAGATGGCATTAAAGCATAACCCTTCGTGGGAATATGAGATTAAATGGCATTAAAGCTTAACCCTTCTTGTATAAATGCAAATACAGCACTGTTAAATTTGAATGCTAATGCTAACTTGTAATGCTAGCGATCTAATGCTAGTGCTAATATCTGGTCATTTTCATACTGTTTGTGTCCTCTTTGCTGGAAATAAGAGATCAGATGCCATTAAAGCATAACCCTTCATGGGAATATGAGATTAAATGGCATTAAAGCTTAACCCTTCTAGTATACATGAAAATACAGCAATGTTAAAGTTTGAATGCTAATGCTAACTTGCTAATGATCTTATGATCTAATGCTAGTGCTAATATCTGGTCATTTTCATACTGTATGTGTCCTCTATGATGGAAATAAGAGATCAGATGGCATTAAAGCATAACCCTTCATGGGAATATGAGATTAAATGGCATTAAAGCTTAACCCTTCTAGTATACATGAAAATACAGCAATGTTAAAGTTTGAATGCTAATCATACTAGCGATCTAATGCTAGTGCTAATATCTGGTCATTTTCATACTGTATGTGTCTCTATGATGGAAATAAGAGATCAGATGGCATTAAAGCATAACCCTTCATGGGAATATGAGATTAAATGGCATTAAAAGCTTAACCCTTCTAGTATATATGCAAATACAGCAATGTTAAAGTTTGAATGCTAATGCTAACTTGCTAATGCTAGCGATCTAATGCTAGTGCTAATATCTGGTCATTTTCATACTGTTTATGTGTCCTCTATGATGGAAATAAGAGATCAGATGGCATTAAAGCATAACCCTTCTTGGGAATATGAGATTAAATGGCATTAAAGCTTAACCCTTCTTGTATATATGCAAATACAGCATGTTAAATTTGAATGCTAATGCTAACTTGCTAATGCTAGCGATCTAATGCTAGTGCTAATATCTGGTCATTTTCATACTGTACGTGTCCTCTATGATGGAAATAAGAGATCAGATGGCATTAAAGCATAACCCTTCATGGGAATATGAGATTAAATGGCATTAAAGCTTAACCCTTCTTGTATATAAGCAAATACAGCAATGTTAAATTTGAATGCTAATGCTAACTTGCTAATGCTAGCGATCTAATGCTAGTGCTAATATCTGGTCATTTTCATACTGTATGTGTCCTCTATGATGGAAATAAGAGATCAGATGTCATTAAAGCATAACCCTTCATGGCAATATGAGATTAAATGGCATTAAAGCTTAACCCTTCTTGTATATATACAAATACAGCAATGTTAAAGTTTGAATGCTAATGCTAACTTGCTAATGCTAGCGATCTAATGCTAGTGCTAATATCTGGTCATTTTCATACTGTTCGTGTCCTCTATGATGGAAATAAGAGATCAGATGCCTTTAAAGCATAACCCTTCATGGGAATATGAGAAATTAAATGGCATTAAAGCTTAACCCTTCTAGTATATATGCAAATACAGCAATGTTAAAGTTTGAATGCTAATGCTAACTTGCTAATGCTAGCGATCTAATGCTAGTGCTAATATCTGGTCATTGTCATACTGTAGGTGTCCTCTATGATGGAAATAAGAGATCAGATGGCATTAAAGCATAACCCTGATGGAAATGGAATATGAGATTAAATGGCATTAAAGCTTAACCCTTCTTGTATATATGCAAATACAGCAATGTTAAAGTTTGAATGCTAATGCTAACTTGCTAATGCTAGCGATCTAATGCTAGTGCTAATATCTGGTCATTTTCATACTGTTTGTGTCCTCTATGATGGAAATAAGAGATCAGATGGCATTAAAGCATAACCCTTCATGGAATATGAGATTAAATGGCATTAAAGCTTAACCCTTCTTGTATATATGCAAATACAGCAATGTTAAAGTTTGAATGCTAATGCTAACTTGCTAATGCTAGCGATCTAATGCTAGTGCTAATATCTGGTCATTTTCATACTGTATGTGTCCTCTATGATGGAAATAAGAGATCAGATGGCATTAAAGCATAACCCTTCATGGGAATATGAGATTAAATGGCATTAAATCTTAACCCTTCTAGTATATATGCAAATACAGCACTGTTAAATTTGAATGCTAATGCTAACTTGCTAATGCTAGCGATCTAATGCTAGTGCTAATATCTGGTCATTTTCATACTGTATGTGTCCTATATGATGGAAATAAGAGATCAGATGGCATTAAAGCATAACCCTTCATGGAATATGAGATTAAATGGCATTAAAAGCTTAACCCTTCTTGTATACATGCAAATACAGCAATGTTAAAGTTTGAACGCTAATGCTAACTTGCTAATGCTAGCGATCTAATGCTAGTGCTAATATCTGGTCATTTTCATACTGTACGTGTCCTCTATGATGGAAATAAGAGATCAGATGGCATTAAAAGCATAACCCTTCATTGGGATTCTTGTAAATATGAGATTAAATGGCATTAAAGCTCATTGTCATACCCTCTATGATATATATGCCAAATACAGCAATGTTAAAAAGTTTGAATGCTAATGCTAATAACTTGCTAATGCTAGCGATCTAATGCTAGTGCTAATATCTGGTCATTTTCATACTGTCACATGTCATGTCCTCTTATGATGGAAATAAAGAGATCAGATGGCACTTTAAAGCATAACCCTTCATGGCCTTTAAACCAAACCCTTCATGGGAATATGAAATTAAATGGCATTAAAGCATAACCCTTCTTGTATATATGCAAATACAGCAATGTTAAAGTTTGAATGCTACTGCTTACTTGCTAATGCTAGCGATCTAATGCTAGTCCTAATATCTGGCCATTGTCATACTGTAGGTGTCCTCTATGATGGAAATAAGAGATCAGATGGCATTAAAGCATAACCCTTCTTGGGAATATGAGATTAAATGGCATTAAAGCTTAACCCTTCTTGTATATATGCAAATACAGCAATGTTAAAGTTTGAATGCTAATGCTAACTTGCTAATGCTAGCGATCTAATGCTAGTGCTAATATCTGGTCATTTTCATACTGTTCTTGTCCTCTATGATGGAAATAAGAGATCAGATGGCATTAAAGCATAACCCTTCATGGGAATATGAGATTAAATGGCATTAAAGCTTAACCCTTCTAGTATATATGAAAATACAGCAATGTTAAAGTTTGAATGCTAATGTAACTTGCTAATGCTAGATCTAATGCTAGTGCTAATATCTGGTCATTTTCATACTGTATGTGTCCTCTATGATGGAAATGAGAGATCAGATGGCATTAAAGCATAACCCTTCATGGGAATATGAGATTAAATGGCATTAAAGCCTATCCGTTCTTGTATATAAGCAAATACAGCAATGTTTAAATTTGAATGCTAATGCTAACTTGCTAATGCTAGCGATCTAATGCTAGTGCTAATATCTGGTCATTTTCATACTGTACGTGTCCTCTAAGATGGAAATAAGAGATCACATGCATTAAAACATAACCTTCATGGGAATATGAGATTAAATGGCATTAAAGCTTAACCCTTCTTGTATATATACAAATACAGCAATGTTAAAGTTTGAATGCTAATGCTAACTTGCTAATGCTAGCGATCTAATGCTAGTGCTAATATCTGGTCATTTTCAAACTGTTCGTTTCCTCTATGATGGAAATAAGAGATCAGATGCCTTTAAACCAAACCCTTCATGGGAATATGAAATTAAATGGCATTAAAGCATAACCCTTCTAGTATATATGCAAATACAGCAATGTTAAAGTTTGAATGCTACTGCTAACTTGCTAATGCTAGCGATCTAATGCTAGTCCTAATATCTGGCCATTGTCATACTGTAGGTGTCCTCTATGATGGAAATAAGAGATCAGATGGCATTAAAGCATAACCCTTCTTGGGAATATGAGATTAAATGGCATTAAAGCTTAACCCTTCTTGTATAAAAGCAAATACAGCAATGTTAAAGTTTGAATGCTAATGCTAACTTGCTAATGCTAGTGATCTAATGCTAGTGCTAATATCTGGTCATTTTCATACTGTTCTTGTCCTCTATGATGGAAATAAGAGATCAGATGCCTTTAAAGCATAACCCGTCATGGTAATATGAGATTAAATGGCATTAAAGCTTAACCCTTCTAGTATACATGAAAATACAGCAATGTTAAAGTTTGAATGCTAATGTTAGCGATCTTATGCTAGTGCTGATATCTGGTCATTGTCATACTCTATGTGTCCTCTATGATGGAAATGAGAGATCAGATGGCATTAAAGCATAACCCTTCATGGGAATATGAGATTAAATGGCATTAAAGCCTATCCGTTCTTGTATATAAGCAAATACAGCAATGTTTAAATTTGAATGCTAATGCTAACTTGCTAATGCTAGCGATCTAATGCTAGTGCTAATATCTGGTCATTTTCATACTGTACGTGTCCTCTAAGATGGAAATAAGAGATCACATGTCATCAAAACATAACCCTTCATGGCAATATGAGATTAAATGGCAATAAAGCTTAACCCTTCTTGTATTTATACAAATACAGCAATGTTAAAGTTTGAATGCTAATGCTAACTTGCTAATGCTAGCGATCTAATGCTAGTGCTAATATCTGGTCATTTTCAAACTGTTCGTTTCCTCTATGATGGAAATAAGAGATCAGATGCCTTTAAAGCATAACCCTTCATGGGAATATGAAATTAAATGGCATTAAAGCATAACCCTTCTAGTATGTATGCAAATACAGCAATGTTAAAGTTTGAATGCTACTGCTAACTTGCTAATGCTAGCGATCTAATGCTAGTCCTAATATCTGGTCATTTTCATACTGTTTGTGTCATCTATGATGGAAATAAGAGATCAGATGGATAACCCTTCAGCTTAACCCTTCTTGTACACATGCAAAAACAAGTTTTAAACTTGCTAAAAGCTCTATGATGGAAATATCAGATGATTAAATTAAAGCTTAACCCTTCTTGTAAATATGCAAAAACAGTCAATAGTTTTGAATGAGATTAAATGTCATCCATTTTGATATTCTTGTATATAATGGCAAATACAGCAATGTTTGAATGCTAACTTGCTAATGCTAGCGATCTAATGCTAGTGCTAATATCTGGACATTTTCATACTGTTCTTGTCCTCTGATGGAAATAAGAGATCAGATGCCTTTAAAGCATAACCCTTCATGGGAATATGAGATTAAATGGCATTAAAGCTTAACCCTTCTTGTATACATGAAAATACAGCAATGTTAAAGAATTTGAATGCTAATGTTAGCGATCTTATGCTAGTGCTAATATCTGGTCATTGTCATACTCTGTGTCCTCTATGATGGAAATAAGAGATCAGATGGCTTTAAAGCATAACCCTTCATGGGAATATGAGATTAAATGGCATTAAAGCTTAACCCTTCATGTACATATGCAAATACAGCAATGTTAAAGTTTGAATTCAATGCTAACTTGCTAATGCTAGCGATCTAATGCTAGTGCTAATATCTGGTCATTTTCATACTGTAGGTGTCCTCTATGATGGAAATAAGAGATCAGATGCCTTTTAAAGCATAACCCTTCTTGGGAATATGAGATTAAATGGCATTAAAGCTTTAACCCTTCTAGTATATATGCAAATACAGCAATGTTAAAGTTTGAATGCTAATGCTAACTTGCTAATGCTAGTGATCTAATGCTAGTGCTAATATCTGGTCATTTCATACTGTTCTGTGTCCTCTATGATGGAAATAAGAGATCAGATGCCATTAAAGCATAACCCATCATGGGAATATGAGATTAAATGGCATTAATGCTTAACCCTTCTTGTATATATGCAAAAATACAGCAATGTTAAAGTTTGAATGCTAATGTTAATGCTAGCGATCTAATGCTAGTGCTAATATCTGGTCATTTTCATACTGTATGTGTCCTCTATGATGGAAATAAGAGATCAGATGGCATTAAAGCATAACCCTTCATGGGAATATGAGATTAAATGGCATTAAAGCCTATCAGTTCTTGTATATAAGCAAATACAGCAATGTTAAAATTTGAATGCTAATGCTAACTTGCTAATGCTAGCGATCTAATGCTAGTGCTAATATCTGGTCATTTTCATACTGTTTGTGTCCTCTAAGATGGAAATAAGAGATCAGATGTCATCAAAAACATAACTCTTCATGGCAATGTGAGATTAAATGGCATTAAAGCTTTAACCCTTCTTGTATATATACAAATACAGCAATGTTAAAGTTTGAATGCTAATGCTAACTTGCTAATGCTAGCGATCTAATGCTAGTGCTAATATCTGGTCATTTTCAAACTGTTCGTTTCCTCTATGATGGAAATAAGAGATCAGATGCCTTTAAAGCATAACCCTTCATGGGAATATGAAATTAAATGGCATTAAAGCATAACCCTTCTAGTATATATGCAAATACAGCAATGTTAAAGTTTGAATGCTACTGCTAACTTGCTAATGCTAGCGATCTAATGCTAGTCCTAATATCTGGCCATTGTCATACTTTAGGTGTCCTCTATGATGGAAATAAGTGATCAGATGGCATTAAAGCATAACCCTTCTTGGGAATATGAGATTAAATGGCATTAAAGCTTAACCCTTCTTGTACACATGCAAATACAGAAATTTTAAAGTTTGAATTCTAATGCTAACTTGCTAATGCTAGCGATCTAATGCTAGTGCTAATATATGGTCATTTTTCATACTGTTAGGTGTCCTCTATGATGGAAAGAAGAGATCAGATGCCTTTAAAGCATATCCCTTCATGGGAATATGAGATTAAATGGCATTAAAGCTTAACCCTTCTTGTAAATATGCAAAAAAAGTCATGTTAAAGTTTGAATACTAATGCTAACTTGCTAATACTAGCGATCTAATGCTAGTGCTAATATCTGGTCATTTTGATACTGTATGTGTCCTCTATGATGGAAATAAGAGATCAGATGGCATTAAAGCATAACCCTTCATGGCAATATGAGATTAAATGTCATTAAAGCTTAACCCTGCTTGTACATATGCAAAAACAGCAATGTTATAGTTTGAATGCCAATGCTAACTTGCTAATGCTAGCGATCTAATGCTAGTGCTAATATCTGGACATTTTCATACTGTTCTTGTCCTCTATGATGGAAATAAGAGATCAGATGCCTTTAAAGCATAACCCTTCATGGGAATATGAGATTAAATGGCATTAAAGCTTAACCCTTCTAGTATACATGAAAATACAGCAATGTTAAAGTTTGAATGCTAATGTTAGCGATCTTATGCTAGTGCTGATATCTGGTCATTGTCATACTCTGTGTCCTCTATAATGGAAATGAGAAATCAGATGGCATTAAAGCATAACCCTTCTTGGGAATATGAGATTAAATGGCATTAAAGCTTAACCCTTCATGTACATAGGCAAATACAGCAATGTTAAAGTTTGAATTCAAATGCTAACTTGCTAATGCTAGCGATCTAATGCTAGTGCTAATATCTGGTCATTTTCATACTGTTTGTGTCATCTATGACGGAAATACGACATCAGATGCCTTTAAAGCATAACCCTTCATGGCAATATGAGATTAAATGGCATTAAAGCTTTACCCTTCTAGTATATATGCAAATACAGCACTGTTAAAGTTTGAATGCTAATGCTAACTTGCTAATGCTAGCGATCTAATGCTAGTGCTAATATCTGGTCATTTTCATACTGTACGTGTCCTCTAAGATGGAAATAAGAGATCACATGTCATCAAAACATAACTCTTCATGGCAATATGAGATTAAATGGCATTAAAGCTTAACCCTTCTTGTATATATACAAATACAGCAATGTTAAATTTGAATGCTAATGCTAACTTGCTAATGCTAGCGATCTAATGCTAGTGCTAATATCTGGTCATTTTCAAACTGTTCATTTCCTCTATGATGGAAATAAGAGATCAGATGGCATTAAAAGCATAACCCTTCATGGGAATATGAGATTAAATGGCATTAAAGCCTAACCCTTCTTGTATATATGCAAATACAGCAATGTTAAAGTTTGAATGCTAATGCTAACTTGCTAATGCTAGCGATCTAATGCTAGTCCTAATATCTGGCCATTGTCATACTTTTAGGTGTCCTCTAAGATGGAAATAAGAGATCACATGTCATTAAAAACATAACCTTCTTGGGAATATGAGATTAAATGGCATTAAAGCTTAACCCTTCTTTATATATGCAAAAACAGCAATGTTAAAGTTTGAATGCTAATGCTAACTTGCTAATGCTAGCGATCTAATGCTAGTGCTAATATCTGGTCATTGTCATACTTTATGTGTCCTCTATGATGGAAATAAGAGATCAGATGGCATTAAATCATAACCCTTCTTGGGAATATGAGATTAAATGTCATTAAAGCTTAACCCTTCTTGTTAATATGCAAAAACAGTCAATGTTATAGTTTGAATGCCAATGCTAACTTGCTAATGCTAGCGATCTAATGCTAGTGCTAATATCTGGTCATTTTGATACTGTATCTATGATGGAAATAAGAGATCAGATTTAAATCATAACCCTTCATGGCAATATGAGATTAAATGTCATTTGTAACCCTGCTTGTACATATGGCAAAATTTTGAATGCCAATGCTAAGATGCTAAAGATCTTTAAAGCTAATATCTGGAATTTTCATACTGTTCTTGTTCTATGGGAATCAGATGCCTTTTAAAGCATAATTCATGGGAAAATGGCAATGGCAAAAGCTAACCCCTTCTAGTATACATGAAAATACAGCAATGTTAAAGTTTGAATGCTAATGTTAGCGATCTTATGCTAGTGCTGATATCTGGTCATTGTCATACTCTGTGTCCTCTATGATGGAAATGAGAGATCAGATGGCATTAAAGCATAACCCTTCATGGGAATATGAGATTAAATGGCATTAAAGCATAACCCTTCTCGTATATATGCAAATACAGCAATGTTAAAGTTTGAATGCTACTGCTAACTTGCTAATGCTAGCGATCTAATGCTAGTCCTAATATCTGGCCATTGTCATACTTTAGGTGTCCTCTCTGATGGAAATAAGAGATCAGATGGCATTAAAGCATAACCCTTTCTTGGGAATATGAGATTAAAATGGCATTAAAGCTTAAACCTTCTTGTACACATGCAAATACAGAAATTTTAAAAGTTTGAATTCTAATGCTAACTTGCTAATGCTAGCGATCTAATGCTAGTCTAATATATGGTCATTTTCATACTGTTCGTGTCCTCCTATGATGGAAAGAAAGAGGATCAGATACCTTTTTAAAGCATATCCCTTCATGGGAATATGAGATTAAATGGCATTAAAGCTTTACCCTTTTTTGTAAATATGCAAAAAACACATTTAAGTTTGAATGCAGTAACTTGATCTAGCGATCTAATGCTAGTGCTAATATCGGTCATTTTATCTGTAGTTCTCTATGATGGAAATAAGAGATCAGATGGCATTAAACATAACCCTTCTGGGGAAATGGTTAAATGGATTGCTTCCCTTCTTGTTATGCAAACAGCAAATTTTTTGAAAACTCTTCTAATCAGATCTTTGGCAATATCTGTTTTTATATGGTGTCCTCAGATGGAAATAAGAATCAATGCATAAAAAATCCTTCATGGCAAATTTAGTTAAATGGCATTAAAAACAACCCTTTTTGTAATATCAAAACACAATTTAATTTTTAATCAATGCTAACTTCAATTGGTCAATGCTAGTGCTAAACCATTTAAACTTTTTTCCTATATAAATAAGAGATCAGATGCCTTTCATAACCCTTCTGAATATGAAATTAAAAGGCATTAAAAGAAACCCTTTAGATAATGAAATACCAATGTTAAAAAATTTTTAAATTTTCTAATTTTAAGCACTAATTTTCCCAAAATTTGGCCCCTTTTCATATTGGGGTTCTCTATGATGGAAATAAAAGATCAGTGGCTTAAACCCCCTTCAGAAAATAAAATTTAAAAGGCATTAAAAACCCCTTCTTTAAATAAAAAAGAAAATTTAAAAATTTTAATTAATGCTAACCAAAAAGCATCTAATCAGTCTAATACTGGCATTTTATACTTAGTGTCCTTGATGGAAATAAAGATCAGATGGCATTAAAAACAAACCCTTCTGGAATATGAGATTAAATGGCATTAAAAAAACCCCTTTTTGATATAAAAATACAGCATGTTAAATTTGAATGCTAATGCTAAATTCTAATTAGCGATCTAATGCTAGTGCTAATATTTCATTTTTATACTTTTTGTCTCTATAGGGGAAAAAGACACAGATGCCTTTAAAAACATAACCCCTTTATGGAAATGAGATTAAATGGCATTAAAACCCCTTCTAGTATAATTTAAAAACGCATGTTAAATTTGAATGCTAATGTTTGCAAACTCTTAAAGCTAGTGCTATATCTGGTATTTTCTATGTTTTCTTATTGAAAAAAGTCAATGAAAATTAAAGCTAACCCTTTTGGGAATTAGATTAAATGCATTAAAGCAAATTTTTTTTTAAAAGCAAATACAGCAATGTTAAATTTGAATCTAATGCAACTTGCTAATGCTAGCGATCTTTGCTAGTGCTAAAATTTTGGTCATTTTCTACTGT
>CM056199.1:103076917-103154637 GCA_029692085.1 Gymnothorax javanicus
ATTTTATGGCACAAAGCTTAACCCTTCATGTATATATGCAAATACAGCAATGTTAAATTTGAATGCCACGTTAACTCCCTTCTTTAATATGCAAATACAATCATGTTAAAGTTTGAATGCTAATGCTAGCGATCTAATGCTAGTGCTAATATCTGGTCATTGTCATACTTTATATAATATTTCTATGATGGAAATAAGAGATCAGATGGCATTAAAGCTTAACCCTTCATGGCAATTTGAGATTAAATGGCATTAAAGCTTAACACTTCTTGTATATAAGCAAATACAGCATTGTTAAAAGTTTGAATGCTAATGCTAACTTGCTAATGCTAGCGATAATAATGCTAGTGCTAATATCTGGTCATTTCGATACTGTACGTGTCCTCTATGATGGAAATAAGAGATCACATGGCATTAAAGCATAAACCTTCATATACAATATGAGATAAGATGCCATTAAAGCTTAACCCTTCTTGTTAATATGCAAATACAGTCATTTTAAAGTTTGAATGCTAATGCTAGCGATCTAATGCTAGTGCTAATATCTGGTCATTGTCATACTGTATGTGTCCTCAATGATGGAAAAAAGAGATCAGATGGCATTAAAGCATAACCCTTCATGGGAATATGAGATTAAATGGCATTAAAGCTTAACCCTTCTTGTACATATGCAAATACAGCAATGTTAAAGTTTGAATACTAATGCTAACTTGGTAATGCTACCGATCTAATGCTAGTGCTAATATATGGTCATTTGCATACTGTTCGTGTCCTCTATGATGGAAATACAAGATCAGATGCCTTTAAAGCAAAACCCTTCATGGCAATATGAGATTAAATGGCATTAAAGCTTAACCCTTCTAGTATATATGCAAATACAGCACTGTAAAAGTTTGAATGCTAATGCTAACTTGCTTATGATAGCGATCTAATGCTAGTGCTAATATCTGGTCATTTTCATACTGTACTTGTCCTCTATGATGGAAATAAGAGATCAGATGGCATTAAAGCATAACCCTTCATGGCAATATGAGATTAAATGGCATTAAAGCTTAACCCTTCTTGGACATAGGCAAATACAGTCATTTTAAAGTTTGAATGCTAATGCAAGCGTTCTAATGCTAGTGCTAATATCTGGTCATTTTCATACTGTACTTGTCCTCTATGATGGAAATAAGAGATCAGATGCCATTAAAGCATAACCCTTTATGGGAATATGAGATTAAATGGCATTAAAACTTAACACTTCTAGTATATATGCAAATACAGCAATGTTAAAGTTTGAATGCTAATGCTAACTTGGTAATGCTAGCGATCTAATGCTTGTGCTAATATCTGGTCATTTTCATACTGTTCGTGTCCTCTATGATGGAAATAAGAGATCAGATGCCATTAAATGGGAATATGAGATTAAATGCCATTACAGCTTAACCCTTCTTGTACATATGGCAATAAAGTTTGAATGCTAATTAACTTGGTAATGCATTAAAACTAATATCTGGTCATTTTCATACTGTTACTTGATGGAAATAAGAGTTCAGATGCCTTTAAAGCACCCTTCAGGGCAATATGAGATTTAATGGCATTAAAGCTTTGAATATATGCAAATGCAGCAATGTTAAATTTGAATGCTAATGCATACTTGCGAATCTAATGCTAGTGCTAATATCTGGTCATTTTCATACTGTACGTGTCCTCTATAATGGAAATAAGAGATCACATGGCATTAAAGCATAACCCTTCATTGGAATATGAGATTAGATGCAATTAAAGCTTAACCCTTCTTGTAACTATGCAAATACAGTCATGTTAAAGTTTAAATGCTAATGCTAGCGATCTAATGCTAGTGCTAATATCTGGTCATTGTCATTCTGTATGTGTCCTCTATGATGGAAATAAGAGATCAGATGGCATTAAAGCATAACCCTTCATGGCAATTTGAGATTAAATGACATTAAAGCTTATCCCTTCTTGTATATATACAATTACAGCAATGTTAAAGTTTGAATGCTAATGCTAACTTGGTAATGCTAGCGATCTAATGCTAGTGCTAATATCTGGTCATTTTCATACTGTTCGTGTCCTCTATTATGGAAATAAGAGATCAGATGCCTTTAAAGCATAACCCTTCATGGCAATATGAGATTAAATGGCATTAAAGCTTAACCCTTCTAGTATATATGCAAATACAGCAATGTTAAAGTTTGAATGCTAATGCTAACTTGCTAATGCTAGCGATCTAATGCTAGTCCAAATATCTGGTCATTGTCATACTGTATGTGTCCTCTATGATGGAAATAAGAGATCATTAAAGCATGGGCATTAAAGATGGCATTAAAGCCCTTCATGGCAATATGAAAATACAGTCATGTTAAAGTTTGAATGCTAATGCTAGCGATCTAAAGCTAGTGCTAATATCTGGTCATTTTCTTGTAACATATGCAAAATAAGAGATCAGATGGCATTAAAGCATTGCCCTTCATGCTTTGAATTTTATGCTTAAAGCTATTAATGCTACAGCAATGCTAATAACTTGCTGGTCTAATGCTAGTGCTAATATCTGGTCATTTTCATACTGTACGTGTCCTCTATAATGGAAATAAGTCACATGGCAAAAGCATAGAGAAAGCTTACCCTTCATGTATATATGCAAATGATGTTAAATTTGAATGCTAATGCTAACTTGCTAATGCTAGCGATCTAATGCTAGTGCTAATATCTGGCCATTTTCATACTGTACGTGTCCTCTATAATGGAAATAAGAGATCAGATGGCATTAAAGCATAGCCCTTCATGGCAATTTGAGATTTTAATGGCATTAAAGCTTAACCCTTCTTGTATATATACAAATACAGCAATGTTAAAGTTTCAATGCTAATGCTAACTTGCTAATGCTAGCGATCTAATGCGAGTGCTAATATCTGGTCATTTTTATACTGTACGTGTCCTCTATCATGGAAATAAGAGATCACATGGCATTAAAACGTAACTCTTCTTGGGAATATTAGATTAAATGGCATTAAAGCTTAACCCTTCTAGTATATATGCAAATACAGAACTGTTAAATTTGACTGCTAATGCTAACTTGCTAATGCTAGCGATCTAATGCTAGTGCTAATATCTGGTCAATTTCATACTGTACGTGTCCTCTATGATGGAAATACGAGATCAGATGGCATTAAAGCATAACCCTTCATGGGAATATGAGATTTTATGTCATTAAAGCTTAACCCTTCTTGTATATAAGCAAATACAGCATTGTTAAAGTTTGAATGCTAATGCTAACTTGCTAATGCTAGCGATATAATGCTAGTGCTAATATCTGGTCATTTTCATACTGTACGTGTCCTCTATGATGGAAATAAGAGATCACATGGCATTAAAGCATAAACCTTCATGGGAATATGAGATAAGATGCCATTAAAGCTTAACCCTTCTTGTTCATATGCAAATACAGTCATTTTAAAGTTTGAATGCGAATGCTAGCGATCTAATGCTAGTGCTAATATCTGGTCATTGTCATACTGTATGTGTCCTCAATGATGGAAAAAAGAGATCAGATGGCATTAAAGCATAACCCTTCATGGGAATATGAGATTAAATGGCATTAGAGCTTCACCCTTCTTGTACATATGCAAATACAGCAATGTTAAAGTTTGAATGCTAATGCTAACTTGGTAATGCTACCGATCTAATGCTAGTGCGAATATATGGTCATTTTCATACTGTTCGTGTCCTCTATGATGGAAATACAAGATCAGATGCCTTTAAAGCATAACCCTTCATGGCAATATGAGATTAAATGGCATTAAAGCTTAACCCTTCTAGTATATATGCAAATACAGCACTGTAAAAGTTTGAATGCTAATGCTAACTTGCGAATGATAGCGATCTAATGCTAGTGCTAATATCTGGTCATTTTCATACTGTACGTGTCCTCTATGATGGAAATAAGAGATCAGATGGCATTAAAGCGTAACCCTTCTTGCGAATATGAGATTAAATGGCATTAAAGCTTAACCCTTCTTGTATATATGCAAATACAGAATTGTTAAATTTGAATGCCAATGCATACTTGCTAATGCTAGCGATCTTATGCTAGTGCTAATATCTGGTCATTTTCATAATGTTCGTGTCCTCTTTGATGGAAATACGAGATCAGATGCCTTTAAAACATAACCCTTCAGGGCAATATGAGATTAAATGGCATTAAAGCTTAACCCTTCTAGTATATATGCAAATTCAGCACTGTTAAAGTTTGAATGCTAATGCTAACTTGCTAATGCTAGCGATATAATGCTAGTGCTAATATCTGTTCATTTTCATACTGTACGTGTTTTCTATGATGGAAATAAGAGATCAGATGGCATTAAAGCGTAACCCTTCTTGGGAATATGAGATTTAATGCCACTAAAGCTTAACCCTTCTTGTATATATGCAAATACAGCAATGTTAAATTTGAATGCTAATGCATACTTGCTAATGCTCGAGATCTAATGCTAGTGCTAATATCTTGTCATTTTCATACTGTACGAGACCTCTATAATGGAAATAAGAGATCACATGGCATTAAAGCATAACCCTTCATTGGAATATGAGATTAGATGCAATTAAAGCTTAACCCTTCTTGTACATATGCAAATACAGTCATGTTAAAGTTTTAATGCTAATGCAAGCGATCTAATGCTAGTGCTAATATCTGGTCATTGTCATACTGTATGTGTCCTCTATGATGGAAATAAGAGATCAGATGGCATTAAAGCATAACCCTTAATGGCAATGTGAGATTAAATGGCATTAAAGCTTAACCCTTCTTGTCTATATGCAAATACAGCAATGTTAAAGTTTGAATGCTAATGCTAACTTGCGAATGCTAGCGATCTAATGCTAGTGCTAATATCTGGTCATTTTCATACTGTTCGTGTCCTCTATGATGGAAATAAGAGATCAGTTGCCTTTTAAAGCATAACCCTTAATGGGAATATGAGATTAAATTGCATTAAAAGCTAACCCTTCTAGTATATATGCAAATACAGCAATTTTAAAGTTTGAATGCTAATGCTAACTTGCTAATGCTAGCGATCTAATGCTAGTCCTAATATCTGGTCATTGTCATACTGAATGTGTCCTCTATGATGGAAATAAGAGATCAGATGGCATTAAAGCATAACCCTTCATGGGGATATGAGATTAAATGGCATTAAAGCTTAACCCTTCTTGTACATATGCAAATACAAAATGTTAAAGTTTGAATTCTAATGCTAACTTGCTAATGCTAGCGATCTAATGCTAGTGCTAATATATGGTCATTTTCATACTGTTCGTGTCCTCTATGATGGAAATAAGTGATCAGTTGCCTTTAAACCATAACGCTTCATAAGAATATGAGATTAAATTGCATTAAAGCTTCACCCTTCTTGTGAATATGCAAGTACAGTATTGTTAAAGTTTGACTGCTAATGCTCGCGATCTAATGCTAGTGCTAATATCTGTTCATTGTCATACTGTATGTGTCCTCTTTGATGGAAATAAGAGATCAGTTGCCTTTAAAGCATAACCCTTCATGGCAATATGAGATTAAATGGCATTAAAGCTTAACCCTTCTTGTATATATGCAAATACAGCAATGTTAAATTTGAATGCTAATGCATACTTGCTAATGCTCGAGATCTAATGCTAGTGCTAATATCTGGTCATTTTCATACTGTACGTGTCCTCTATGATGGAAATAAGAGATCACATGGCATTAAAGCATAAACCTTCATGGGAATATGAGATAAGATGCCATTAAAGCTTAACCCTTCTTGTTAATATGGAAATACAGTCATTTTAAAGTTTGAATGCTAATGCTAGCGATCTAATGCTAGTGCTAATATCTGGTCATTGTCATACTGTATGTGTCCTCAATGATGGAAAAAAGAGATCAGATGGCATTAAAGCATAACCCTTCATGGGAATATGAGATTAAATGGCATTAAAGCTTAACCCTTCTTGTACATATGCATATACAGCAATGTTAAAGTTTGAATGCTAATGCTAACTTGGTAATGCTAGCGATCTAATGCTAGTGCTAATATCTGGTCATTTTCATACTGTTCGTGTCCTCTATGATGGAAATACGAGATCAGATGCCTTTAAATCATAACCCTTCATGGCAATATGAGATTAAATGGCATTAAAGCTTAACCCTTCTAGTATATATGCAAATACAGCACTGTAAAAGTTTGAATGCTAAAGCTAACTTGCTAATGATAGCGATCTAATGCTAGTGCTAATATCTGGTCATTTTCATACTGTACGTGTCCTCTATGATGGAAATAAGAGATCAGATGGCATTAAAGCGTAACCCTTCTTGGGAATATGAGATTAAATGGCATTAAAGCTTAACCCTTCTTGTATATATGCAAATACAGCAATGTTAAATTTGAATGCCAATGCATACTTGCTAATGCTAGCGATCTAATGCTATTGCTAATATCTGGTCATTTTCATACTGTACGTGTCCTCTATAATGGAAATAAGAGATCACATGGCATTAAAGCATAACCCTTCATGAGAATATGAGATTAGATGCCATTAAAGCTTAACCCTTCTTGTAAATATGCAAATACAGTAATGTTAAAGTTTGAATGCTAATGCTACCGATCTAATGCTAGTGCTAATATCTGGTCATTGTCATACTGTATGTGTCCTCTATTATGGAAATTTGAGATCACATGGCATTAAAGCATAACCCTTCATGGCAATTTCAGATTTTAATGGCATTAAAGCTTAACCCTTCTTGTATATATACAAATACAACAATGATAAAGTTTGAATCCTAATGCTAATTTGCTAATGCTAGCGATCTAATGTTAGTGCTAATATCTGGTCATTTTCATACTGTACAGGTCCTCTTTCATGGAAATAAGAGATCAGATGGCATTAAAGCGTAACCCTTCTTGGGAATATTAGATTAAATGGCATTAAAACTTAACCCTTCTTGTATTTATGCAAATACAGCAATGTTGAATTTTAATGCTAATGCATACTTTATAATGCTAGCGATCTAATGCTAGTGCTAATATCTGTTCATTCTCATACTGTATGTGACCTCTATGATGGAAATAAGAGATCAGATGGCATTAAAGCATAACCCTTCATGGCAATATGAGATTAAATGGCATTAAAGCTTAACCCTTCTTGTACATAGGCAAATACAGTCATTTTAAAGTTTGATTGCTAATGCTAGCGTTCTAATGCTAGTGCTAATATCCGGTCATTTTCATACTGTTCGTGTCCTCTATGATGGAAATAAGAGATCAGATGCCATTAAAGCATAACCCTTCATGGGAATATGAGATTAAATGGCATTAAAGCTTAACCCTTCTTGTACATATGCAAATACAGCAATGTTAAAGTTTGAATGCTAATGCTAACTTGCTAATGCTAGCGATCTAATGCTTGTGCTAATATCTGGTCATTTTCATACTGTTCGTGTCCTCTATGATGGAAATAAGAGATCAGATGCCATTAAAGCATAACCCTTCATGGGAATATGAGATTAAATGACATTAAAGCTTAACCCTTCTTGTACATATGCAAATACAGCAATGTTAAAGTTTGAATGCTAATGCTAACTTGGTAATGCTAGCGATCTAATGCTAGTGCTAATATCTGGTCATTTTCATACTGTTCGTGTCCTCTTTGATGGAAATAAGAGATCAGATGCCTTTAAAGCATAACCCTTCAGGGCAGTATGAGATTAAATGGCATTAAAGCTTAATCCTTCTAGTATATATGTAAATTCAGCACTGTTAAAGTTTGAATGCTAATGCTAATTTGCTAATGCTAGCGATCTAATGCTAGTGCTAATATCTGGTCATTTTCATACTGTACAGGTCCTCTATCATGGAAATAAGAGATCAGATGGCATTAAATCGTAACCCTTCTTGGGAATATGAGATTAAATGCCACTAAAGCTTAACCCTTCTTGTATATATGCAAATACAGCAATGTTAAATTTGAATGCTAATGCATACTTGCTAATGCTAGCGATCTAATGCTAGTGCTAATATCTGGTCATTTTCATACTGTACGTGTCCTCTATAATGGAAATAAGAGGTCACATGGCATTAAAGCATAACCCTTCATTGGAATATGAGATTAGATGCAATTAAAGCTTAACCCTTCTTGTAACTATGCAAATACAGTCATGTTAAAGTTTGAATGCTAATGCTAGCGATCTAATGCTAGTGCTATTATCTGGTCATTGTGATACTGTATGTGTCCTCTATGATGGAAATAAGAGATCAGATGGCATTAAAGCATAACCCTTCATGGCAATTTGAGATTAAATGGCATTAAAGCTTATCCCTTCTTGTATATATACAATTACAGCAATGTTAAAGTTTGAATGCTAATGCATACTTTATAATGCTAGCGATCTAATGCTAGTGCTAATATCTGTTCATTCTCATACTGTATGTGACCTCTATGATGGAAATAAGAGATCAGATGGCATTAAAGCATAACCCTTCATCAGATGGCATTAAAGCATAACCCTTCATGGGAATATGAGATTAAATGGCATTAAAGCTTAACCCTTCTTGTACATATGCAAATACAGCAATGTTAAAGTTTGAATGCTAATGCTAACTTGCTAATGCTAGCGATCTAATGCTTGTGCTAATATCTGGTCATTTTCATACTGTTCGTGTCCTCTATGATGGAAATAAGAGATCAGATGCCATTAAAGCATAACCCTTCATGGGAATATGAGATTAAATGGCATTAAAGCTTAACCCTTCTTGTACATTTGCAAATACAGCAATGTTAAAGTTTGAATGCTAATGCTAACTTGGTAATGCTAACGATCTAATGCTAGTGCTAATATCTGTTCATTTTCATACTGTTCGTGTCCTCTTTGATGGAAATAAGAGATCAGATGCCTTTAAAGCATAACCCTTCAGGGCAGTATGAGATTAAATGGCATTAAAGCTTAATCCTTCTAGTATATATGTAAATTCAGCACTGTTAAAGTTTGAATGCTAATGCTAATTTGCTAATGCTAGCGATCTAATGCTAGTGCTAATATCTGGTCATTTTCATACTGTACAGGTCCTCTATCATGGAAATAAGAGATCAGATGGCATTAAATCGAACCCTGGGAATATGAGATTAAATGCCATAAAGCCCTTCTTGTATATATGGCAATGTTAAATTTGAATGCTAATTAAATAATGCTAGCATTAATGCTAGTGCTAATATCTGGTCATTTTCATACTGTAATGTTCCTCTATAATGGAAAATAAGAGGTCACATGGCATTAAAGCATAACCCTTCATTGGAATATGAGATTAGATGCAATTAAAGTTAAAGTTTGAATATGCTAATACAGTCATGTTAAAGTTTGAATGCTAATGCTAGCGATCTAATGCTAGTGCTATTATCTGGTCATTTTCATACTGTATGTGTCCTCTATGATGGAAATAAGAGATCAGATGGCATTAAAGCATAACCCTTCATGGCAATTTGAGATTAAATGGCATTAAAGCTTATCCCTTCTTGTATATATACAATTACAGCAATGTTAAAGTTTGAATGCTAATGCTAACTTGGTAATGCTAGCGATCTAATGCTAGTGCTAATATCTGGACATTTTCATACTGTTTGTGTCCTCTTTGATGGAAATACGAGATCAGATGCCTTTAAAGCATAACCCTTCAGGGCAATATGAGATTAAATGGCATTAAAGCTTAACCCTTCTAGTATATATGCAAATTCAGCACTGTTAAATTTGAATGCTAATGCTAACTTGCTAATGCTAGCGATATAATGCTAGTGCTAATATCTGTTCATTTTCATACTGTACGTGTCCTCTAAGATGGAAATAAGAGATCAGATGGCATTAAAGCGTAACCCTTCTTGGGAATATGAGATTAAATGCCACTAAAGCTTAACCCTTCTTGTATATATGCAAATACAGCAATGTTAAATTTGAATGCTAATGCATACTTCCTAATGCTAGCGATCTAATGCTAGTGCTAATATCTGGTCATTTTCATACTGTACGTGACCTCTATAATGGAAATAAGAGATCACAAGGCATTAAAGCATAACCCTTCATTGGAATATGAGATTAGATGCAATTAAAGCTTAACCCTTCTTGTAAATATGCAAATACAGTCATGTTAAAGTTTGAATGCTAATGCTAGCGATCTAATGCTAGTGCTAATATCTGGTCATTGTCATACTGTATGTGTCCTCTATGATGGAAATAAGAGATCAGATGGCATTAAAGCATAACCCTTCATGGGAATATTAGATTAATTGGCATTAAAGCCTAACCGTTCTTGTATATAAACAAATACAGCAATGTTAAAATTTGAATGCTAATGCTAACTTGCTAATGCTAGCGATCTAATGCTAGTGCTAATATTTGGTCATTTTCATACTGTACATGTCCTCTATGATGGAAAAAAGATATCACATGGCATTAAAGCATAACCCTTCATGGGAATATGAGATTCGATGCCATTAAAGCTTAACCCTTCTTGTAAATATTCAAATACACTCATTTTAAAGTTTGAATGCTAATGCTAACGATCTAATGTTAGTGCTAATATCTGGTCATTGTCATACTGTATGTGTCATCTATGATGGAAATAAGAGATCAGATGGCATTAAAGCATAACCCTTCATGGCAATGTGAGATTAAATGGCATTAAAGCTTAACCCTTCTTGTCTATATGCAAATACAGCAATGTTAAAGTTTGAATGCTAATGCTAACTTGCGAATGCTAGCGATCTAATGCTAGTGCTAATATCTGGTCATTTTCATACTGTTCGTGTCCTCTATGATGGAAATAAGAGATCAGTTGCCTTTAAAGCATAACCCTTCATGGGAATATGAGATTAAATGGCATTAAAGCTTAACCCTTCGAGTATATATGCAAATACAGCAATTTTAAAGTTTGAATGCTAATGCTAACTTGCTAATGCTAGCGATCTAATGCTAGTCCTAATATCTGATCATTGTCATACTGTATGTGTCCTCTTTGATGGAAATAAGAGATCAGATGGCATTAAAGCATAACCCTTCCTGGCAAAATGAGATTAAATGGCATTAAAGCTTAACGCTTCTTGTATATATACAAATTCAGCAATGTGAAAGTTTGAATTCTAATGCTAACTTGCTAATACTAGCGATCTAATGCTAGTGTTTATATCTGGTCATTTTAATACTGTATGTGTACTCTATGATGGAAATAAGAGATCAGATGGCATTAAAGCATAACCCTTCATGGGAATATGAGATTAAATGCCATTAAAGCTTAACCCTTCTTGTATATATACAAATACAGCAATTTTAAAGTTTGAATGCTAATGCTAACTTAGTAATGCTAGCAATCTAATGCTAGTGCTAATATCTGGTCATTTTTATACTGTACGTGTCCTCTATGATGGAAATAAGAGATCAGATGGCATTAAAGCATAAACCTTAATGGGAATATGATATTAAATGGCATTAAAGCTTATCCCATCTTGTATATAAGCAAATACAGCAATGTTAAAGTTTGAATGCTAATGCTAACTTGCTAGTGCTATTGATCTAATGCTAGTGCTAATATCTGGTCATTTTCATACTGTACGAGTCCTTTATGATGGAAATAAGAGATCACTTTGCATTAAAGCATAACCCTTCATGGGAATATGAGATTAGATGCCATTAAAGCATAACCCTTCTTGTAAATATGCAAATACAGTCATTTTAAAGTTTGAATGCTAATGCTAGCGATCTAATGCTAGTGCTAATATCTGGTCATTGTCATACTGTATGTGTCCTTTATGATGGAAATAAGAGATCAGATGGCATTAAAGCATAACCCTTCATGGGACTATGAGATTTAATGGCATTAAAGCTTAACCCTTCTATTATATATGAAAATACAGCAATGTTAAAGCTTGAATGCTAATGTTAGCGATCATATGCTAGTGCTAATATCTGGTCATTGTCGTACTGTATGTGTCCTCTATGATGGAAATGAGAGATCAGATGGCATTAAAGCATAACCCTTCATGGGAATATGAGATTAAATGGCATTAAAGCTTAAGCCTTCTTGTACATATGCAAATACAGAAATGTTAAAGTTTGAATGCTATTGCAAACTTGCTAATGCTAGCAATCTAATGCTAGTGGTAATATCTGGTAATTTTCATACTGTTCGTGTCCTCTATGATGGAAATACGAGATCAGATGCCTTTAAAGCATAACCCTTCATGGCAATATGAGATTAAATTGCATTAAAGCTTAACCCATCTAGTATATATGCAAATACAGCACTGTTAAAGTTTGAATGCTAATGCTAACTTGCAAATGCTCGCGATCTAATGCTAGTGCTAATATCTGCTCATTTTCATACTGTACCTGTCCTCTATGATGGAAATAAGAGATCAGATGGCATTAAAGCATAACCCTTCATGGGAATATGAGATTAAATGGCATTAAAGCTTAACCCTTCTTGTACACATGCAAATACAGAAATGTTAAAGTTTGAATGCTAATGCTAACTTGCTAATGCTAGCGATCTAATGCTAGTCCTAATATCTGGTCATTGTCATACTGTATGTGTCCTCTATGATGGAAATAAGAGATCAGATTGCATTAAAGCATAACCCTTCATGGGAATATGAGATTAAATGGCATTAAAGCTTAACCCTTCTTGTACACATGCAAATACAGAAATGTTAAAGTTTGAATTCTAATGCTTACTTGCTAATGCTAGCGATCTAATGCTAGTGCTAATATCTGGTCATTTTCATACTGTTCGTGTCCTCTATGATGTAAATAAGAGATCAGATGCCTTTAAAGCATAACCCTTCATGGGAATATGAGATTAAATGGCATTAAAGCTGAACCCTTCTTGTAAAAATGCAAATACCATCATGTTAAAGTTTGAAAGCTAATGCTAGCGATCTAATGCTAGTGCTAATATCTGGTCATTGTCATACTGTATGTGTCCTCTTTGATGGAAATAAGAGATCAGATGCCATTAAAGCATAACCCTTCATGGCAATATGAGATGAAATGGCATTAAAGCTTAACCCTTCTTGTATATATACAAAAACAGCAATGGTAAAGTTTGAATGCTAATGCTAACTTGCTAATGCTAGCGATCTAATGCAAGTGCTAATATCTGGTCATTTTCATACTGTTACGTGTAAATCTATGATGGAAATTAGAGATCAGATGGCATTAAAAAGCATAACCCTTCTTTGGGAATATGAGATTTTATGGCATTAAAGCTTAACCCTTCTTGTAAATATGCAAATACAGTCATGTTAAAGTTTGAATGCTAATGCTACCGATCTAATGCTAGTGCTAATATCTGGTCATTGCCATACTGTATGTGTCCTCTATGATGGAAATAAGAGATCAGATGGCATTAAAGCATAACCCTTCATGGGAATATGAGATTAAATGGCATTAAAGCTTAACCCTTCTTGTATATATGCAAAACAGCAATGTTAAAGTTTGAATGCTAATGCTAACTTTCTAATGCTAGCGATCTAATGCTAGTGCTAATATCTGGTCATTTTTCATTCTGTTACGTGTCCTCTATGATGCAAATAAGAGATCAGATGGCATTAAAGCATAACCCTTCATGGGAATATGAGATTAAATGCATTAAAAGCTTAACCCTTCATCTGTAAATATGCAAATACAGTCATTTTAAAAGTTTGAATGCTAATGCTAGCGATCTAATGCTAGTGCTAATATATGGTCATTTTCATACTGTATGTGTCCTCTATGATGGAAATAAGAGATCAGATGCCATTAAAGCATAACCCTTCATGGGAATATGAGATTAAATGGCATTAAAGCTAACCCTTCTTGTATATATGCAAATACAGCAATGTTAAAGTTTGAATGCTAATGCTAACTTGCTAATGCTAGCGATCTAATGCTAGTGCTAATATCTGGTCATTTTCATACTGTATGTGTCCTCTATGATGGAAATAAGAGATCAGATGGCATTAAAGCATAACCCTTCATGGGAATATGAGATTAAATGGTATTAAAGCTTAACCCTTCTTGTATATAAAAATGCAAATACAGCATTTTAAAGTTTGAATGCTAATGCTAGCGATCTAATGCTAGTGCTAATATCTGGTCATTTTCATACTGTTCTGTGTACTCTATGATGGAAATAAGAGATCAGATGCCATTAAAGCATAACCCTTCTTGGGAATATGAGATTTTATGGCATTAAAGCTAACCCTTCTTGTAAATATGCAAATACAGTCATGTTAAAGTTTGAATGCTAATGCTAGCGATCTTATGCTAGTGCTAATATCTGTTCATTGTTGTCATACTGTATGTGTCCTCTATGATGGAAATAAGAGATCAGATGCCATTTAAAGCATAACCCTTCATGGCAATATGAGATTAAATGGCATTAAAGCTTAACCCTTCTAGTATATATACAAATACAGCAATGTTAAAGTTTGAATGCTAATGCTAACTTGCTAATGCTAGCGATCTAATGCTAATGCTAATATCTGGTCATTTTCATACTGTATGTGTCCTCTATGATGGAAATAAGAGATCAGATGGCATTAAAGCATAACCCTTCATGGCAATATGAGATTAAATGGCATTAAATCTTAACCCTTCTTGTATATATGCAAATACAGCAATGTTAAAGTTTGAATGCTAATGCTAACTTGCTAATGCTAGCGATCTAATGCTAGTGCTAATATCTGGTCATTTTCATACTGTATGTGTCCTCTATGATGGAAATAAGAGATCAGATGGCATTAAAGCATAACCCTTCTTGGGAATATGAGATTAAATGGCATTAAAGCTTAACCCTTCTTGTATATAAGCAAATACAGCAATGTTAAAGTTTGAATGCTAATGCTAACTTGCTAATGCTAGCGATCTAATGCTAGTGCTAATATCTGGTCATTTTCATACTGTATGTGTCCTCTATGATGGAAATAAGAGATCAGATGGCATTAAAGCATAACCCTTCATGGGAATATGAGATTAAATGGCATTAAAGCTTAACCCTTCTTGTAAATATGCAAATACAGTCATGTTAAATTTGAATGCTATGCTAATTGCTAATGCTAGCGATCTAATGCTAGTGCTAATATCTGGTCATTTTCATACTCTATGTGTCCTCTATGATGGAAATAAGAGATCAGATGCCATTAAAGCATAACCCTTCATGGGGAATATGAGATTAAATGGCATTAAAGCTTAACCCTTCTTGTATATATACAAAAAACAGCAATGTTAAATTTTGAATGCTAATGCTAACTTGCTAATGCTAGCGATCTAATGCTAGTGCTAATATCTGGTCATTTTCATACTATGTTGTCCTCTATGATGGAAATAAGAGATCAGATGGCATTAAAGCATAACCCTTCATGGGAATATGAGATTAAATGGCAATAAAGCTTAACCCTTCTAGTATATATGAAAATACAGCAATGTTAAAGTTTGAATGCTAATGCTAACTTTGCTAATTAGCGATCTAATGCTAGTGCTAATATCTGGTTCATTTTCATACTCTGTGTCCTCTATGATGGAAATAAGAGATCAGATGGCATTAAAAGCATAACCCTTCATGGGAATATGAGATTAAATGGCATTAAAGCTTAACCCTTCTTGTATGTATGCAAATACAGCAATGTTAAAGTTTGAATGCTAAATGCTAAGTTGCTAATGCTAGCGATCTAATGCTAGTGCTAATATCTGGTCATTTTCATACTGTTTTGTCCTCTATGATGGAAATAAGAGATCAGATGCCTTTAAAGCATAACCCTTCATGGGAATATGAGATTAAATGGCATTAAAAAGCTTACCCTTCTTGTATAATGCAAATACAAAAAAATTTGAATGCTAATGCTAACTTGCTAATGCTAGCGATCTAATGCTAGTGCTAATATCTGGTCATTTTCATACTGTACGTGTCCTCTATGATGGAAATAAGAGATCAGATGGCATTAAAGCATAAACCCATCTTGGGAATATGAGATTAAATGGCATTAATGCTTAACCCTTCTTGTATATAAGCAAATACAGCAATGTTAAAGTTTGAATGCTAATGCATACTTGCTAATGCTAGCGATCTAATGCTAGTGCTAATATCTGGTCATTTTCATACTGTACGTGTCCTCTATAATTGAAATAAGTGATCACATGGCATTAAAGCATAACCCTTCATGGGAATATGAGATTAAATGGCATTAAAGCCTATCCATTCTTGTATATAAGCAAATACAGCAATGTTAAAATTTGAATGCTAATGCTAACTTGCTAATGCTAGCGATCTAATGCTAGTGCTAATATCTGGTCATTTTCATACTGTACGTGTCCTCTAAGATGGAAATAAGAGATCACATGTCATCAAAACATAACTCTTCATGGCAATGTGAGATTAAATGGCATTAAAGCTTAACCCTTCTTGTATATATACAAATACAGCAATGTTAAATTTGAATGCTAATGCTAACTTGCTAATGCTAGCGATCTAATGCTAGTGCTAATATCTGGTCATTTTCAAACTGTTCGTTTCCTCTATGATGGAAATAAGAGATCAGATGCCTTTAAAGCATAACCCTTCATGGGAATATGAAATTAAATGGCATTAAAGCATAACCCTTCTAGTATATATGCAAATACAGCAATGTTAAAGTTTGAATGCTACTGCTAACTTGCTAATGCTAGCGATCTAATGCTAGTCCTAATATCTGGCCATTGTCATACTGTAGGTGTCCTCTATGATGGAAATAAGAGATCAGATGGCATTAAAAGCATAACCCTTCTTGGGAATATGAGATTAAATGGCATTAAAGCTTAACCCTTCTTGTACACATGCAAATACAGAAATTTTAAAGTTTGAATTCTAATGCTAACTTGCTAATGCTAGCGATCTAATGCTAGTGCTAATATATGGTCATTTTCATACTGTTCGTGTCCTCTATGATGGAAATAAGAGATCAGATGCCATTAAAGCATAACCCTTCATGGGAATATGAGATTAAATGGCATTAAAGCTTAACCCTTCTTGTAAATATGCAAAAACAGTCATGTTAAAGTTTGAATGCTAATGCTAACTTGCTAATACTAGCGATCTAATGCTAGTGCTAATATCTGGTCATTTTGATACTGTATGTGTCCTCTATGATGGAAATAAGAGATCAGATGGCATTAAAGCATAACCCTTCATGGCAATATGAGATTAAATGTCATTAAAAGCTTAACCCTTCTTGTATATATGCAAATACAGCAATGTTAAATTTGAATGCTAATGCTAACTTGCTAATGCTAGCGATCTAATGCTAGTGCTAATATCTGGTCATTTTCATACTGTTCGTGTCCTCTATGATGGAAATAAGAGATCAGATGCCATTAAAGCATAACCCTTCATGGAAATATGAGATTAAATGGCATTAAAGCTTAACCTTCTTGTATAATACAAATACAAATAATGTTAAAGTTTGAATGCTAATGCTAACTTGCTAATGCTAGCGATCTAATGCTAGTGCTAATATCTGGTCATTTTTCATACTGTACGTGTCCTCTAAAGTGGAAATAAGAGATCAGATGGCATTAAAGCATAACCCTTCATGGGAATATGAGATTAAATGGCATTAAAAAATACTCAACCCTTCTAGTATATATGCAAATACAGCACTGTTAAATTTGAATGCTAATGCTAACTTGCTAATGCTAGCGATCTAATGCTAGTGCTAATATCTGGTCATTTTCATACTGTTTGTGTCCTCTATGATGGAAATAAGAGATCAGATGCCATTAAAGCATAACCCTTCATGGGAATATGAGATTAAATGGCATTAAAGCTTAACCCCTTCTAGTATATATGAAAATACAGCAATGTTAAAGTTTGAATGTTAATGCTAACTTGCTAATGCTAGCTGTGTCCTAATGCTAGTGCTAATATCTGGTCATTTTCATACTGTATATGGTCTCTAATATGGAAATTTGAAATAATCATCAAAAATGCTATCTGCTAATATCTGGTCATTTTTCATACCCTTCTATGATGAAATAGCAAATGGCATTAAATCATGGGAATATGAGATTAAATGGCATTAAAGCTTAACCCTTCTTGTAATATATGCAAATACAGCAATGTTAAATTTGAATGCTAATGCTAACTTGCTAATGCTAGCGATCTAATGCTAGTGCTAATATCTGGTCATTTTCATACTGTATGTGTCCTCTTTGATGGAAATAAGAGATCAGATGGCATTAAAAGCATAACCCTTCATGGGAATATGAGATTTAAATGGCATTAAAGCTTAACCCTTCTTGTATATATGCAAATACAGCAATGTTAAAGTTTGAATGCTAATGCTAACTTGCTATGCTAATGCTAGCTAGTGCTAATATCTAATACTGTATGTGTCCTCTATGATGGAAATGAGATCATTTGGCATTAAAAGCATAACCTTCATGGGAATATGAGATTAAATGGCATTAAAGCTGGAAATATAAAATAAAATACAGCATGTTAAATTTGAATGCTAATGCTAACTTAACATGAAAATAATGATGGAAAGGAGCGATCTAATGCTAGTGCTAATATCTGGTCATTTTCATACTGTTAGGTGTCCTCTTTAAATAAGAGATCAGATGGCATTAAAAACACTTAACCCTTCATGGGAATATGAGATTAAATGGCATTAAAGCTTAACCCTTCTTGTATATATGCAAATACAGCAATGTTAAGTTTGAATGCTAATGCTAACTTGCTAATGCTAGCGATCTAATGCTAGTGCTAATATCTGGTCATTTTCATACTGTTCGTGTCCTCTATGATGGAAATAAGAGATCAGATGGCATTAAAAAACATAACCCTTCATGGGAATATGAGATTAAATGGCATTAAAGCTTAACCCTTCTTGTATATATGCAAATACAGCAATGTTAAAAATTTGAATGCTAATGCTAACTTGATAATGCTAGCGATCTAATGCTAGTGCTAATATCTGGTCATTTTCATACTGTTCTTGTCCTCTATGATGGAAATAAGAGATCAGATGCCATTAAAGCATAACCCTTCATGGGAATATGAGATTAAATGGCATTAAAAAGCTTACCCTTGTATATATACAAATACAGCAATGTTAAAGTTTGAATGCTAATGTTAACTTGCTAATGCTAGCGATCTAATGCTAGTGCTAATATCTGGTCATTTTCATACTGTTCGTGTCCTCTATGATGGAAATGAAGAGATCAGATGGCATTAAAGCATAACCCTTCATGGGAATATGAGATTAAATGGCATTAAAGCTTAACCCTTCTTGTATATATGCAAATACAGCAATGTTAAAGTTTGAATGCTAATGCTAACTTGCTAATCTAGCGATCTAATGCTAGTGCTAATATCTGGTCATTTTCATACTGTTGTGTCCTCTATGATGGAAATAAGAGATCAGATGGCATTAAAAGCATAACCCTTCATGGGAATATGAGATTAAATGGCATTAAAGCTTAACCCTTCTTGTATATATGCAAATACAGCAATGTTAAAGTTTGAATGCTAATGCTAACTTGCTAATGCTAGCGATCTAATGCTAGTGCTAATATCTGGTCATTTTCATACTGTTCTTGTGTCTCTATGATGGAAATAAGAGATCAGATGGCATTAAAGCATAACCCTTCATGGAATATGAGATTAAATGGCATTAAAGCTTAACCCTTCTTGTATATATGCAAATACAGCAATGTTAAAAGTTTGAATGCTAATGCTAACTTGCTAATGCTAGCGATCTAATGCTAGTGCTAATATCTGGTCATTTTCATACTGTTCTGTCCTCTATGATGGAAATAAGAGATCAGATGGCATTAAAGCATAACCCTTCATGGGAATATGAGATTAAATGGCATTAAAGCTTAACCCTTCTTGTATATATGCAAATACAGCAATGTTAAAGTTTGAATGCTAATGCTAACTTGCTAATGCTAGCGATCTAATGCTAGTGCTAATATCTGGTCATTTTCATACTGTATGTGTCCTCTATGATGGAAATAAGAGATCAGATGGCATTAAAGCATAACCCTTCATGGGAATATGAGATTAAATGGCATTAAAGCTTAACCCTTCTTGTATATATGCAAATACAGCAATGTTAAAGTTTGAATGCTAATGCTAACTTGCTAATGCTAGCGATCTAATGCTAGTGCTAATATCTGGTCATTTTTCATACTGTTTGTGTCTCTAAGATGGAAATAAGAGATCAGATGTCATCAAAACATAACCCTTCATGGCAATATGAGATTAAATGGCATTAAAGCTTAACCCTTCTAGTATATATGCAAATACAGCAATGTTAAAGTTTGAATGCTAATGCTAACTTGCTAATGCTAGCGATCTAATGCTAGTGCTAATATCTGGTCATTTTCATACTGTTCGTGTCCTCTATGATGGAAATAAGAGATCAGATGCATTAAAGCATAACCCTTCATGGGAATATGAGATTAAATGGCATTAAAGCTTAACCCTTCTTGTATATATATGCAAATACAGCAATGTTAAAGTTTGAATGCTAATGCTAACTTGCTAATGCTAGCGATCTAATGCTAGTCCTAATATCTGGCCATTTTCATACTGTTCGTGTCCTCTATGATGGAAATAAGAGATCAGATGGCATTAAAGCATAACCCTTCATGGGAATATGAGATTAAATGGCATTAAAGCTTAACCCTTCTAGTATATATGCAAATACAGCAATGTTAAAGTTTGAATGCTAATGCTAACTTGCTAATGCTAGCGATCTAATGCTAGTGCTAATATCTGGTCATTTTCATACTGTTAGTGTCCCTCTATGATGGAAATAAGAGATCAGATGTCATTAAAGCATAACCCTTCATGGGAATATGAGATTAAATGGCATTAAAGCTTAACCCTTCTTGTATATATGCAAAAACAGCAATGTTAAAGTTTGAATGCTAATGCTAACTTGCTAATACTAGCGATCTAATGCTAGTGCTAATATCTGGTCATTTTTCATACTGTATGTGTCCTCTATGATGGAAATAAGAGATCAGATGGCATTAAAAGCATAACCCTTCATGGCAATATGAGATTAAATGTCATTAAAGCTTAACCCTTCTTGTATATATGCAAAAACAGCAATGTTAAATTTGAATGCTAATGCTAACTTGCTAATGCTAGCGATCTAATGCTAGTGCTAATATCTGGTCATTTTCATACTGTTCTTGTCTCTATGATGGAAATAAGAGATCAGATGGCATTAAAGCATAACCCTTCATTCATGGGAATATGAGATTAAATGGCATTAAAGCTTAACCCTTCTAGTATAAATGCAAATACAGCAATGTTAAAGTTTGAATGCTAATGCTAACTTGCTAATGCTAGCGATCTAATGCTAGTGCTAATATCTGGTCATTTTCATACTGTATGTGTCCTCTATGATGGAAATAAGAGATCAGATGGCATTAAAGCATAACCCTTCATGGGAATATGAGATTAAATGGCATTAAAGCTTAACCCTTCTTGTATATATGCAAATACAGCAATGTTAAAGTTTGAATGCTAATGCTAACTTGCTAATGCTAGCGATCTAATGCTAGTGCTAATATCTGGTCATTTTCATACTGTATGTGTCCTTTATGATGGAAATAAGAGATAAGATGTCATTAAAGCATAACCCTTCATGGCAATATGAGATTAAATGGCATTAAAGCTTAACCCTCCTTGTATATATGCAAATACAGCATTGTAAAAGGTTGAATACTAATGCTAACTTGCTAATGCTAGCGATCTAATGCTAGTGCTAATATCTGGACATTTTCATACTGTTCATGTCCTCTATGATGGAAATAAGAGATCAGATGGCATTAAAGCATAACCCTTCATGGGAATATGTGATTAGATGGCATTAAAGCTTAACCCTTCTAGTATATATGCAAATACAGCAATGTTAAAGTTTGAATGCTAATGCTAATGCTAATGTTAGCGATCTAATGCTAGTGCTAATATCTGGTCATTTTCATACTGTTCTGTGTCCTCTATGATGGAAATAAGAGATCAGATGGCATTAAAGCATAACCCTTCATGGGAATATGAGATTAAATGGCATTAAAGCTTAACCCTTCATAGTATATATGCAAATACAGCAATGTTAAAGTTTGAATTCAAATGCTAACTTGCTAATGCTAGCGATCTAATGCTAGTGCTAATATCTGGTCATTTTCATACTGTTTGTGTGTCATCTATGATGGAAATAAGACATCAGATGCCATTAAAGCATAACCCTTCATGGGAATATGAGATTAAATGGCATTAAAGCTTAACCCTTCTAGTATATATGCAAATACAGCACTGTTAAAGTTTGAATGCTAATGCTAACTTGCTAATGCTAGCGATCTAATGCTAGTGCTAATATCTGGTCATTTTCATACTGTTCGTGTCCTCTATGATGGAAATAAGAGATCAGATGTCATTAAAAGCGTAACCCATCTTGGGAATATGAGATTAAATGGCATTAATGCTTAACTCGTCTTGTATATATGCAAATACAGCAATGTTAAATTTGAATGCTAATGCATACTTGCTAATGCTAGCGATCTAATGCTAGTGCTAATATCTGGTCATTTTCATACTGTACGTGTCCTCTATAATTGAAATAAGAGATCACATGGCATTAAACATAACCCTTCATGGGAATATGAGATTAAATGGCATTAAAGCTTATCCCTTCTTGTATATATATAAATACAGCAATGTTAAAATTTGAATGCTAATGCTAACTTGCTAATGCTAGCGATCTAATGCTAGTGCTAATATCTGGTCATTTTCATACTGTACGTGTCCTCTGAGATGGAAATAAGAGATCACATGTCATCAAAACATAACTCTTCATGGCAATATGAGATTAAATGTCATTAAAGCTTAACCCTTCTAGTATATATGCAAATACAGCACTGTTAAATTTGAATGCTAATGCTAACTTGCTGATGCTAGCGATCTAATGCTAGTGCTAATATCTGGTCATTTTCATACTTTACGTGTCCTCTATGATGGAAATAAGAGATCAGATGGCATTAAAAATCATAACCCTTCATGGGAATATGAGATTAAATGGCATTAAAGCTTAACCCTTCTTGTATAAATGCAAATACAGCAATGTTAAAGTTTGAATGCTAATGCTAACTTGATAATGCTAGCGATCTAATGCTAGTGCTAATATCTGGTCATTTTCATACTGTTCGTGTCCTCTATGATGGAAAGAAGAGATCAGATGCCTTTAAAGCATATCCCTTCATGGGAATATGAGATTAAATGGCATTAAAGCTTAACCCTTCTTGTAAATATGCAAAAACAGTCATGTTAAAGTTTGAATGCTAATGCTAACTTGCTAATACTAGCGATCTAATGCTAGTGCTAATATCTGGTCATTTTGATACTGTATGTGTCCTCTATGATGGAAATAAGAGATCAGATGGCATTAAAGCATAACCCTTCATGGCAATATGAGATTAAATGTCATTAAAGCTTAACCCTTCTTGTATATATGCAAAACAGCAATGTTAAAGTTTGAATGCTAATGCTAACATGCTAATGCTAGCGATCTAATTCTAGTGCTAATATCTGGACATTTTCATACTGTTCTTGTCCTCTATGATGGAAATAAGAGATCAGATGCCTTTAAAGCATAACCCTTCATGGGAATATGAGATTAAATGGCATTAAAAGCTTAACCCTTCTAGTATACATGAAAATACAGCAATGTTAAAGTTTGAATGCTAATGCTAACGATCTTATGCTAGTGCTGATATCTGGTCATTGTCATACTCTGTGTCCTCTATGATGGAAATGAGAGATCAGATGGCATTAAAGCATAACCCTTCATGGGAATATGAGATTAAATGGCATTAAAGCTTAACCCTTCATGTACATAGGCAAATACAGCAATGTTAAAGTTTGAATTCAAATGCTAACTTGCTAATGCTAGCGATCTAATGCTAGTGCTAATATCTGGTCATTTTCATACTGTTTGTGTCATCTATGACGGAAATACGACATCAGATGCCTTTAAAGCATAACCCTTCATGGCAATATGAGATTAAATGGCATTAAAGCTTTACCCTTCTAGTATATATGCAAATACAGCACTGTTAAAGTTTGAATGCTAATGCTAACTTGCTAATGCTAGCGATCTAATGCTAGTGCTAATATCTGGTCATTTTCATACTGTACGTGTCCTCTATGATGGAAATAAGAGATCAGATGTCATTAAAGCGTAACCCATCTTGGGAATATGAGATTAAATGGCATTAATGCTTAACTCGTCTTGTATATAAGCAAATACAGCAATGTTAAATTTGAATGCTAATGCATACTTGCTAATGCTAGCGATCTAATGCTAGTGCTAATATCTGGTCATTTTCATACTGTTTTGTGTCCTCTATAATTGAAATAAGAGATCACATGGCATTAAAGCATAACCCTTCATGGGAATATGAGATTAAATGGAATTAAAGCCTATCCGTTCTTGTATATAAGCAAATACAGCAATGTTAAAATTTGAATGCTAATGCTAACTTGCTAATGCTAGCGATCTAATGCTAGTGCTAATATCTGGTCATTTTCATACTGTATGTGTCCTCTAAGATGGAAATAAGAGATCACATGTCATCAAAACATAACTCTTCATGGCAATGTGAGATTAAATGGCATTAAAGCTTAACCCTTCTTGTATATATGCAAATACAGCAATGTTAAAGTTTGAATGCTAATGCTAACTTGCTAATGCTAGCGATCTAATGCTAGTGCTAATATCTGGTCATTTTTTCAAACTGTTCGTTTTCTATGATGGAAATAAGAGATCAGATGCCTTTAAAAGCATAACCCTTCATGGGAATATGAAATTAAATGGCATTAAAGCATAACCCTTCTAGTATATATGCAAATACAGCAATGTTAAAGTTTGAATGCTACTGCTAACTTGCTAATGCTAGCGATCTAATGCTAGTCCTAATATCTGGCCATTGTCATACTGTTAGGTGTCCTCTATGATGGAAATAAGAGATCAGATGGCATTAAAGCATATCCCTTCATGGGAATATGAGATTAAATGGCATTAAAGCTTAACCCTTCTTGTATATATGCAAATACAGTCATGTTAAAGTTTGAATGCTAATGCTAACTTGCTAATAATAGCGATCTAATGCTAGTGCTAATATCTGGTCATTTGATACTGTATGTGTCCTCTATGATGGAAATAAGAGATCAGATGGCATTAAAGCATAACCCTTCATGGCAATATGAGATTAAATGTCATTAAAGCTTAACCCTTCTTGTATATATGCAAATACAGCACTGTTAAATTTGAATGCTAATGCTAACTTGCTAATGCTAGCGATCTAATGCTAGTGCTAATATCTGGTCATTTTCATACTGTACGTGTCCTCTATGATGGAAATAAGAGATCAGATGGCATTAAAGCATAACCCTTCATGGGAATATGAGATTAAATGGCATTAAAAGCTTAACCCTTCTTGTATATATGCAAATACAGCAATGTTAAATTTGAATGCTAATGCTAACTTGCTAATGCTAGCGATCTAATGCTAGTGCTAATATCTGGTCATTTTCATACTGTACGTGTCCTCTATGATGGAAATAAGAGATCAGATGGCATTAAAGCATAACCCTTCATGGGAATATGAGATTAAATGGCATTAAAGCTTAACCCTTCTAGTATATATGCAAATACAGCAATGTTAAAGTTTGAATGCTAATGCTAACTTGCTAATGCTAGCGATCTAATGCTAGTGCTAATATCTGGTCATTTTCATACTGTTTGTGTCCTCTATGATGGAAATAAGAGATCAGATGCCTTTAAAGCATAACCCTTCATGGGAATATGAGATTAAATGGCATTAAAGCTTAACCCTTCTTGTATATATGCAAATACAGCACTGTTAAAGTTTGAATGCTAATGCTAACTTGCTAATGCTAGCGATCTAATGCTAGTGCTAATATCTGGTCATTTTCATACTGTATGTGTCCTCTATGATGGAAATAAGAGATCAGATGCCATTAAAGCATAACCCTTCATGGGAATATGAGATTAAATGGCATTAAAGCTTAACCTTCTAGTATATATGCAAATACAGCACTGTTAAAGTTTGAATGCTAATGCTAACTTGCTAATGCTAGCGATCTAATGCTAGTGCTAATATCTGGTCATTTTCATACTGTACGTGTCCTCTATGATGGAAATAAGAGAGATCAGATGGCATTAAAAATGCATAACCCTTCATGGGAATATGAGATTAAATGGCATTAAAGCTTAACCCTTCTTGTATATATGCAAATACAGCAATGTTAAAATTTTAAAATTTGAATGCTAATGCTAACTTGCTAATGCTAGCGATCTAATGCTAGTGCTAATATCTGGTCATTTTCATACTGTACGTGTCCTCTAAGATGGAAATAAGAGATCAGATGTCATTAAAGCATAACTCTTCATGGGGAATATGAGATTAAATGGCATTAAAGCTTAACCCTCTTGTATATATGCAAAATACAGCAATGTTAAAGTTTGAATGCTAATGCTAACTTGCTAATGCTAGCGATCTAATGCTAGTGCTAATATCTGGTCATTTTCATACTGTTCGTGTCCTCTATGATGGAAATAAGAGATCAGATGCCATTAAAAGCATAACCCTTCATGGCAATATGAGATTAAATGTCATTAAAGCTTAACCCTTCTTGTATATATGCAAAACAGTCATGTTAAAGTTTGAATGCTAATGCTAACTTGCTAATGCTAGCGATCTAATGCTAGTGCTAATATCTGGTCATTTTCATACTGTTGTGTCCTCTATGATGGAAATAAGAGATCAGATGGCATTAAAGCATAACCCTTCATGGGAATATGAGATTAAATGGCATTAAAGCTTAACCCTTCTAGTATATATGCAAATACAGCAATGTTAAATTTGAATGCTAATGCTAACTTGCTAATGCTAGCGATCTAATGCTAGTGCTAATATCTGGTCATTTTCATACTGTACGTGTCCTCTATGATGGAAATAAGAGATCAGATGTCATTAAAAGCATAACCCTTCATGGGAATATGAGATTAAATGGCATTAAAGCTTAACCCTTCTTGTATATATGCAAATACAGCAATGTTAAAGTTTGAATGCTAATGCTAACTTGCTAATGCTAGCGATCTAATGCTAGTGCTAATATCTGGTCATTTTCATACTGTTCGTGTCCTCTATAATGGAAAGAAGAGATCAGATGCCATTAAAGCATAACCCTTCATGGGAATATGAGATTAAATGGCATTAAAGCTTAACCCTTCTTGTATATATGCAAAACAGCAATGTTAAAGTTTGAATGCTAATGCTAACTTGCTAATGCTAGCGATCTAATGCTAGTGCTAATATCTGGTCATTTTCATACTGTATGTCCTCTATGATGGAAATAAGAGATCAGATGCCATTAAAGCATAACCCTTCATGGCAATATGAGATTAAATGTCATTAAAGCTTAACCCTTCTAGTATATATGCAAATACAGCAATGTTAAATTTGAATGCTAATGCTAACTTGCTAATGCTAGCGATCTAATGCTAGTGCTAATATCTGGTCATTTTCATACTGTTCGTGTCCTCTATGATGGAAATAAGAGATCAGATGGCATTAAAAAGCATAACCCTTCATGGGAATATGAGATTAAATGGCATTAAAGCTTAACCCTTCTTGTATATAAAGCAAATACAGCAATGTTAAAGTTTGAATGCTAATGCTAACTTGCTAATGCTAGTGATCTAATGCTAGTGCTAATATCTGGTCATTTTCATACTGTATGTGTCCTCTATGATGGAAATAAGAGATCAGATGGCATTAAAAGCATAACCCTTCATGGCAATATGAGATTAAATGTCATTAAAGCTTAAACCATTCTAGTATATATGCAAATACAGCAATGTTAAATTTGAATGCTAATGCTAACTTTGCTAATGCTAGCGATCTAATGCTAGTGCTAATATCTGGTCATTTTCATACTGTTCGTGTCCTCTATGATGGAAATAAGAGATCAGATGCATTAAAAGCATAACCCTTCATGGAATATGAGATTAAATGGCATTAAAGCTTAACCCTTCTAGTATATATGCAAATACAGCACTGTTAAAGTTTGAATGCTAATGCTAACTTGCTAATGCTAGCGATCTAATGCTAGTGCTAATATCTGGTCATTTTCATACTGTACGTGTCCTCTATGATGGAAATAAGAGATCAGATGGCATTAAAGCATAACCCTTCATGGGAATATGAGATTAAATGGCATTAAAAGCTTAACCCTTCTTGTATATATGCAAATACAGCAATGTTAAATTTGAATGCTAATGCTAACTTGCTAATGCTAGCGATCTAATGCTAGTGCTAATATCTGGTCATTTTCATACTGTACGTGTCCTCTATAATTGGAAATAAGAGATCACATGACATTAAAGCATAACCCTTCATGGGAATATGAGATTAAATGGCATTAAAGCTTAATCCCTTCTTGTATAAGCAAATACAGCAATGTTAAAGTTTGAATGCTAATGCTAACTTGCTAATGCTAGCGATCTAATGCTAGTGCTAATATCTGGTCATTTTCATACTGTTCGTGTCCTCTATGATGGAAATAAGAGATCAGATGTCATTAAAAGCATAACCCTTCATGGCAATATGAGATTAAATGGCATTAAAGCTTAACCCTTCTTGTATATATGCAAATACAGCAATTTTAAAGTTTGAATGCTAATGCTAACTTGCTAATGCTAGCGATCTAATGCTAGTGCTAATATCTGGTCATTTTCATACTGTATGTGTCCTCTATGATGGAAATAAGAGATCAGATGCCATTAAAGCATAACCCTTCATGGGAATATGAGATTAAATGGCATTAAAGCTTAACCCTTCTTGTATATATGCAAATACAGCAATGTTAAATTTGAATGCTAATGCTAACTTGCTAATGCTAGCGATCTAATGCTAGTGCTAATATCTGGTCATTTTCATACTGTACGTGTCCTCTATGATGGAAATAAGAGATCAGATGGCATTAAAGCATAACCCTTCATGGCAATATGAGATTAAATGTCATTAAAGCTTAACCCTTCTTGTATATATGCAAATACAGCAATGTTAAATTTTGATGCTAGTGCTAATATATGGTCATTTTCATACTGTTCGTGTCCTCTATGATGGAAATAAGAGATCAGATGCCATTAAAACATAACCCTTCATGGCAATATGAGATTAAATGGCATTAAAGCTTAACCCTTCTTGTATATATATGCAAATACAGCAATGTTAAAGTTTGAATGCTAATGCTAACTTGCTAATGCTAGCGATCTAATGCTAGTGCTAATATCTGGTCATTTTCATACTGTTCGTGTCCTCTATGATGGAAATAAGAGATCAGATGCCATTAAAGCATAACCCTTCATGGGAATATGAGATTAAATGGCATTAAAGCTTAACCCTTCTTGTATATATGCAAATACAGCAATGTTAAAGTTTGAATGCTAATGCTAACTTGCTAATGCTAGCGATCTAATGCTAGTGCTAATATCTGGTCATTTTCATACTGTTTGTGTCCTCTATATGATGGAAATAAGAGATCAGATGCCATTAAAGCATAACCCTTCATGGGAATATGAGATTAAATGGCATTAAAAGCTTAACCCTTCTTGTATATATGCAAATACAGCACTGTTAAAAGTTTGAATGCTAATGCTAACTTGCTAATGCTAGCGATCTAATGCTAGTGCTAATATCTGGTCATTTTCATACTGTACGTGTCCTCTATGATGGAAATAAGAGATCAGATGTCATTAAAACATAACCCTTCATGGCAATATGAGATTAAATGGCATTAAAGCTAACAAATACAGCAATGTTAAAGTTTGAATGCTTCTTGTATATATGCAAATACAGCAATGTTAAATTTGAATGCTAATGCTAACTTGCTAATGCTAGCGATCTAATGCTAGTGCTAATATCTGGTCATTTTCATACTGTACGTGTCCTCTATGATGGAAATAAGAGATCAGATGGCATTAAAGCATAACCCTTCATGGGAATATGAGATTAAATGGCATTAAAGCTAACCCTTCTTGTATATATGAAATACAGCAATGTTAAATTTGAATGCTAATGCTAACTTGCTAAATGCTAATATCTGGTCATTTTCAAACTCTAATGTCTAAATGGAAATAAAACATTTTCATATATGAGTTAAATGGCATTAAAGTCCCCTTCTAATATATGGAAATACAGCAATGTTAAAGTTTGAATGCTTGCTAATGCTATAAATGCTAGTTCTGGTCATTTTCATACTGTAAATGGAAATAAGAGATCAGATGCTTAAAGCATAAACCTTCATTTATATGAATTAAATGGCATTAAAGCAACCCTTCTAGTTATGAAAATACAGCATGAATAAAGCTTGAATGCTAACTTGCTAATGCTAGTGCTAATGTAGTGCTAATATCTGGTCATTTTCATACTGTATGTGTCCTCTATGATGGAAATAAGAGATCAGATGGCCTTTAAAGCATAACCCTTCATGGGAATATGAGATTAAATGGCATTAAAGCTTAACCCTTCTAGTATATATGCAAATACAGCAATGTTAAAGTTTGAATGCTAATGCTAACTTGCTAATGCTAGCGATCTAATGCTAGTGCTAATATCTGGTCATTTTCATACTGTTCGTGTCCTCTATGATGGAAATAAGAGATCAGATGGCATTAAAGCATAACCCTTCATGGGAATATGAGATTAAATGGCATTAAAGCTTAACCCTTCTTGTATAAAAAGCAAATACAGCAATGTTAAAGTTTGAATGCTAATGCTAACTTGCTAATGCTAGTGATCTAATGCTAGTGCTAATATCTGGTCATTTTCATACTGTACTTGTCCTCTAAGATGGAAATAAGAGATCAGATGGCATTAAAGCATAACCCTTCATGGCAATATGAGATTAAATGGCATTAAAGCTTAACCCTTCTTGTATATATGCAAATACAGCAATGTTAAATTTGAATGCTAATGCTAACTTGCTAATGCTAGCGATCTAATGCTAGTGCTAATATCTGGTCATTTTCATACTGTTCGTGTCCTCTATGATGGAAATAAGAGATCAGATGCCTTTAAAGCATAACCCTTCATGGGAATATGAGATTAAATGGCATTAAAGCTTAACCCTTCTTGTATATATGCAAATACAGCAATGTTAAAGTTTGAATGCTAATGCTAACTTGCTAATGCTAGCGATCTAATGCTAGTGCTAATATCTGGTCATTTTCATACTGTACGTGTCCTCTATGATGGAAATAAGAGATCAGATGGCATTAAAGCATAACCCTTCATGGGAATATGAGATTAAATGGCATTAAAGCTTAACCCTTCTGTATATATGCAAATACAGCAATGTTAAATTTTGAATGCTAATGCTAACTTGCTAATGCTAGCGATCTAATGCTAGTGCTAATATCTGGTCATTTTCATACTGTACGTGTCCTCTATAATGGAAATAAGAGATCAGATGGCATTAAAGCATAACCCTTCATGGGAATATGAGATTAAATGGCATTAAAGCCTATCCCTTCTTGTATATATGCAAATACAGCAATGTTAAAATTTGAATGCTAATGCTAACTTGCTAATGCTAGCGATCTAATGCTAGTGCTAATATCTGGTCATTTTCATACTGTACGTGTCCTCTAAGATGGAAATAAGAGATCAGATGTCATTAAAACATAACCTTCATGGCAATATGAGATTAAATGGCATTAAAGCTTAACCCTTCTTGTACATATGCAAATACAGCAATTTTAAAGTTTGAATGCTAATGCTAACTTGCTAATGCTAGCGATCTAATGCTAGTGCTAATATCTGGTCATTTTCATACTGTTCGTGTCCTCTATGATGGAAATAAGAGATCAGATGCCTTTAAAGCATAACCCTTCATGGCAATATGAGATTAAATGGCATTAAAAGCTTAACCCTTCTTGTATATATGCAAAAACAGCAATGTTAAAGTTTGAATGCTAATGCTAACTTGCTAATGCTAGCGATCTAATGCTAGTGCTAATATCTGGTCATTTTGATACTGTTATTGTCCTCTATGATGGAAATAAGAGATCAGATGGCATTAAAGCATAACCCTTCATGGGAATATGAGATTAAATGTCATTAAAGCTTAACCTTCTAGTATATATGCAAAATACAGCAATGTTAAATTTGAATGCTAATGCTAACTTGCTAATGCTAGCGATCTAATGCTAGTGCTAATATCTGGTCATTTTCATACTGTATGTGTCCTCTATGATGGAAATAAGAGATCAGATGGCATTAAAAGCATAACCCTTCATGGCAATATGAGATTAAATGTCATTAAAGCTTAACCCTTCTAGTATATATGCAAATACAGCAATGTTAAATTTTGAATGCTAATGCTAACTTGCTAATGCTAGCGATCTAATGCTAGTGCTAATATCTGGTCATTTTCATACTGTACGTGTCCTCTATGATGGAAATAAGAGATCAGATGGCATTAAAACATAACCCTTCATGGGAATATGAGATTAAATGGCATTAAAGCTTAACCCTTCTTGTATATATACAAATACAGCAATGTTAAAGTTTGAATGCTAATGCTAACTTGCTAATGCTAGCGATCTAATGCTAGTGCTAATATCTGGTCATTTTCATACTGTTCGTGTCCTCTATAATGGAAATAAGAGATCAGATGCCATTAAAGCATATCCCTTCATGGGAATATGAGATTAAATGGCATTAAAGCTTAACCCTTCTTGTATATATGCAAAAACAGCAATGTTAAAGTTTGAATGCTAATGCTAACTTGCTAATGCTAGCGATCTAATGCTAGTGCTAATATCTGGTCATTTTCATACTGTATGTGTCCTCTATGATGGTAAATAAGATCAGATGCCATTAAAGCATAACCCTTCATGGCAATATGAGATTAAATGGCATTAAAGCTTAACCCTTCTAGTATATATGCAAATACAGCAATGTTTAATTTGAATGCTAATGCTAACTTGCTAATGCTAGCGATCTAATGCTAGTGCTAATATCTGGTCATTTTTCATACTGTACGTGTCCTCTATGATGGAAATAAGAGATCAGATGGCATTAAAAGCATAACCCTTCATGGGAATATGAGATTAAATGGCATTAAAAGCTTAACCCTTCTTGTATATATGCAAATACAGCAATGTTAAAGTTTGAATGCTAATGCTAACTTGCTAATGCTAGCGATCTAATGCTAGTGCTAATATCTGGTCATTTTCATACTGTACGTGTCCTCTATGATGGAAATAAGAGATCAGATGGCATTAAAGCATAACCCTTCATGGCAATATGAGATTAAATGGCATTAAAGCTTAACCCTTCTATATATATGCAAATACAGCACTGTTAAATTTGAATGCTAATGCTAACTTGCTAATGCTAGCGATCTAATGCTAGTGCTAATATCTGGTCATTTTCATACTGTTACGTGTCCTCTATGATGGAAATAAGAGATCAGATGGCATTAAAGCATAACCCTTCATGGGGAATATGAGATTAAATGGCATTAAAGCTTAACCCTTCTTGTATATATGCAAATACAGCAATGTTAAAGTTTGAATGCTAATGCTAACTTGCTAATGCTAGCGATCTAATGCTAGTGCTAATATCTGGTCATTTTCATACTGTTCGTGTCCTCTATGATGGAAATAAGAGATCAGATGGCATTAAAAGCATAACCCTTCATGGGAATATGAGATTAAATGGCATTAAAGCTTAACCCTTCTTGTATATATGCAAATACAGCATGTTTAAAGTTTGAATGCTAATGCTAACTTGCTAATGCTAGCGATCTAATGCTAGTGCTAATATCTGGTCATTTTCATACTGTATGTGTCCTCTATGATGGAAATAAGAGATCAGATGGCATTAAAGCATAACCCTTCATGGCAATATGAGATTAAATGGCATTAAAGCTTAACCCTTCTTGTATATATGCAAAAACAGCAATGTTAAAGTTTGAATGCTAATGCTAACTTGCTAATGCTAGCGATCTAATGCTAGTGCTAATATCTGGTCATTTTCATACTGTTCATGTCCTCTATGATGGAAATAAGAGATCAGATGCCATTAAAGCATAACCCTTCATGGGAATATGAGATTAAATGGCATTAAAGCTTAACCCTTCTAGTATATATGCAAATACAGCATGTTAAAGTTTGAATGCTAACTTGTAATGCTAGCGATCTTATGCTAGTGCTAATATCTGGTCATTTTCATACTGTATGTGTCCTCTATGATGGAAATAAGAGATCAGATGGCATTAAAGCATAACCCTTCATGGGAATATGAGATTAAATGGCATTAAAGCTTAACCCTTCTTGTATATATGCAAAAACAGCAATGTTAAAGTTTGAATGCTAATGCTAACTTGCTAATGCTAGCGATCTAATGCTAGTGCTAATATCTGGTCATTTTCATACTGTTCGTGTCCTCTATGATGGAAATAAGAGATGCAAAGATTCATGGGAATATGAGATTAAATGGCATTAAAGCTTAACCTTCTAGTATATATGCAAATACAGCACTGTTAAATTTGAATGCTAATGCTAACTTGCTAATGCTAGCGATCTAATGCTTAATATCTGGTCATTTTCATACTGTATCCTCTATATGCAAATACAGATGCATTGTTAAATTTGAATGCTTAATGGCATTAAACTTCTTGTATAATGCTACAGCAATGTTAAATTTGAATGCTAATGCATACTTGCTAATGCTAATCTAATGCTGGTCAATATTTCATTTTCATACTGTGTGTCCTCTATAATTGAAATAAGAGATCACATGGCATTAAAGCATAACCCTTCATGGGAATATGAGATTAAATGGCATTAAAGCTTAACCCTTCTTGTAAATATGCAAATACAGTCATGTTAAAGAATTAATGAATTGCTAATGCTAGCGATCTAATGCTAGTGCTAATATCTGGTCATTTTCATACTGTTATGTGTCCTCTATGATGGAAATAAGAGATCAGATGGCATTAAAGCATAACCCTTCATGGCAATATGAGATTAAATGGCATTAAAAGCTTAACCCTTCTTGTATATATGCAAATACAGCAATGTTAAAGTTTGAATGCTAATGCTAACTTGCTAATGCTAGCGATCTAATGCTAGTGCTAATATCTGGTCATTTTCATACTGTTTGTGTCCTCTATGATGGAAATAAGAGATCAGATGCCATTAAAGCATAACCCTTCATGGGAATATGAGATTAAATGGCATTAAAGCTTAACCCTTCTTGTATATATGCAAATACAGCAATGTTAAAGTTTGAATGCTAATGCTAACTTGCTAATGCTAGCGATCTAATGCTAGTGCTAATATCTGGTCATTTTCATACTGTATGTGTCCTCTATGATGGAAATAAGAGATCAGATGGCATTAAAGCATAACCCTTCATGGGAATATGAGATTAAATGGCATTAAAAGCTTAACCCTTCTTGTATATATATGCAAATACAGCAATGTTAAAAGTTTGAATGCTAATGCTAACTTGCTAATGCTAGCGATCTAATGCTAGTGCTAATATCTGGTCATTTTCATACTGTTTTGTGTCCTCTATGATGAAATAAGAGATCAGATGGCATTAAAAGCATAACCCTTCATGGGAATATGAGATTAAATGGCATTAAAGCTTAACCCTTCTTGTAAATATGCAAATACAGCAATGTTAAAGTTTGAATGCTAATGCTAACTTGCTAATGCTAGCGATCTAATGCTAGTGCTAATATCTGGTCATTTTCATACTGTAATGTGTCCTCTATGATGGAAATAAGAGATCACATGGCATTAAAGCATAACCCTTCATGGGAATATGAGATTAAATGGCATTAAAGCTTAACCCTTCTTGTATATAAGCAAATACAGCAATGTTAAAGTTTGAATGCTAATGCTAACTTGCTAATGCTAGCGATCTAATGCTAGTGCTAATATCTGGTCATTTTCATACTGTTCGTGTCCTCTATGATGGAAATAAGAAATCAGATGGCATTAAAAGCATAACCCTTCATGGGAATATGAGATTAAATGGCATTAAAGCTTAACCCTTCTTGTATATATGCAAATACAGCAATGTTAAAATTTGAATGCTAATGCTAACTTGCTAATGCTAGCGATCAATGCTAGTGCTAATATCTGGTCATTTTCATACTGTATGTGTCCTCCTCTATGATGGAAATAAGAGATCAGATGGCTTTAAAAACATAACCCTTCATGGGAATATGAGATTAAATGGCATTAAAGCTTAACCCTTCTTGTATATATGCAAATACAGCAATGTTAAAAGTTTGAATGCTAATAACTTGCTAATGCTAGCGATCTAATGCTAGTGCTAATATCTGGTCATTTTCATACTGTATGTGTCCTCTATGATGGAAATAAGAGATCAGATGGCATTAAAGCATAACCCTTCATGGGAATATGAGATTAAATGGCATTAAAGCTTAAACCTTCTTGTATATATGCAAATACAGCAATGTTAAATTTTGAATGCTAATGCTAACTTGCTAATGCTAGCGATCTAATGCTAGTGCTAATATCTGGTCATTTTCATACTGTTAGTGTCCTCTATGATGGAAATAAGAGATCAGATGTCATTAAAGCATAACCCTTCATGGCAATATGAGATTAAATGGCATTAAAGCTTAACCCTTCTTGTATATATGCAAATACAGCAATGTTAAAATTTTGAATGCTAATGCTAACTTGCTAATGCTAGCGATCTAATGCTAGTGCTAATATCTGGTCATTTTCATACTGTTCGTGTCCTCTATGATGGAAATAAGAGATCAGATGGCATTAAAGCATAACCCTTCATGGGAATATGAGATTAAATGGCATTAAAGCTTAACCCTTCTTGTATATATGCAAATACAGCACTGTTAAAATTTGAATGCTAATGCTAACTTGCTAATACTAGCGATCTAATGCTAGTGCTAATATCTGGTCATTTTCATACTGTTATGTGTCCTCTATGATGGAAATAAGAGATCAGATGGCATTAAAGCATAACCTTCATGGGAATATGAGATTAAATGGCATTAAAGCTTAACCCTTCTTGTAAATATGCAAATACAGCACTGTTAAAGTTTGAATGCTAATTCTAACTTGCTAATGCTAGCGATCTAATGCTAGTGCTAATATCTGGTCATTTTCATACTGTTCGTGTCCTCTATGATGGAAATAAGAGATCAGATGGCATTAAAGCATAACCCTTCATGGCAATATGAGATTAAATGGCATTAAAGCTTAACCCTTCTAGTATATATGCAAATACAGCACTGTTAAAGTTTGAATGCTAATGCTAACTTGCTAATGCTAGCGATCTAATGCTAGTGCTAATATCTGGTCATTTTCATACTGTACGTGTCCTCTATGATGGAAATAAGAGATCAGATGTCATTAAAGCATAACCCTTCATGGCAATATGAGATTAAATGGCATTTAAGCTTAACCTTCTTGTATATATACAAATACAGCAATGTTAAAGTTTGAATGCTAATGCTAACTTGCTAATGCTAGCGATCTAATGCTAGTGCTAATATCTGGTCATTTTCATACTGTTCGTGTCCTCTATAATGGAAATAAGAGATCAGATGCCATTAAAGCATAACCCTTCATGGGAATATGAGATTAAATGGCATTAAAAGCTTAACCCTTCTTGTAAATATGCAAAAACAGTCATGTTAAAGTTTGAATGCTAATGCTAACTTGCTAATACTAGCGATCTAATGCTAGTGCTAATATCTGGTCATTGTCATACTGTATGTGTCCTCTATGATGGAAATAAGAGATCAGATGCCATTAAAGCATAACCCTTCATGGCAATATGAGATTAAATGGCATTAAAGCTTAACCCTTCTAGTATATATGCAAATACAGCAATGTTAAAGTTTGAATGCTAATGCTAACTTGCTAATGCTAGCGATCTAATGCTAGTGCTAATATCTGGTCATTTTCATACTGTACGTGTCCTCTATGATGGAAATAAGAGATCAGATGGCATTAAAAGCATAACCCTTCATTGGGAATATGAGATTAAATGGCATTAAAGCTTAACCCTTCTTGTATATAAGCAAATACAGCAATGTTAAAGTTTGAATGCTAATGCTAACTTGCTAATGCTAGCGATCTAATGCTAGTGCTAATATCTGGTCATTTTCATACTGTACTTGTCCTCTATAATGGAAATAAGAGATCACATGGCATTAAAGCATAACCCTTCATGGCAATATGAGATTAAATGGCATTAAAGCTCAACCCTTCTAGTATATATGCAAATACAGCAATGTTAAATTTGAATGCTAATGCTAACTTGCTAATGCTAGCGATCTAATGCTAGTGCTAATATCTGGTCATTTTCATACTGTTACGTGTCCTCTATAATGGAAATAAGAGATCACATGCCTTTTAAAAACATAACCCTTCATGGGAATATGAGATTAAATGGAATTAAAGCTTAACCCTTCTTGTATATATGAAAATACAGCAATTTTAAAGTTTGAATGCTAATGCTAACTTGCTAATGCTAGCGATCTAATGCTAGTGCTAATATCTGGTCATTTTCATACTGTATGTGTCCTCTATGATGGAAATGAGAGATCAGATGGAATTAAAGCATAACCCTTCATGGGAATATGAGATTAAATGGCATTAAAGCTTAACCCTGCTTGTACATATGCAAATACAGCAATGTTAAAGTTTGAATGCTAAAGCTAACTTGCTTATGCTAGCGATCTAATGCTAGTGCTAATATCTGGTCATTTTCATACTGTTGTGTCCTCTATGATGGAAATAAAGAGATCAGATGCCTTTAAAGCATATCCCTTCATGGCAATATGAGATTAAATGGCATTAAAAAACTTAACCCTTCTAGTATATATGCAAATACAGCACTGTTTAATTTGAATGCTAATGCTAACTTGCTAATGCTAGCGATCTAATGCTAGTGCTAATATCTGGTCATTTTCATACTGTACGTGTCCTCTATGATGGAAATAAGAGATCACATGTCATCAAAACATAACTCTTCATGGCAATGTGAGATTAAATGGCATTAAAGCTTAACCCTTCTTGTATATATACAAATACAGCAATGTTAAAGTTTGAATTCTAATGCTAACTTGCTAATGCTAGCGATCCAATGCTAGTGCTAATATATGGTCATTTTCATACTGTTCGTGTCCTCTATAATGGAAAGAAGAGATCAGATGCCTTTAAAGCATATCCCTTCATGGGAATATGAGATTAAATGGCTTTACAGCTTAACCCTTCTTGTAAATATGCAAAAACAGTCATGTTAAAGTTTGAATGCTAATGCTAACTTGCTAATACTAGCGATCTAATGCTAGTGCTAATATCTGTTCATTGTCATACTGTATGTGCCCTCTTTGATGGTAATAAGAGATCAGATGCCATTAAAGCATAACCCTTCATGGCAATATGAGATTAAATGTCATTAAAGCTTAACCCTTCTAGTATATATGCAAATACAGCACTGTTTAATTTGAATGCTAATGCTAACTTGCTAATGCTAGCGATCTAATGCTAGTGCTAATATCTGGTCATTTTCATACTGTACGTGTCCTCTATGATGGAAATAAGAGATCAGATGGCATTAAAGCATAACCCTTCATTAGGGAATATGAGATTAAATGGCATTAAAAGCTAACCCTTCTTGTATAAAAGCAAATACAGCAATGTTAAAGTTTGAATGCTAATGCTAACTTGCTAATGCTAGTGATCTAATGCTAGTGCTAATATCTGGTCATTTTCATACTGTACTTGTCCTCTAAGATGGAAATAAGAGATCACATGGCATTAAAGCATAACCCTTCATGGCAATATGAGATTAAATGTCATTAAAGCTCAACCATTCTAGTATATATGCAAATACAGCACTGTTAAATTTGAATGCTTATGCTAAGTTGCTAATGCTAGCGATCTAATGCTAGTGCTAATATCTGGTCATTTTCATACTGTTCGTGTCCTCTTTGCTGGAAATAAGAGATCAGATGCCTTTAAAGCATAACCCTTCATGGGAATATGAGATTAAATGGAATGAAAGCTTTACCCTTCTAGTATATATGCAAATACAGCACTGTTAAAGTTTGAATGCTAATGCTAACTTGCTAATGCTAGCGATCTAATGCTAGTGCTAATATCTGGTCATTTTCATACTGTACGTGTCCTCTATGATGGAAATAAGAGATCAGATGGCATTAAAGCGTAACCCATCTTGGGAATATGAGATTAAATGGCATTAATGCTTAACTCGTCTTGTATATAAGCAAATACAGCAATGTTAAATTTGAATGCTAATGCATACTTGCTAATGCTAGCGATCTAATGCTAGTGCTAATATCTGTTCATTTTCATACTGTACGTGTCCTCTATAATTGAAATAAGAGATCACATGACATTAAAGCATAACCCTTCATGGGAATATGAGATTAAATTGCATTAAAGCCTATCCGTTCTTGTATAAAAGCAAATACAGCAATGTTAAAATTTGAATGCTAATGCTAACTTGCTAATGCTAGCGATCTATTGCTAGTGCTAATATCTGGTCATTTTCATACTGTACGTGTCCTCTAAGATGGAAATAAGAGATCACATGTCATCAAAACATAACTCTTCATGGCAATATGAGATTAAATGGCATTAAAGCTTAACCCTTCTTGTACACATGCAAATACAGAAATTTTAAAGTTTGAATTCTAATGCTAACTTGCTAATGCTAGCGATCTAATGCTAGTGCTAATATATGGTCATTTTCATACTGTTCGTGTCCTCTATGATGGAAAGATGAGATCAGATGCCTTTAAAGCATATCCCTTCATGGCAATATGAGATTAAATGTCATTAAAGCTTAACCCTTCTTGTAAATATGCAAAAACAGTCATGTTAAAGTTTGAATGCTAATGCTAACTTGCTAATACTAGCGATCTAATGCTAGTGCTAATATCTGGTCATTTTGATACTGTACGTGTCCTCTATGATGGAAATAAGAGATCAGATGGCATTAAAGCATAACCCTTCATGGCAATATGAGATTAAATGTCCTTAAAGCTTAACTCTTCTAGTATATATGCACATACAGCACTGTTAAATTTGAATGCTAATGCTAACTTGCTAATGCTAGCGATCTAATGCTAGTGCTAATATCTGGTCATTTTCATACTGTACGTGTCCTCTATGATGGAAATAAGAGATCAGATGGCATTAAAGCATAACCCTTCATGGCAATATGAGATTAAATGTCCTTAAAGCTTAACTCTTCTAGTATATATACACATACAGCACTGTTAAATTTGAATGCTAATGCTAACTTGCTAATGCTAGCGATCTAATGCTAGTGCTAATATCTGGTCATTTTCATACTGTACGTGTCCTCTATGATGGAAATAAGAGATCACATGTCATCAAAACATAACTCTTCATGGCAATGTGAGATTAAATGGCATTAAAGCTTAACCCTTCTTGTATATTTACAAATACAGCAATGTTAAAGTTTGAATTCTAATGCTAACTTGCTAATGCTAGCGATCCAATGCTAGTGCTAATATATGGTCATTTTCATACTGTTCGTGTCCTCTATAATGGAAAGAAGAGATCAGATGCCTTTAAAGCATATCCCTTCATGGGAATATGAGATTAAATGGCTTTAAAGCTTAACCCTTCTTGTAAATATGCAAAAACAGTCATGTTAAAGTTTGAATGCTAATGCTAACTTGCTAATACTAGCGATCTAATGCTAGTGCTAATATCTGTTCATTGTCATACTGTATGTGCCCTCTTTGATGGTAATAAGAGATCAGATGCCATTAAAGCATAACCCTTCATGGCAATATGAGATTAAATGTCATTAAAGCTTAACCCTTCTAGTATATATGCAAATACAGCACTGTTTAATTTGAATGCTAATGCTAACTTGCTAATCCTAGCGATCTAATGCTAGTGCTAATATCTGGTCATTTTCATACTGTACGTGTCCTCTATGATGGAAATAAGAGATCAGATGGCATTAAAGCATAACCCTTCGTGGGAATATGAGATTAAATGGCATTAAAGCTTAACCCTTCTTGTATAAAAGCAAATACAGCAATGTTAAAGTTTGAATGCTAATGCTAACTTGCTAATGCTAGTGATCTAATGCTAGTGCTAATATCTGGTCATTTTCATACTGTACTTGTCCTCTAAGATGGAAATAAGAGATCACATGGCATTAAAGCATAACCCTTCATGGCAATATGAGATTAAATGTCATTAAAGCTCAACCCTTCTAGTATATATGCAAATACAGCACTGTTAAATTTGAATGCTCATGCTAAGTTGCTAATGCTAGCGATCTAATGCTAGTGCTAATATCTGGTCATTTTCATACTGTTCGTGTCCTCTTTGCTGGAAATAAGAGATCAGATGCCTTTAAAGCTTAAACCTTCATGGGAATATGAGATTAAATGGAATGAAAGCTTAACTCTTCTAGTATATATGAAAATACAGCATTGTTAAAGTTTGAATGCTAATGTTAGCGATCTTATGCTACTGCTAATATCTGGTTATTGTCATACTGTATGTGTCCTCTATGTTGGAAATGAGAGATCAGATGGAATTAAAGCATAACCCTTCATGGGAATATGAGATTAAATGGCATTAAAGCTTAACCCTGCTTGTACATATGCAAATACAGCAATGTTAAAGTTTGAATGCTAAAGCTAACTTGCTTATGCTAGCGATCTAATGCTAGTGCTAATATCTGGTCATTTTCATACTGTTCGTGTCCTCTATGATGGAAATACGAGATCAGCTGCCTTTTAAAGCATATCCCTTCATGGCAATATGAGATTAAATGGCATTAAAGCTTAACCCTTCTCGTATATATGCAAATACAGCACTGTTTAATTTGAATGCTAATGCTAACTTGCTAATGCTAGCGATCTAATGCTAGTGCTAATATCTGGTCATTTTCATACTGTACGTGTCCTCTATGATGGAAATTAGAGATCAGATGGCATTAAAGCATAACCCATCTTGGTAATATGAGATTAAATGGCATTGAAGTTTAACTCTTCTTGTATATATGCAAATACAGCAATGTCAAATTTGAATGCTAATGCATACTTGCTAATGCTAGCGATCTAATGCTAGTGCTAATATCTGGTCATTTTCATACTGTACATGTCTTCTATAATTGAAATAAGAGATCACATGGCATTAAAGCATAACCCTTCATGGGAATAAGAGATTAGATGCCATTAAAGCTTAACCCTTCTTGTAAATATGCAAATACAGTCATGTTAAAGTTTGAATGCTAATGCTACCGATCTGATGCTACTGCTAATATCTGGTCATTGTCATACTGTATGTGTCCTCTATGATGGAAATAAGAGATCAGATGGCATTAAAGCATATCCCTTCATGGCAATTTGAGATTTAATGGCATTAAAGCTTCCCCCTTCTTGTACATATGCAAAAACAGCAATGATAAAGTTTGAATGCCAATGCGAACTTGCTAATGCTAGCGACCTAATGCTAGTGCTAATATCTGGTCATTTTCATACTGTTACGTGTCCTCTATGATGGAAATAAGAGATCAGATGCCTTTAAAAGCAGAACCCTTCATGGGAATATGAGATTAAATGGCATTAAAGCTAACCCTTCTAGTATATATGCAAATACAGCACTGTTAAAGTTTGAATGCTAATGCTAACTTGCTAATGCTAGCGATCTAATGCTAGTGCTAATATCTGGTCAATTTCATACTGTATGTGTCTCGATGATGGAAATAAGAGATCAGATGGCATTATAAGCGTAACCCATCTTGGGAATATTATATTAAATGGCATTAAAGCTTTAACTCTTCTTGTATATATATGCAAATACAGCAATGTTAAATTTGAATGCTAATGCATACTTGCTAATGCTAGCGATCTAATGCTAGTGCTAATATCTGGTCATTTTCATACTGTACGTGTCCTCTATAATTGAAATAAGAGATCATATTGCATTAAAGCATAACCCTTCATGGGAATATGAGATTAGATGCCATTAAAGCTTAACCCATCTTGTAAATAAGCAAATACAGTCATGTTAAAGTTTGAATGCTAATGCTCCCGATCTGATGCTAGTGCTAATATCTGGTCTTTGTCATACTTTATGTGTCCTCTATGATGGAAATAAGAGATCACATGGCATTAAAGCATAACCCTTCTTGGGAATATGAGATTAGATGCCATTAAAGCTTAACCCATCTTGTAAATAAGCAAATACAGTCATGTTAAAGTTTGAATGCTAAGGCTACCGATCTGATTCTAGTGCTAATATCTGGTCTTTGTCATACTGTACGTGTCCTCTATGATGGAAATAAGAAATCAAATGGCAAAAGCATAACCCTTCGTGGGTATATGAGATTAAATGGCATTAAAACCTAACGGTTCTTGTATATAAGCAAATACAGCAATGTTAAAATTTGAATGCGAATGCTAACTTGCTAATGCTAGCGATCTAATGCTAGTGCTAATATCTGGTCATTTTCATACTGTACGTGTCCTCTATGATGGAAATAAGAGATCACATGGCATTAAAGCATAACCCTTCATGGGAATATGAGATTAGATGCCAGAAAAGCTTAACCCTTCTTGTAAATATGCAAATACAGTCATTTTTAAACTTTGAATGCTAATGCTAACGATCTAATGGTCGTGCTAATATCTGGTCATTGTCATACTTTATCTGGCCTCTATGATGGAAATTAGAGATCAGATGGCATTAATGCATAACCCTTCATGGCAATTTGAGATTAAATGGCATTAAAAGCTTAACCCTTCTAGAATATATGCAAATACAGCAATGTTAAAGTTTGAATGCTAATGCTAACTTGCTAATGCTACCGATCTAATACTAGTGCTAATATCTGGTCATTTTCATACTGTACTTGTCCTCTAAGATGGAAATAAGAGATCACATGGCATTAAAGCATAACCCTTCATGGCAATATGAGATTAAATGTCATTAAAGCTCAACCCTTCTAGTATATATGCAAATACAGCACTGTTAAATTTGAATGCTAATGCTAACTTGCTAAAGTTTGAATGCTAATAATATCTGGTCATTTTCATACTGTTCGTGTCCTCTTTGCTGGAAATAAGAGATCAGATGCCTTTAAAGCATAACCCTTCATGGGAATATGAGATTAAATGGAATGAAAGCTAATCTTCTAGTATATATGAAAATACAGCATTGTTAAAGTTTGAATGCTAATGTTATGCGATTTTATGCTACTGCTAATATCTGGTCATTGTCATATGTATGTGTCCTCTATGTTGGAAATGAGAGATCAGATGGAATTAAAGCATAACCCTTCATGGGAATATGAGATTAAATGGCATTAAAGCTTAACCCTGCTTGTACATATGCAAATACAGCAATGTTAAAGTTTGAATGCTAATGCTAACTTGCTAATGCTAGCGATCTAATGCTAGTGCTAATATCTGGTCATTTTCATACTGTTCGTGTCCTCTATGATGGAAATACGAGATCAGCTGCCTTTTAAAGCATAACCCTTCATGGGAATATGAGATTAGATGCCATTAAAGCTTAACCCATCTTGTAAATAAGCAAATACAGTCATGTTAAAGTTTGAATGCTAATGCTACCGATCTGATGCTAGTGCTAATATCTGGTTTTTTTCATACTGTTATGTTTCCTCTATGATGGAAATAAGAGATCACATGGCATTAAAGCATAACCCTTCTTGGGAATATGAGATTAGATGCCATTAAAGCTTAACCCATCTTGTAAATAAGCAAATACAGTCATGTTAAAGTTTGAATGCTAATGCTACCGATCTGATGCTAGTGCTAATATCTGGTCTTTGTCATACTTTATGTTTCCTCGATGATGGAAATAAGAGATCACATGGCATTAAAGCATTACCCTTCTTGGGAATATGAGATTAGATGCCATTAAAGCTTAACCCATCTTGTAAATAAGCAAATACAGTCATGTTAAAGTTTGAATGCTAAGGCTACCGATCTGATGCTAGTGCTAATATCTGGTCTTTGTCATACTGTACGTGTCCTCTATGATGGAAATAAGAAATCAAATGGCAAAAGCATAACCCTTCGTGGGTATATGAGATTAAATGGCATTAAAACCTAACGGTTCTTGTATATAAGCAAATACAGCAATGTTAAAATTTGAATGCTAATGCTAACTTGCTAATGCTAGCGATCTAATGCTAGTGCTTATATCTGGTCATTTTCATACTGTACGTGTCCTCTATGATGGAAATAAGAGATCACATGCCATTAAAGCATAACCCTTCATTGGAATATGAGATTAGATGCCAGAAAAGCTTAACCCTTCTTGTAAATATGCAAATACAGTCATTTAGAACTTTGAATGCTAACGCTAACGATCTAATGGTCGTGCTAATATCTGGTCATTGTCATACTGTATCTGGCCTCTATGATGGAAATTAGAGATCAGATGGCATTAAAGCATAACCCTTTATGGCAATGTGAGATTAAATGGCATTAAAGCTTAACCCGTCTAGAATATATGCAAATACAGCAATGTTAAAGTTTGAATGCTAATGCTAACTTGCTAATGCTACCGATCTAATACTAGTGCTAATATCTGGTCATTCTCATACTGTATGTGTCCTCTATGATGGAAATAAGAGATAAGATGGCATTAAAGCATAAGCCATCATGGCAATATGAAATTAAATGGCATTTAAGCTTAACCCTTCATGTACATATGCAAATACAGTCATTTTAAAGTTTGAAAGCTAATGCTAGCGATCTAATGCTAGTGCTAATAACTGGTCATTTTCATACTTGTCGTGTCCTCTATGATGGAAATAAGAGATCAGATGCCTTTAAAGCATAACCCTTCATGGGAATATGAGATTAAATGGCATTAAAGTTTTACCCTTCCAGTATATATGCCAATACAGCAATGTTAAAGTTTGAATGCTAATGCTAGCGATCTAATGCTAGTGCTAATATCTAGTCATTGTCATACTGTATGTGTCCTCTATGATGGAAATGAGAGATCAGATGGCATTAAAGCATAACCCTTTATGGGATTATGAGATTAAATGGGATTAAAGCTTCACCCTTCTTGTACATATGCAATTACAGCAATGTTAAAGTTTGAATGCTAATGCTAACTTGCTAATGCTAGCGATCTAATGCTAGTCCTAATATCTAGTCATTGTCATACTGTATGTGTCCTCTATGATGAAAATTAGAGATCAGTTGGCATTAAAGCATAACCCTTCATCAGAATATGACATTAAATGGCATTAAAGCTTCACCCTTCTTGTACATATGCAAATACTGAAATGTTAAAGTTTGAATGCCAATGCTAACTTGCTAATGCTAGTGATCTAATGCTAGTGCTAATATCTGGTCATTTTCATACTGTACGTATCCTCTATGATGAAAATAAGAGATCACATGCCATTAAAGCATAACCCTTCATGTGAATATGAGATTAGATGCCACTAAAGCTTAACCCTTCTTGTAAATATGCAAATACAGTCATTTTAAAGTTTGAATGCTAATGCTAGCTATCTAATGCTAGTGCTAATATCTGGTCATTGTCATACTGTATGTGTCCTTTATGATGGAAATAAGAGATCAGATGGGATGGCATTAAAGCATAACCCTTCATGGGAATATGAGATTAAATGGCATTAAAGCTTAACCCTTCTTGTACATATGCAAAAACAGCAATGTTAAAGTTTGAATGCCAATGCCAACTTGCTAATGCTAGCGATCTAATGCTAGTGCTAATATCTGGTCATTTTCATACTGTACGTGTCTTCTATGATGGAAATAAGAGATCACATGGCATTATAGCATAACCCTTAATGGGAATATGAGATTAAATGGCATTAAAGCTTAACCCTTCTTGTACAAATAAAAATACAGCAATGTTAAAGTTTGAATGCTAATGCTAACTTGATAATGCTAGCGATCTAATGCTAGTGCTAATATCTGGTCATTTTTAAAGCATACTGTTACGTTAAATGTCCTCTATGATGGAAATAAGAGATCAGATGCCTTTAAAGCATAACCCTTCATGGCAATATGAGATTAAATGGCATTAAAGCTAACCTGCACTGTTAAAGTTTGAATGCTAATTGTAATATCTGGTCATTTTCAAATAAGAGATCATATGGCAAAAGCATAACCCATCTTGCAGCATGTTAAATGGCATTTGAATGCAAATAAGCAATGTCAAATTTGAATGCTAATACATACTTGCTAATGCTAGCGATCTAATGCTAGTGCTAATATCTGGTCATTTTCATACTGTACGTGTCTTCTATAATGGAAATAAGAGATCATATGGCATTAAAGCATAACCCATCTTGGTAGTATGAGATTAAATGGCATTGAAGTTTAACTCTTCTTGTATATATGCAAATACAGCAATGTCAAATTTGAATGCTAATGCATACTTGCTAATACTAGCGATCTAATGCTAGTGCTAATATCTGGACATTTTCATACTGTTCTTGTCCTCTATGATGGAAATAAGAGATCAGATGCCTTTAAAGCATAACCCTTCATGGGAATATGAGATTAAATGGCATTAAAGCTTAACCCTTTTTAGTATACATGAAAATACAGCAATGTTAAAGTTTGAATGCTTATGTTAGCGATCTTATGCTAGTGCTGATATCTGGTCATTGTCATACTCTATGTGTCCTCTATGATGGAAATGAGAGATCAGATGGCATTAAAGCATAACCCTTGATGGGAATATGAGATTAAATGGCATTAAAGCTTAACCCTTCTTGTACATAGGCAAATACAGCAATGTTAAAGTTTGAATGCCAATGCTAACTTGCTAATGCTGGCGATCTAATGCTAGTGCTAATATCTGGTCATTTTCATACTGTTCGTGTCATCTATGACGGAAATACGACATCAGATGCCTTTAAAGCATAACCCTTCATGGCAGTATGAGATTAAATGGCATTAAAGCCTATCCGTTCTTGTATATAAGCAAATACAGCAATGTTAAAATTTGAATGCTAATGCTAACTTGCTAATGCTAGCGATCTAATGCTAGTGCTAATATCTGGTCATTTTCATACTGTACGTGTCCTCTATGATGGAAATAAGAGATCAGATGGCATTAAAGCGTAACCCATCTTGGGAATATGAGATTAAATGGCATTAATGCTTAACTCATCTTGTATATAAGCAAATACAGCAATGTTAAATTTGAATGCTAATGCATACTTGCTAATGCTAGCGATCTAATGCTAGTGCTAATATCCTGTCATTTTCATACTGTACGTGTCCTCTATAATTGAAATAAGAGATCACATGGCATTAAAGCATAACCCTTCATGGGAATATGAGATTAAATGGCATTAAAGCCTATCCGTTCTTGTATATAAGAAAATTCAGCATTGTTAAAATTTGAATGCTAATGCTAACTTGCTAATGCTAGCGATCTAATGCTAGTGCTAATATCTGGTCATTTTCATACTGTACGTGTCCTCTAAGATGGAAATAAGAGATCACATGTCATCAAAACATAACTCTTCATGGCAATGTGAGATTAAATGCCATTAAAGCTTAACCCTTCTTGAAAATATACAAATACAGCAATGTTAAAGTTTGAATGCTAATGCTAACTTGCTAATGCTAGCGATCTAATGCTAGTGCTAATATCTGGTCATTTTCAAACTGTTCGTTTCCTCTATGATGGAAATAAGAGATCAGATTCCTTTAAAGCATAACCCTTCATGGGAATATGAAATTAAATGCCATTAAAGCATAACCCTTCTAGTATACATGCAAATACAGCAATGTTAAAGTTTGAATGCCACTGCTTACTTGCTAATGCTAGCGATCTAATGCTAGTCCTAATATCTGGCCATTGTCATACTGTAGGTGTCCTCTATGATGGAAATAAGAGATCAGATGGCATTAAAGCATAACCCTTCTTGGGAATATGAGATTAAATGGCATTAAAGCTTAACCCTTCTTGTACACATGCAAATACAGAAATGTTAAAGTTTGAATGCTAATGCTAACTTGCTAATACTAACGTTCTAATGCTAGTGCTAATATCTGTTCATTGTCATACTGTATGTGTCCTCTTTGATGGTAATAAGAGATCAGATGCCATTAAAGCATAACCCTTCATGGCAATATGAGATTAAAATGTCATTAAAGCTTAACCCTTCTGGTATATATGCAAATACAGCACTGTTTAATTTGAATGCTAATGCTAACTTGCTAATGCTAGCGATCTAATGCTAGTGCTAATATCTGGTCATTTTCATACTGTACGTGTCCTCTATGATGGAAATAAAAAGATCAGATGGCATTAAAGCATAACCCTTCGTGGAATATGAGATTAAATGCCATTAAAGCTTAACCCTTCTTGTATAAAAGCAAATACAGCAATGTTAAAGTTTAAATGCTAATGCAAACTTACTAATGCTAGTGATCTAATGCTAGTGCTAATATCTGGTCATTTTCATACTGTTCGTGTCCTCTTTGCTGGAAATAAGAGATCAGATGCCTTTAAAGCATAACCCTTAATGGGAATATGAGATTAAATGGAATGAAAGCTTAACTCTTCTAGTATATATGAAAATACAGCATTGTTAACGTTTGAATGCTAATGTTAGCGATCTTATGCTACTGCTAATATCTGGTCATTGTCATAATGTTTGTGTCCTCTATGATGGAAATGAGAGATCAGATGGAATTAAAGCATAACCCTTCATGGGAATATGAGATTAAATGCCATTAAAGCTTAACCCTTCTCGTATATATGCAAATACAGCACTGTTAAAGTTTGAATGCTAATGCTAACTTGCAAATGCTAGCGATCTAATGCTAGTGCTAATATCTGGTCATTTTCATACTGTTCGTGTCCTCTATGATGGAAATACGAGATCAGATGCCTTTAAAGCATAACCCTTCATGGCAATATGAGATTAAATGGCATTAAAGCATAACCCTTCTCGTATATATGCAAATACAGCACTGTTTAAGTTTGAATGCTAATGCTAACTTGCTAATTCTAGCGATCTAATGCTAGTGCTAATATCTGGTTATTTTCATACTGTACGTGTCCTCTATGATGGAAATAAGAGATCAATTTGGCATTAAAGCATAACCCATCTTGGTAATATGAGATTAAATGGCATTGAAGTTTAACTCTTCTTGTATATATGCAAATACAGCAATGTCAAATTTGAATGCTAATGCATACTTGCTAATGCTAGCGATCTAATGCTAGTGCTAATATCTGGTCATTTTCATACTGTACGTGTCTTCGATAATTGAAATAAAAGATCACATGGCATTTAAGCATAACCCTTCATGGGAATAAGAGATTAGATGCCATTAAAGCTTAACCCTTCTTGTAAATATGTAAATACAGTCATGTTAAAGTTTGAATGCGAATGCTACCGATCTGATGCTAGTGCTAATATCTGGTCATTGTCATACTGTATGTGTCCTCTATGATGGAAATAAGAGATCAGATGGCATTAAAGCATATCCCTTCATGGCAATTTGAGATTTAATGGCATTAAAGCTTCACCCTTCTTGTACATAGGCAAATACAGCAATGATAAAGTTTGAATGCCAATGCGAACTTGCTAATGCTAGCGATCTAATGCTAGTGCTAATATCTGGTCATTTTCATTCTGTTCGTGTCCTCTATGATGGAAATAAGAGATCAGATGACTTTAAAGCATAACCCTTCATGGGAATATGTGATTAAATGGCTTTAAAGCTTAACCCTTCTAGTATATATGAAAATACAGCAATGTTAAAGTTTGAATGCTAATGTTAGCGATCTTATGCTAGTGCTAATATCTGGTCATTGTCATACTGTATGTGTCCTCTCTGATGGAAATGAGAGATCAGATGGCATTAAAGCATTACCCTTCATGGGAATATGAGATTAAATGGCATTAAAGCTTAACCCTTCTTGTACATATGCAAATACAGCAATGTTAAAGTTTGAATGCTAATGCTAACTTGCTAATGCTTGCGATCTAATGCTAGTGCTAATATCTGGTCAATTTCATACTGTATGTGTCCTCGATGATGGAAATAAGAGATCAGATGGCATTATAGCGTAACCCATCTTGGGAATATGATATTAAATGGCATTAAAGCTTAACCCTTCTTGTTTATATGCAAATACAGCAATGTTAAATTTGAATGCTAATGCATACTTGCTAATGCTAGCGATCTAATGCTAGTGCTAATATCTGGTCATTTTCATACTGTACGTGTCCTCTATAATTGAAATAAGAGATCACATGGCATTAAAGCATAACCCTTCATGGGAATATGAGATTAGATGCCATTAAAGCTTAACCCATCTTGTAAATAAGCAAATACAGTCATGTTAAAGTTTGAATGCTAATGCTACCGATCTGATGCTAGTGCTAATATCTGGTCTTTGTCATACTGTATGTGTCCTCTATGATGGAAATAAGAGATCACATGGCATTAAAGCATAACCCTTTCTTGGGAATATGAGAATAGATGCCATTAAAGCTTAACCCATCTTGTAAATAAGCAAATACAGTCATGTTAAAGTTTGAATGCTAATGCTCCCGATCTGATGCTCGTGCTAATATCTGGTCTTTGTCATACTGTACGTGTCCTCTATGATGGAAATAAGAAATCAAATGGCAAAAGCATAACCCTTCTTGGGTATATGAGATTAAATGGCATTAAAACTTAACGGTTCTTGTATAGAAGCAAATACAGCAATGTTAAAATTTGAATGCTAATGCTAACTTGCTAATGCTAGCGATCTAATGCTAGTGCTAATATCTGGTCATTTTCATACTGTACGTGTCCTCTATGATGGAAATAAGAGATCACATGGCATTAAAGCATAACCCTTCATGGGAATATGGGATTAGATGCCAGAAAAGCTTAACACTTATTGTAAATATGCAAATACAGTCATTTTAAACTTTGAATGCTAATGCTAACGATCTAATGGTCGTGCTAATATCTGGTCATTGTCATACTGTATCTGGCCTCTATGATGGAAATTAGAGATCAGATGGCATTAAAGCATAGCCCTTCATGGCAATGTGAGATTAAATGGCATTAAAGCTTAACCCGTCTCGAATTTATGCAAATACAGCAATGTTAAAGTTTGAATGCTAATGCTACCTTGCTAATGCTACCGATCTAATGCTAGTGCTAATATCTGGTCTTTCTCATACTGTATGTGTCCTCTATGATGGAAATAAGAGATAAGATGGCATTAAAGCATAAGCCATCATGGCAATATGAGATTAAATGGCATTTAAGCTTAACCCTTCATGTACATATGCAAATACAGTCATTTTAAAGTTTGAAAGCTAATGCTAGCGATCTAATGCTAGTGCTAATATCTGGTCATTTTCATACTTGTCGTGTCCTCTATGATGGAAATAAGAGATCAGATGCTTTTAAAGCATAACCCTTCCTGGGAATATGAGATTAAATGGCATTAAAGCTTAACCCTTCTAGTATATATGCAAATACAGCAATGTTAAAGTTTGAATGCTAATGCTAGCGATCTAATGCTAGTGCTAATATCTGGTCATTGTCATACTGTATGTGTCCTCTATGATGGAAATGAGAGATCAGATGGCATTAAAGCATAACCCTTTATGGGATGATGAGATTAAATGGGATTAAAGCTTAACCCTTCTAGTATATATGCAATTACAGCAATGTTAAAGTTTGAATGCTAATGCTAACTTGCTAATGCTAGCGATCTAATGCTAGTCCTAATATCTAGTCATTGTCATACTGTATGTGTCCTCTATGATGAAAATTAGAGATCAGTTGGCATTAAAGCATAACCCTTCATGGGAATATGAGATTAAATGGCATTAAAGCTTAACCCTTCTTGTACATATGCAAATACTGAAATGTTAAAGTTTGAATGCCAATGCTAACTTGCTAATGCTAGCGATCTAATGCTAGTGCTAATATCTGGTCATTTTCATACTGTACGTGTGGAAATAAGAGATCATGATAACCCTTCATGGAATATGAGAATAGATGCCATTAAAGCTTAACCCTTCTTGTAAATATGCAAATACAGTCATTTTAAAGTTTGAATGCAAATGCTAGCGATCTAATGCTAGTGCTAATATCTGGTCATTTTCATACTGTTCGTGTCCTCTATGATGGAAATACGAGATCAGATGCCTTTAAAGCATAACCCTTCATGGCAATATGAGATTAAATGGCATTAAAGCATAACCCTTCTCGCAAATACAGCACTGTTAAAGTTTGAATGCTAATGCTAACTTGCTAATGCTAGCGATCTAATGCTAGTGCTAATATCTGGTTATTTTCATACTGTACGTGTCCTCTATGATGGAAATAAGAGATCAATTTGGCATTAAAGCATAACCCATCTTGGTAATATGAGATTAAATGGCATTGAAGTTTAACTCTTCTTGTATATATGCAAATACAGCAATGTCAAATTTGAATGCTAATGCATACTTGCTAATGCTAGCGATCTAATGCTAGTGCTAATATCTGGTCATTTTCATACTGTACGTGTCTTCGATAATTGAAATAAGAGATCACATGGCATTTAAGCATAACCCTTCATGGGAATAAGAGATTAGATGCCATTAAAGCTTAACCCTTCTTGTAAATATGTAAATACAGTCATGTTAAAGTTTGAATGCTAATGCTACCGATCTGATGCTAGTGCTAATATCTGGTCATTGTCATACTGTATGTGTCCTCTATGATGGAAATAAGAGATCAGATGGCATTAAAGCATATCCCTTCATGGCAATTTGATATTTAATGGCATTAAAGCTTCACCCTTCTTGTACATAGGCAAATACAGCAATGATAAAGTTTGAATGCCAATGCGAACTTGCTAATGCTAGCGATCTAATGCTAGTGCTAATATCTGGTCATTTTCATTCTGTTCGTGTCCTCTATGATGGAAATAAGAGATCAGATGCCTTTAAAGCATAACCCTTCATGGGAATATGTGATTAAATGGCATTAAAGCTTAACCCTTCTATTATATATGAAATTACAGCAATGTTAGAGTTTGAATGCTAATGCTACCCATCTGATGCTAGTGCTAATATCTGGTCATTGTCATACTGTATGTGTCCTCTATGATGGAAATGAGAGATCAGATGGCAGTAAAGCATAACCCTTCATGGGAATATGAGATTAAATGGCATTAAAGCTTAACCCTTCTTGTACATATGCAAATACAGCAATGTTAAAGTTTGAATGCTAATGCTAAGTTGCTAATGCTAAAGCGATCTAATGCTAGTGCTAATATCTGGTCATTTTCATACTGTTCATGTCCTCTATGATGGAAATAAGAGATCAGATGCCTTTAAAGCATAACCCTTCATGGCAATATGAGATTAAATGGCATTAAAGCTTAACCCTTCTTGTATATATGCAAATACAGCAATGTTAAAGTTTGAATGCTAATGCTAACTTGCTAATGCTAGCGATCTAATGCTAGTGGTAATATCTGGTCATTTTCATACTGTATGTGTCCTCTATGATGGAAATAAGAGATCAGATGGCATTAAAGCGTAACCCATCTTGGGAATATGAGATTAGATGCCATTAAAGCTTAACCCTTCTTGTAAATATGCAAATACAGTCATGTTAAAGTTTGAATGCTAATGCTAGCTATCTAATGCTAGTGCTAATATCTGGTCATTTTCATACTGTTCGTGTCCTCTATGATGGAAATAAGAGATCAGATGGCATTAAAATATAACCCTTCATGGGAATATGAGATTAAAATGGAATTAAAGCTTAACCCTTCTTGTATATATGATGCAAATACAGCAATGTTAAAGTTTGAATGCTAATGCTAACTTGCTAATGCTAGCGATCTAATGCTAGTGCCTAATATCTGGTCATTTTCATACTGTATGTGTCCAATGTTAAAAGTTTGAATGCTAATCTATGATGGAAATGTGTCCTCTATGATGGAAATAAGAGATCAGATGGCATTAAAGCATAACCCTTCATGGGAATATGAGATTAGATGCCATTAAAGCTTAACCCTTCTTGTAAATATGCAAATACAGTCATTTTAAAGTTTGAATGCTAATGCTAGCGATCTAATGCTAGTGCTAATATCTGGTCATTTTCATACTGTATGTGTCCTTTATGATGGAAATAAGAGATCAGATGGCATTAAAGCATAACCCTTCATGGGAATATGAGATTAAATGGCATTAAAGCTTAACCCTTCTTGTACATATGCAAAAACAGCAATGTTAAAGTTTGAATGCCAATGCCAACTTGCTAATGCTAGCGATCTAATGCTAGTGCTAATATCTGGTCATTTTCATACTGTATGTGTCCTCTATGATGGAAATAAGAGATCAAATGGCATTAAAGCATAACCCTTCATGGGAATATGAGATTAGATGCCATTAAAGCTTAACCCTTCTTGTAAATATGCAAATACAGTCATTTTAAAGTTTGAATGCTAATGCTAGCGATCTAATGCTAGTGCTAATATCTGGTCATTGTCATACTGTATGTGTCCTCTATGATGGAAATAAGAGATCAGATGCCTTTAAAGCATAACCCTTCATGGGAATATGAGATTAAATGGCATTAAAGCTTAACCCTTCTTGTATATATGAAAATACAGCAATGTTAAAGTTTGAATGCTAATGCTAACTTGCTAATGATCTATCTAATGCTAGTTCTAATATCAGGTCATTGTCATACTGTATGTGTCCTCTATGATGGAAATGAGAGATCAGATGGCATTAAAGCATAACCCTTCATGGGAATATGAGATTAAATGGCATTAAAGCTTTACCCTTCTTGTACATATGCAAATACAGCAATGTTAAAGTTTGAATGCTAATGCTAACTTGCTAATGCTAGCGATCTAATGCTAGTGGTAATATCTGGTCATTTTCATACTGTTCGTGTCCTCTATGATGGAAATAAGAGATCAGATGCCTTTAAAGCATAACCCTTCATGGCAATATGAGATTAAATGGCATTAAAGCTTAACCCTTCTTGTACATATGCAAATACAGCACTGTTAAAGTTTGAATGCTAATGCTAACTTGCTAATGCTAGCGATCTAATGCTAGTGGTAATATCTGCTCATTTTCATACTGTACCTGTCCTCTATGATGGAAATAAGAGATCAGATGGCATTAAAGCATAACCCTTCATGGGAATATGAGATTTTATGGCATTAAAGCTTAACCCTTCTTGTATTTATGCAAATACAGCACTGTTAAATTTGAATGCTAATGCTAACTTGCTAATGCTAGCGATCTAATGCTAGTGCTAATATCTGGTCATTTTCATACTGTACGTGTCCTCTATAATGGAAAAAAGAGATCAGATGCCTTTAAAGCATAACCCTTCATGGGAATATGATATTAAATGACATTAAAGCCTAACCGTTCTTGTATATAAGCAAATACAGCAATGTTTAAATTTGAATGCTAATGCTAACTTGCTAATGCTAGCGATCTAATGCTAGTGCTAATATCTGGTCATTTTCATACTGTACGTGTCCTCTATGATGGAAATAAGAGATCAGATGGCATTAAAGCATAACCCTTCATGGCAATATGAGATTCAATTGCATTAAAGCTTAACCCATCTGGTATATATGCAAATACAGCACTGTTATAATTTGAATGCTAATGCTAACTTGCTAATGCTAGCGATCTAATGCTAGTGCTAATATCTGGTCATTTTCATACTGTATGTGTCCTCTATGATGGAAATAAGAGATCAGATGGCATTAAAGCATAACCCTTCATGGGAATATGAGATTAGATGCCATTAAAGCTTAACCCTTCTTGTAAATATGCAAATACAGTCATGTTAAAGTTTGAATGCTAATGCTACCGATCTAATGCTAGTGATAATATCTGGTCATTGTCATACTGTATGTGTCCTCTATGATGGAAATAAGAGATCAGATGCCTTTAAAGCATAACCCTTCATGGGAATATGAGATTAAATGGCATTAAAGCTTAACCATTCTTGTATATATGCAAATACAGCAATGTTAAAGTTTGAATGCTAATGCTAACTTGCTAATGCTAGCGATCTAATGCTAGTGCTAATATCTTGTCATTTTCATACTGTATGTGTCCTCTATGATGGAAATAAGAGATCAGATGCCATTAAAGCATAACCCTTCATGGGAATATGAGATTAAATGGCATTAAAGCTTAACCCTTCTTGTAAATATGCAAATACAGTCATGTTAAAGTTTGAATGCTAATGATAGCGAACTAATGCTAGTGCTAATATCTGTTCATTTTCATACTGTATGTGTCCTCTTTGATGGAAATAAAAGATCAGATGCCATTAAAAGCATAACCCTTCATGGGAATATGAGATTAAATGGCATTAAAGCTTAACCCTTCTTGTATATATACAAATACAGCAATGTTAAAGTATGAATGCTAATGCTAACTTGCTAATGCTAGCGATCTAATGCTAGTGCTAATATCTGTTCATTTTCATACTGTATGTGTCCTCTATGATGGAAATAAGAGATCAGATGGCATTAAAGCATAACCCTTCATGGCACTGAGATTAAATTGTCATTAAATCTTTAACACTTCTAGTATATATGCAAATACAGCACTGTTAAATTTGAATGCTAATGCTAACTTGCTAATGCTAGCGATCTAATGCTAGTGCTAATATCTGGTCATTTTCATACTATACGTGTCCTCTATGATGGAAATAAGAGATCAGATGGCATTAAAGCATAACCCTTCATGGGAATATGAGATTAAATGGCATTAAAGCTTAACCCTTCTTGTATATAAGGCAAATACAGCAATGTTAAAGTTTGAATGCTAATGCTAACTTGCTAATGCTAGCGATCTAATGCTAGTGCTAATATCTGGTCATTTTCATACTGTACGTGTCCTCTATGATGGAAATAAGAGATCAGATGGCATTAAAGCATAACCCTTCATGGGAATATGAGATTAGATGCCATTAAAGCTTAACCCTTCTTGTAAATATGCAAATACAGTCATTTTAAAGTTTGACTAATTAATGCTAGCGATCTAATGCTAGTGCTATTATCTGGTCATTGTCATAATGTATGTGTCCTCTATGATGGAAATAAGAGATCAGATGGCATTAAAGCATAACCCTTCATGGGAATATGAGATTAAATGGCATTAAAGCTTAACCCTTCTTGTATATATGCAAAAACAGCAATGTTAAAAGTTTGAATGCCAATGTTAACTTGCTAATGCTAGCGATCTAATGCTAGTGCTAATATCTGGTCATTTTCATACTGTTCATGTCCTCTATGATGGAAATAAGAGATCAGATGCCTTTAAAGCATAACCCTTCATGGAAATATGAGATTAAATGGCATTAAAGCTTAACCCTTCTTGTATATATGAAAATACAGCTATGTTAAAGTTTGAATGCTAATATTAGCGATCTAATGCTAGTGCTAATATCTGGTCATTGTCATACTGTATGTGTCCTCTATGATGGAAATAAGAGATCAGATGGCATTAAATCATAACCCTTCATGGAAATATGAGATTAAATGGCATTAAAGTTTAACCCTTCTTGTATATATGCAAATACAGCAATGTTAAAGTTTGAATGCTAATGCTAACTTGCTAATGCTAGCGATCTAATGCTAGTGCTAATATCTGGTCATTTTCATACTGTACGTGTCCTCTATGATGGAAATAAGAGATCAGATGCCTTTAAAGCATAACCCTTCATGGAATATGAGATTAAATGGCATTAAAGCTTAACCCTTCTAGTATATATGCAAATACAGCACTGTTAAAGTTTGAATGCTAATGCTAACTTGCTAATGCTAGCGATCTAATGCTAGTGCTAATATCTGGTCATTGTCATACTGTATGTGTCCTCTATGATGGAAATAAGAGAGATCAGATGGCATTAAAACATAACCCTTCATGGGAATATGAGATTAAATGGCATTAAAGCTTAACCCTTCTTGTATATATACAAATACAGCAATGTTAAAGTTTGAATGCTAATGCATAACTTGCTAATGCTAGCGATCTAATGCTAGTGCTAATATCTGTTCATTTTCATACTGTATGTGTCCTCTATGATGGAAATAAAAGATCAGATGGCATTAAAGCATAACCCTTCATGGGAATATGAGATTAAATGGCATTAAAGCTTAACCCTTCTTGTATATATGCAAATACAGCAATTTTAAAGTTTGAATGCTAATGCTAACTTGCTAATGCTAGCGATCTAATGCTAGTGCTAATATCTGGTCATTTTCATACTGTATGTGTCCTCTATGATGGAAATAAGAGATCAGATGGCATTAAAGCATAACCCTTCATGGGGAATATGAGATTAAATGGCATTAAAGCTAACCTTCTTGTATATATGCAAATACAGCAATGTTAAATTTTGAATGCTAATGCTAACTTGATAATGCTATTCTAATGCTAGTGCTCATATATTTGGTCATTTTGGTAATAAGAGATCAGATGGCATTAAACCCTTCATGGATGGAAATAAGAGATCAGATGGCCTCTAGCATAACCCTTGTAATATGCAATAAGAGATTAATGCTTAAAGCATAACCCTTCTTGGAAATATTAGCTTAAATGGCAAATAAAATAAATAGCAATGTTTAAATTTGAATGCTAATGCATCTTGTGCTAACAATATCTGTTCATTTTCATACTGTATGTCCTCTATGATGGAAATAAGAGATCAGATGGCATTAAAGCATAACCCTTCATAATATGAGATTAAATGCCATTAAAGCTTTACCCTTTTCTTGTAAATATGCAAATACAATCAATTTAAGTTTGAATGCTAATGCTAATGCTAGTGCTAATATCTGGTCATTTTCATACTGTACAGGTCCTCTATGATGGAAATAAGATCAGATGGCATTAAAGCATAACCCTTCATGGGAATATGAGATTAAATGATTAAATGGCATTGCAAATACAGCAATGTTAAAGTTTAATGCATGCTATATGCTAGCGATCTAATGCTAGCAATATGATGGAAATAAGAGATCAGATGGCATTAAAGCATAACCCTTCATGGGAATTTGAATGCTTGTATATATATACAAATACAGCAATGTTAAAGTTTGAATGCTAATGCTAACTGCTAATTAGCTATCTGCTAGTGTAATTTTCATTCTCTAATGTACGAGATCCTCTATGATTAAAATAATAGATCAGATGGCATTAAAGCAAACCCTTCAGGTTTTAATGTTAAAGATTAAATGTGCATTAAAGCTTAACCCTTCTAATACATAGTGCAAATACAGCAATGGTCATTTACTGTTGCTGAATGCTAATGCTGGAAATTAGTTAGATCATATGCCATTTTTCAAGTTCATAACCCTGGAAATATGAGATCATGGCATTAAAGCTTAACCCTTCTAGATATGAGATTACAGCCATTAAAGCTTAACCCTTCTAATGTAGCTATAATTCTAGTCCTAATATACATTAAATGGAAATAAGAGATCAGATGGCATTAAAGTAACCCTTCATGAATATGAGAATAATGCAACTTGTTAAAGTTACAGCAATGGCTAAAATGAATGCTAATGCTAACTAATATCTGGATCAATTTTGCTAATATCTGGTCATTTTCATGTATGTGTCCTCTATGATGGAAATAAGATGATGGCATTAAAGCATAACCTCATGGCAATATGAGATTAAATGGCATTAAAAGCTTAACCCTTCTTGTACATATGCAAATACAGCAATGTTAAAGTTTGAATGCTAATGCTAGCTTTCTAATGCTAGTGCTAATATCCGGTCATTTTCATACTGTTCGTGTCCTCTATGATGGAAATAAGAGATCAGATGCCATTAAAGCATAACCCTTCATGGGAATATGAGATTAAATGGCATTAAAGCTTAACCCTTCTTGTATATATGCAAATACAGCAATGTTAAAGTTTGAATGCTAATGCTAACTTGCTAATGCTAGCGATCTAATGCTAGTGCTAATATCTGGTCATTTTCATACTGAATGTGTCCTCTATGATGGAAATAAGAGATCAGATGCCATTAAAGCATAACCCTTCATGGGAATATGAGATTAAATGGCATTAAAGCTTAACCTTCTTGTACATATGCAAATACAGCAATGTTAAAGTTTGAATGCTAATGCTAACTTGGTAATGCTAGCGATCTAATGCTAGTGCTAATATCTGGTCATTTTCATACTGTTCGTGGTCCTCTATGATGGAAATAAGAGATCAGATGCCATTAAAGCATAACCCTTCATGGGAATATGAGATTAAATGGCATTAAAGCTTAACCCTTCTTTGTATATATGCAAATACAGCAATGTTAAAGTTTGAATGCTAATGCTAACTTGGTAATGCTAGCGATCTAATGCTAGTGCTAATATCTGGTCATTTTCATACTGTATGTGTCCTCTATGATGGAAATAAGAGATCAGATGCCATTAAAGCATAACCCTTCATGGCAAATATGAGATTAAATGGCATTAAAGCTTAACCCTTCTTGTATATATGCAAATACAGCAATGTTAAAGTTTGAATGCTAATGCTAATTTGATAATAATCTAATGCTAGTGCTAATATCTGGTCATTTCATACTGTACAGGTCCTTATGATGGAAATAAGAGATCAGATGGCATTAAAAACCCTTCATGGGAATATGAGATTAAATGGCATTAAAGCTTAACCCTTCTTGTATATATGCAAATACAGCAATGTTAAATTTGAATGCTAATGCATACTTGGCTATTATCTAATGCTTGTGCTAATATCTGGTCATTTTCATACTGTTGTGTCCTCTATGATGGAAATAAGAGGTCAGATGGCATTAAAAGTATAACCCTTCATTGAATATGAGATTAAATGGCATTAAAGCTTAACCCTTCTTGTAACTATGCAAATACAGTCATGTTAAAGTTTGAATGCTAAACTGCTAATGCTAAGATCTAATGCTAGTGCTAATATCTGGTCATTTTGATACTGTATGTGTCCTCTATGATGGAAATAAGAGATCAGATGGCATTAAAGCATAACCCTTCATGGCAATATGAGATTAAATGGCATTAAAGCTTAACCTTCTAGTATATATACAAATACAGCAATGTTAAAGTTTGAATGCTAATGCTAACTTGCTAATGCTAGCGATCTAATGCTAGTGCTAATATCTGGTCATTTTCATACTGTATGACCTCTATGATGGAAATAAGAGATCAGATGGCATTAAAGCATAACCCTTCATGGCAATATGAGATTAAATGGCATTAAAGCTTAACCCTTCTTGTACATATACAAATACAGTCAATTTAAAGTTTGAATGCTAATGCTAACTTTCTAATGCTAGCGATCTAATGCTAGTGCTAATATCTGGTCATTTTCATACTGTATGTGTCCTCTATGATGGAAATAAGAGATCAGATGGCATTAAAAGCATAACCCTTCATGGGAATATGAGATTAAATGGCATTAAAGCTTAACCCTTCTTGTATATATGCAAATACAGCACTGTTAAAGTTTGAATGCTAATGCTAACTTGGTAATGCTAGCGATCTAATGCTAGTGCTAATATCTGGTCATTTTCATACTGTACGTGTCCCTCTATGATGGAAATAAGAGATCAGATGGCATTAAAGCATAACCCTTCATGGCAATTTGAGATTAAATGGCATTAAAGCTTAATCCTTCTTGTATATATATGTAAATTCAGCAATGTTAAAGTTTGAATGCTAATGCTAACTTGCTAATGCTAGCGATCTAATGCTAGTGCTAATATCTGGTCATTTTCATACTGTATGTGTCCTCTATGATGGAAATAAGAGATCAGATGGCATTAAAGCATAACCCTTCAGGGGAATATGAGATTAAATGCCATTAAAGCTTAACCCTTCTTGTATATATGCAAATACAGCAATGTTAAATTTGAATGCTAATGCTAACTTGCTAATGCTAGCGATCTAATGCTAGTGCTAATATCTGGTCATTTTCATACTGTACGTGTCCTCTATGATGGAAATAAGAGATCAGATGGCATTAAAGCATAACCCTTCATGGGAATATGAGATTAAATGGCATTAAAGCTTAACCCTTCTTGTATATATGCAAATACAGTACAGCAAAGTTTGAATGCTAATGCATAATGCTAGCGATCATGCTAGTGCTAATATCTGTCATTTTCATACTGTATGTGTCCTCTATGATGGAAATAAGAGATCAGATGGCATTAAAGCATAACCCTTCATGGGAATATGAGATTAAAATGGCATTAAAGCTTAACCCTTCTTGTATATATGCAAATACAGCAATGTTAAAGTTTGAATGCTAATGCTAACTTGGTAATGCTAGCGATCTAATGCTAGTGCTAATATCTGGTCATTTTCATACTGTTTGTGTCCTCTATGATGGAAATAAGAGATCAGATGGCATTAAAGCATAACCCTTCATGGCAATATGAGATTAAATGGCATTAAAGCTTAACCCTTCTAGTATATATGCAAATACAGCACTGTTAAAGTTTGAATGCTAATGCTAACTTGCTAATGCTAGCGATCTAATGCTAGTGCTAATATCTGGTCATTTTCATACTGTACCCGTCCTCTATGATGGAAATAAGAGATCAGATGGCATTAAAGCATAACCCTTCATGGGAATATGAGATTAAATGGCATTAATGCTTAACCCTTCTTGTACATATGCAAATACAGCAATGTTAAAGTTTGAATGCTAATGCTAACTTGCTAATGCTAGCTCTAATGCTAGTGCTAATATCTGGTCATTTTCATACTGTATGTGTCCTCTATGATGGAAATAAGAGATCAGATGGCATTAAAGCATAACCCTTCATCTGAATATGAGATTAAATGGCATTAAAGCTTAACCTTCTTGTAAATATGCAAATACAGAAATGTTAAAGTTTGAATGCTAATGCTTACTAATGCTAGATCTAATGCTAGTGCTAATATCTGGTCATTTTCATACTGTATCGTGTCCTCTATGATGGAAATAAGAGATCAGATGGCATTAAAGCATAACCCTTCATGGGAATATGAGATTAAATGGCATTAAAGCTTAACCCTTCTTGTATATAAACAAATACAGCAATGTTAAAAGTTTGAATGCTAATGCTTGCTAATGCTATATGATCTAATGCTAATGCTATATCTGGTCATTGTCATACTGTACATGTGTCCTCTTTGATGGAAATAAGAGATCAGATGGCATTAAAGCAAAACCCTTCATGGCAATATGAGATTAAATGGCATTAAAGCTTAACCCTTCTTGTATATATACAAATACAGCAATGTAAAGTTTGAATGCTAATGCTAACTTGATAATAATAGCGATCTAATGCTAGTGTTATATCTGGTCATTTTCATACTGTATGTGTCCTCTATGATGGAAATAAGAGATCAGATGGCATTAAAGCATAACCCTTCATGGAATATGAGATTAAATGGCATTAAAGCTTAACCCTTCTTGTATATATGCAAATACAGCAATGTTAAAGTTTGAATGCTAATGCTAACTTTAGTAATGCTAGCAATCTAATGCTAGTGCTAATATCTGGTCATTTTTATACTGTATGTGTCCTCTATGATGGAAATAAGAGATCAGATGGCATTAAAGCATAAACCTTCATGGGAATATGAGATTAAATGGCATTAAAAGCTTAACCCATCTTGTATATATGCAAATACAGCAATGTTAAAGTTTGAATGCTAATGCTAACTTGCTAATGCTATTGATCTAATGCTAGTGCTAATATCTGGTCATTTTCATACTGTACCTGTCCTCTATGATGGAAATAAGAGATCAGATAGCATTAAAGCATAACCCTTCATGGGAATATGAGATTAAATGGCATTAAAGCTTAACCCTTCTTGTAAATATGCAAATACAGTCATGTTAAAGTTTGAATGCTAATGCTAGCGATCTAATGCTAGTGCTAATATCTGGTCATTGTCATACTGTATGTGTCCTTTATGATGGAAATAAGAGATCAGATGGCATTAAAGCATAACCCTTCATGGGAATATGAGATTAAATGGCATTAAAGCTTAATCCTTCTAGTATATATGAAAAATACAGCAATGTTAAAGTTTGAATGCTAATGCTAGCTTGCTAATGCTAGCGATCTAATGCTAGTGCTAATATCTGGTCATTTTCATACTGTTCGTGTCCTCTATGATGGAAATAAGAGATCAGATGGCATTAAAGCATAACCCTTCATGGGAATATGAGATTAAATGGCATTAAAGCTTAACCCTTCTTGTATATATGCAAATACAGCAATGTTAAAGTTTGAATGCTAATGCTTGCTAATGCTAGATCTAATGCTAGTGCTAATATCTGGTCATTTTCATACTGTTCGTGTCCTCTATGATGGAAATAAGAGATCAGATGGCATTAAAGCATAACCCTTCATGGGAATATGAGATTAAATGGCATTAAAGCTTAACCCTTCATTGTATATATGCAAAAACAGCAATGTTAAAGTTTGAATGCTAATGCTAACTTGCTAATGCTAGCGATCTAATGCTAGTGCTAATATCTGGTCATTTTCATACTGTACGTGTCCTCTATGATGGAAATAAGAGATCAGATGGCATTAAAGCATAACCCTTCATGGGAATATGAGATTAAATGGCATTAAAGCTTAACCCTTCTAGTAAATATGCAAATACAGTCATGTTAAAGTTTGAATGCTAATGCTAACTTGCTAATGCTAGCGATCTAATGCTAGTCCTAATATCTGGTCATTGTCATACTGTATGTGTCCTCTATGATGGAAATAAGAGATCAGATGGCATTAAAGCATAACCCTTCATGGGAATATGAGATTAAATGGTATTAAAGCTTAACCCTTCTTGTACACATGCAAATACAGAAATGTTAAAGTTTGAATGCTAATGCTAGCGATCTAATGCTAGTGGTAATATAGGGTCATTTTCATACTGTTCGTGTACTCTATGATGGAAATTAGAGATCAGATGGCATTAAAGCATAACCCTTCTTGGGAATATGAGATTTTATGGCATTAAAGCTTAACCCTTCTTGTAAATATGCAAATACAGTCATGTTAAAGTTTGAATGCTAATGCTAGCGATCTTATGCTAGTGCTAATATCTGTTCATTGTCATACTGTATGTGTCCTCTTTGATGGAAATAAGAGATCAGATGGCATTAAAGCATAACCCTTCATGGCAATATGAGATTAAATGTCATTAAAATCTTAACCCTTCTAGTATATATGCAAATACAGCACTGTTAAATTTGAATGCTAATGCTAACTTGCTAATGCTAGCGATCTAATGCTAATGCTAATAACTGGTCATTTTAATACTGTATGTGTCCTCTATGATAGAAATAAGAGATCAGATGGCATTAAAGCATAACCCTTCATGGCAATATGAGATTAAATGTCATTAAATCTTAACCCTTCTAGTATATATGCAAATACAGCACTGTTAAATTTGAATGCTAATGCTAACTTGCTAATGCTAGCGATCTAATGCTAGTGCTAATATCTGGTCATTTTAATTCTGTATGTGTCCTCTATGATAGAAATAAGAGATCAGATGGCATTAAAGCATAACCCTTCGTGGGAATATGAGATTAAATGGCATTAAAGCTTAACCCTTCTTGTATATAAGCAAATACAGCAATGTTAAAGGTTGAATGCTAATGCTAACTTGCTAATGCTAGCGATCTAATGCTAGTGCTAATATCTGGTCATTTTCATACTGTACGTGTCCTCTATGATGGAAATAAGAGATCACATGGCATTAAAGCATAACCCTCTTGGGAATATGAGATTAGATGCCATTAAAGCTTAACCCTTCTTGTAAATATGCAAATACAGTCATTTTAAAGTTTGAATGCTAATGCTAGCGATCTAATTCTAGTGCTAATACTGGTCATTGTCATACTCTATGTGTCCTCTATGATGGAAATAAGAGATCAGATGCCATTAAAGCATAACCCTTCATGGGAATATGAGATTAAATGTCATTAAAGCTTAACCCTGCTTGTACATATGCAAAAACAGCAATGTTATAGTTTGAATGCCAATGCTAACTTGCTAATGCTAGCGATCTAATGCTAGTGCTAATATCTGGACATTTTCATACTGTTCTTGTCCTCTATGATGGAAATAAGAGATCAGATGCCTTTAAAGCATAACCCTTCATGGGAATATGAGATTAAATGGCAATAAAGCTTAACCCTTCTAGTATACATGAAAATACAGCAATGTTAAAGTTTGAATGCTAATGTTAGCGATCTTATGCTAGTGCTGATATCTGGTCATTGTCATACTCTGTGTCCTCTATGATGGAAATGAGAGATCAGATGGCATTAAAGCATAACCCTTCATGGGAATATGAGATTAAATGGCATTAAAGCTTAACCCTTCTTGTACATAGGCAAATACAGCAATGTTAAAGTTTGAATGCAAATGCTAACTTGCTAATGCTAGCGATCTAATGCTAGTGCTAATATCTGGTCATTTTCATACTGTTTGTGTCATCTATGACGGAAATACGACATCAGATGCCTTTAAAACATAACCCTTCATGGGAATATGAGATTAAATGGCATTAAAGCTTTACCCTTCTAGTATATATGCAAATACAGCACTGTTAAAATTTGAATGCTAATGCTAACTTGCTAATGCTCGCGATCTAATGCTAGTGCTAATATCTGGTCATTTTCATACTGTACGTGTCCTCTATGATGGAAATAAGAGATCAGATGGCATTAAAGCGTAACCCATCTTGGGAATATGAGATTAAATGGCATTAATGCTTAACTCGTCTTGTATATAAGCAAATACAGCAATGTTAAATTTGAATGCTAATGCATACTTGCTAATGCTAGCGATCTAATGCTAGTGCTAATATCTGGTCATTTTCATACTGTACGTGTCCTCTATAATTGAAATAAGTGATCACATGGCATTAAAGCATAACCCTTCATGGGAATATGAGATTAAATGGCATTAAAGCCTATCCATTCTTGTATATAAGCGAATACAGCAATGTTAAAATTTGAATGCTAATGCTAACTTGCTAATGCTAGCGATCTAATGCTAGTGCTAATATCTGGTCATTTTCATACTGTACGTGTCCTCTAAGATGGAAATAAGAGATCACATGTCATCAAAACATAACTCTTCATGGCGATGTGAGATTAAATGGCATTAAAACTTAACCCTTCTTGTATATATACAAATACAGCAATGTTAATGTTTGAATGCTAATGCTAACTTGCTAATGCTAGCGATCTAATGCTAGTGCTAATATCTGTTCATTTTCAAACTGTTCGTTTCCTCTATGATGGAAATAAGAGATCAGATGCCTTTAAAGCATAACCCTTCATGGGAATATGAAATTAAATGGCATTAAAGCATTACCCTTCTAGGATATATGCAAATACAGCAATGTTAAAGTTGGAATGCTACTGCTAACTTGCTAATGCTAGCGATCTAATGCTAGTCCTAATATTTGGCCATTGTCATACTGTAGGTGTCCTCTATGATGGAAATAAGAGATCAGATGGCATTAAAGCATAACCCTTCTTGGGAATATGAGATTAAATGGCATTAAAGCTTAACCCTTCTTGTACACATGCAAATACAGAAATTTTAAAGTTTGAATTCTAATGCTAACTTGCTAATGCTAGCGATCTAATGCTAGTGCTAATATATGGTCATTTTCATACTGTTCGTGTCCTCTATGATGGAAAGAAGAGATCAGATGCCATTAAAGCATAACCCTTCATGGCAATATGAGATTAAATGGCATTAAAGCTTAACCCTTCTTGTAAATATGCAAAAACAGTCATGTTAAAGTTTGAATGCTAATGCTAACTTGCTAATACTAGCGATCTAATGCTAGTGCTAATATCTGGTCATTTTGATACTGTATGTGTCCTCTATGATGGAAATAAGAGATCAGATGGCATTAAAGCATAACCCTTCATGGCAATATGAGATTAAATGTCATTAAAGCTTAACCCTTCTAGTATATATGCAAATACAGCACTGTTAAATTTGAATGCTAATGCTAACTTGCTAATGCTAGCGATCTAATGCTAGTGCTAATATCTGGTCATTTTCATACTGTACGTGTCCTCTATGATGGAAATAAGAGATCAGATGGCATTAAAGCATAACCCTTCGTGGGAATATGAGATTAAATGGCATTAAAGCTTACCCCTTCTTGTATAAAAGCAAATACAGCAATGTTAAATTTGAATGCTAATGCTAACTTGCTAATGCTAGTGATCTAATGCTAGTGCTAATATCTGGTCATTTTCATACTGTACTTGTCCTCTAAGATGGAAATAAGAGATCACATGGCATTAAAGCATAACCCTTCTTGGCAATATGAGATTAAATGTCATTAAAGCTCAACCCTTCTAGTATATATGCAAATACAGCACTGTTAAATTTGAATGCTAATGCTAACTTGCTATTGCTAGCGATCTAATGCTAGTGCTAATATCTGGTCATTTTCATACTGTTCTTGTCCTCTATGATGGAAATAAGAGATCAGATGCCTTTAAAGCATAACCCTTCATCGGAATATGAGATTAAATGGCATTAAAGCTTAACCCTTCTAGTATACATGAAAATACAGCAATGTTAAACTTTGAATGCTAATGTTAGCGATCTTATGCTAGTGCTGATATCTGGTCATTGTCATACTCTATGTGTCCTCTATGATGGAAATGAGAGATCAGATGGCATTAAAGCATAACCCTTCATGGGAATATGAGATTAAATGGCATTAAAGCTTAACCCTTCTTGTACATAGGCAAATACAGCAATGTTAAAGTTTGAATGCTAATGCTAACTTGCTAATGCTAGCGATCTAATGCTAGTGCTAATATCTGGTCATTTTCATACTGTTCGTGTCATCTATGACGGATATACGACATCAGATGCCTTTAAAGCATAACCCTTCATGGCAATATGAGATTAAATGGCATTAAAGCTTTACCCTTCTAGTATATATGCAAATACAGCACTGTTAAAGTTTGAATGCTAATGCTAACTTGCTAATGCTAGCGATCTAATGCTAGTGCTAATATCTGGTCATTTTCATACTGTACGTGTCCTCTATGATGGAAATAAGAGATCAGATGGCATTAAAGCGTAACCCATCTTGGGAATATGAGATTAAATGGCATTAATGCTTAACTCATCTTGTATATAAGCAAATACAGCAATGTTAAATCTGAATGCTAATGCATACTTGCTAATGCTAGCGATCTAATGCTAGTGCTAATATCTGGTCATTTTCATACTGTACGTGTCCTCTATAATTGAAATAAGAGATCACATGGCATTAAAGCATAACCCTTCATGGGAATATGAGATTAAATGGCATTGAAGCCTATCCGTTCTTGTATATAAGCAAATACAGCAATGTTAAAATTTGAATGCTAATGCTAACTTGCTAATGCTAGCGATCTAATGCTAGTGCTAATATCTGGTCATTTTCATACTGTACGTGTCCTCTAAGATGGAAATAAGAGATCACATGGCATTAAAGCATAACCCTTCTTGGCAATATGAGATTAAATGTCATTAAAGCTCAACCCTTCTAGTATATATGCAAATACAGCACTGTTAAATTTGAATGCTAATGCTAACTTGCTAATGCTAGGGATCTAATGCTAGTTCTAATATCTGGTCATTTTCATACTGTTCGTGTCCTCTTTGCTGGAAATAAGAGATCAGATGCCTTTAAAGCATAACCCTTCATGGGAATATGAGATTAAATGGCATTAATGCTTAACTCGTCTTGTATATGAGCAAATACAGCAATGTTAAATTTTAATGCTAATGCATACTTGCTAATGCTAGCGATCTAATGCTAGTGCTAATATCTGGTCATTTTCATACTGTACGTGTCCTCTATAATTGAAATAAGAGATCACATGGCATTAAAGCATAACCCTTCATGGGAATATGAGATTAAATGGAATTAAAGCCTATCCGTTCTTGTATATAAGCAAATACAGCAATGTTAAAATTTGAATGCTAATGCTAACTTACTAATGCTAGCGATCTAATGCTAGTGCTAACATCTGGTCATTTTCATACTGTACGTGTCCTCTAAGATGGAAATGAGAGATCACATGTCATCAAAACATAACTCTTCATGGCAATGTGAGATTAAATGGCATTAAAGCTTAACCCTTCTTGTATATATACAAATACAGCAATGTTAAAGTTTGAATGCTAATGCTAACTTGCTGATGCTAGCGATCTAATGCTAGTGCTAATATCTGGTCATTTTCATACTTTACGTGTCCTCTATGATGGAAATAAGAGATCAGATGGCATTAAAGCATAACCCTTCGTGGGAATATGAGATTAAATGGCATTAAAATGCTTGTATAAAAGCAAATACAGCACTGTTAAATTTGAATGCTAATGCTAACTTGATAATGCTAGCGATCTAATGCTAGTGCTAATATCTGGTCATTTTCATACTGTTCGTGTCCTCTTTGCTGGAAATAAGAGATCACATGTCATCAAAACATAACTCTTCATGGCAATGTGAGATTAAATTGCATTAAAGCTTAACCCTTCTTGTATATATACAAATACAGCAATGTTAAAGTTTGAATGCTAATGCTAACTTGCTGATGCTAGCGATCTAATGCTAGTGCTAATATCTGGTCATTTTCATACTTTACGTGTCCTCTATGATGGAAATAAGAGATCAGATGGCATTAAAGCATAACCCTTCGTGGGAATATGAGATTAAATGGCATTAAAGCTTAACCCTTCTTGTATAAAAGCAAATACAGCACTGTTAAATTTGAATGCTAATGCTAACTTGATAATGCTAGCGATCTAATACTAGTGCTAATATTTGGTCATTTTCATACTGTTCTTGTCCTCTTTGCTGGAAATAAGAGATCAGATGCCTTTAAAGCATAACCCTTCATGGGAATATGAGATTAAATGGCATTAAAGCTTAACCCCTCTAGTATACATGAAAATACAGCAATGTTAAAGTTTGAATGCTAATGTTAGCGATCTTATGCTACTGTTAATATCTGGTCATTGTCATACTGTATGTGTCCTCTATGATGGAAATGAGAGATCAGATGGCATTAAAGCATAACCCTTCATGGGAATATGAGATTAAATGGCATTAAAGCTTAACCCTTCTAGTATACATGAAAATACAGCAATGTTAAAGTTTGAATGCTAATGTTAGCGATCTTATGCTAGTGCTGATATCTGGTCATTGTCATACTCTATGTGTCCTCTATGATGGAAATGAGAGATCAGATGGCATTAAAGCATAACCCTTCATGGGAATATGAGATTAAATGGCATTAAAGCTTAACCCTTCTTGTACATAGGCAAATACAGCAATGTTAAAGTTTGAATGCTAATGCTAACTTGCTAATGCTAGCGATCTAATGCTAGTGCTAATATCTGGTCATTTTCATACTGTTTGTGTCATCTATGACGGAAATAACAGATGCCTTTAAAGCATAACCCTTCTTGGCAATATGAGATTAAATGGCATTAAAGCTTTACCCTTCTAGTATATATGCAAATACAGCACTGTTAAAGTTTGAATGCTAATGCTAACTTGCTAATGCTAGCGATCTAATGCTAGTGCTAATATCTGGTCATTTTCATACTGTACGTGTCCTCTATGATGGAAATAAGAGATCAGATGGCATTAAAGCGTAACCCATCTTGGGAATATGAGATTAAATGGCATTAATGCTTAACTCGTCTTGTATATAAGCAAATACAGCAATGTTAAATTTGAATGCTAATGCATACTTGCTAATGCTAGCGATCTTATGCTAGTGCTAATATCTGGTCATTTTCATACTGTACGTGTCCTCTATAATTGAAATAAGAGATCACATGGCATTAAAGCATAACCCTTCATCGGAATATGAGATTAAATGGCATTAAAGCCTATCCGTTCTTGTATATAAGCAAATACAGCAATGTTAAAATTTGAATGCTAATGCTAACTTTCTAATGCTAGCGATCTAATGCTATTGCTAATATCTGGTCATTTTCATACTGTACGTGTCCTCTAAGATGGAAATAAGAGATCACATGTCATCAAAACATAACTCTTCATGGCAATGTGAGATTAAATGGCATTAAAGCTTAACCCGTCTTGTATATATACAAATTCAGCAATGTTAAAGTTTGAATGCTAATGCTAACTTGCTAATGCTAGCGATCTAATGCTAGTGCTAATATCTGGTCATTTTCAAACTGTTCGTTTCCTCTATGATGGAAATAAGAGATCAGATGCCTTTAAAGCATAACCCTTCATGGGAATATGAAATTAAATGGCATTAAAGCATAACCCTTCTAGTATATATGCAAATACAGCAATGTTAAAGTTTGAATGCTACTGCTAACTTGCTAATGCTAGCGATCTAATGCTAGTCCTAATATCTGGCCATTGTCATACTGTAGGTGTCCTCTATGATGGAAATAAGAGATCAGATGGCATTAAAGCATAACCCTTCTTGGGAATATGAGATTAAATGGCATTAAAGCTTAACCCTTCTTGTACACATGCAAATACAGAAATTTTAAAGTTTGAATTCTAATGCTAACTTGCTAATGCTAGCGATCTAATGCTAGTGCTAATATATGGTCATTTTCATACTGTTCGTGTCCTCTATGATGGAAAGAAGAGATCAGATGCCTTTAAAGCATATCCCTTCATGGGAATATGAGATTAAATGGCATTAAAGCTTAACCCTTCTTGTAAATATGCAAAAACAGTCATGTTAAAGTTTGAATGCTAATGCTAACTTGCTAATACTAGCGATCTAATGCTAGTGCTAATATCTGGTCATTTTGATACTGTATGTGTCCTCTATGATGGAAATAAGAGATCAGATGGCATTAAAGCATAACCCTTCATGGCAATATGAGATTAAATGTCATTAAAGCTTAACCCTTCTAGTATACATGCAAATACAGCACTGTTAAATTTGAATGCTAATGCTAACTTGCTAATGCTAGCGATCTAATGCTAGTGCTAATATCTGGTCATTTTCATACTGTACGTGTCCTCTATGATGGAAATAAGAGATCAGATGGCATTAAAGCATAACCCTTCGTTGGAATATGAGATTAAATGGCATTAAAGCTTAACCCTTCTTGTATAAAAGCAAATACAGCAATGTTAAAGTTTGAATGCTAATGCTAACTTGCTAATGCTAGCGATATAATGCTAGTGCTAATAACTGGTCATTTTAATACTGTATGTGTCCTCTATGATAGAAATAAGAGATCAGATGGCATTAAAGCATAACCCTTCATGGGAATATGAGATTAAATGGCATTAAAAAGCTAACCCTTCTAGTATAAAAGCAAATACAGCACTGTTAAATTTGAATGCTAATGCTAACTTGATAATGCTAGCGATCTAATGCTAGTGCTAATATCTGGTCATTTTCATACTGTATATGTCCTCTATGATGGAAAATAAGAGATCAGATGTCATCAAAAACATAACCCTTCATGGGAATATGAGATTAAATGGCATTAAAGCTTAACCCTTCTTATATATATACAAATACAGCAATGTTAAAGTTTGAATGCTAATGCTAACTTGCTAATGCTAGCGATCTAATGCTAGTGCTAATATCTGGTCATTTTCATACTTTTCGTGTCATCTATGATGAAATAAGAGATCAGATGGCATTAAAGCATAACCCTTCATGGGAATATGAGATTAAATGGCATTAAAGCTTAACCCTTCTTGTATAAAAGCAAATACAGCACTGTTAAAGTTTGAATGCTAATGCTAACTTGCTAATGCTAGCGATCTAATGCTAGTGCTAATATCTGGTCATTTTCATACTGTCACGTGTCCTCTATGATGAAATATGAGATCAGATGGCATTAAGCGTAACCCATCTTGGGAATATGAGATTAAATGGCATTAATGCTTAACCCGTCTTGTATATATGCAAATACAGCAATGTTAAAATTTGAATGCTAATTCATACTTGCTAATGCTAGCGATCTTATGCTAGTGCTAATATCTGGTCATTTTCATACTGTACGTGTCCTCTATAATGGAAATAAGAGATCACATGGCATTAAAGCATAACCCTTCATGGGAATATGAGATTAAATGGCATTAAAGCCTATCCGTTCTTGTATATAAGCAAATACAGCAATGTTAAAATTTGAATGCTAATGCTAACTTGCTAATGCTAGCGATCTAATGCTAGTGCTAATATCTGGTCATTTTCATACTGTACGTGTCCTCTAAGATGGAAATAAGAGATCACATGTCATCAAACATAACTCTTCATGGCAATGTGAGATTAAATGGCATTAAAGCTAACCCTTCTTGTATATATACAAATTCAGCAATGTTAAAGTTTGAATGCTAATGCTAACTTGCTAATGCTAGCGATCTAATGCTAGTGCTAATATCTGGTCATTTTCAAACTGTTCGTTTCCTCTATGATGGAAATAAGAGATCAGATGCCTTTTAAAGCATAACCCTTCATGGAATATGAAATTAAATGGCATTAAGCATAACCCTTCTAGTATATATGCAAATACAGCAATGTTAAAGTTTGAATGCTACTGCTAACTTGCTAATGCTAGCGATCTAATGCTAGTCCTAATATCTGGCCATTGTCATACTGTAGGTGTCCTCTATGATGGAAATAAAGAGATCCAGTTGGCATTAAAGCATAACCCTTCTTTTGGAATATGAGATTAAATGGCATTAAAGCTTAACCCTTCTTGTACACATGCTAATACAGAAATTTTTAAAGTTTGAATTCTAATGCTAACTTGCTAATGCTAACCGATCTAATGCTAATTATAATATATGGTCATTTCATACTGTTCGTGTCTCTATGATGGAAAGAAGAGATCAGACGCCTTTAAAGCATATCCTTCATGGGAATATGAGATTAAATGGCATTAAAAGCTTAACCCTTCTTGTAAATATGCAAAAACAGTCATCATTAAAAGTTTGAATGCTAATGCTAACTTGCTAATACTAGCGATCTAATGCTAGTGCTAATATCTGGTCATTTTGATACTGTATGTGTCCTCTATGATGGAAATAAGAGATCAGATGGCATTAAAAGCATAACCCTTCATGGCAATATGAGATTAAATCGACATTAAAGCTTAACCTTCTAGTATAGATGCAAATACAGCACTGTTAAATTTGAATGCTAATGCTAACTTGCTAATGCTAGCGATCTAATGCTAGTGCTAATATTGGTCATTTTTCATACTGTACGTGTCCTCTATGATGGAAATAAAGAGATCAGATAGCATTAAAGCATAACCCTGAATATGAGATTAAATGGCATTAAAGCTTAACCCTTCTGTATAAAAGCAAATACAGCAATGTTAAAGTTTGAATGCTAATGCTAACTTTACTAATGCTAGCGATATAATGCTAGTGCTAATAACTGGTCATTTT
>CM056199.1:103154737-103195757 GCA_029692085.1 Gymnothorax javanicus
GAGTTAGCATTAGCATTCAAACTTTAACATTGCTGTATTTGCATATATTACAGAGGTTAAGCTTTAATGCCATTTAATCTCAATTCCATGAAGGGTTTGCTTAATGCCATCTGATCTCTATTTCCATCATAGAGGACAATACAGTATGACAATGACAGATATTAGCACTAGCATTAGATCGTGCTTAGCATTAGCGATTCAAACTTTAAAATGCTGTATTTGCATATTACAAGAAGGTTAAGCTTTAATGCATTAATCTCATATTCCCATGAAGGTTATGCTTTAATGCCATTGATCTCTTATTTCCATCAAGAGGACACGATACAGTATGAAATGACAGATATTACACTAGCATTAGATCTAGCATTAGAAGTTAGCATTAGCATTCAAACTTTAACATTGCTGTATTTGCATCATTACAAGAAAGTTAAGCTTTAATGCCATTTAATCTCATATTCCATGAAGGGTTATGCTTTATGCCATCTGATCTCTATTTCCATCATAGAGGACACATAGTATGACAATGACCAGATATTAGCACTAGCATAGATCGGTAGCATTAGCATTCAAACTTAACATTGCTGTATTTGCATATATACAGAAGGTTAAGCTTTAATGCCATTTAATCTCATATTCCATGAAGGGTTATGCTTTAATGCCATCTGATCTCTTATTTCCATCATAGAGGACACATACAGTATGACAATGACCAGATATTAGCACTAGCATTAGATCGCTAGCATTAGCATTCAAACTTTAAATGACTGTATTTGCATATTTACAAGAAGGGTTAAGCTTTAATGCATCTAATCTCATATTCCCATGAAGGGTTATGCTTTAATGCCATTGATCTCTTATTTCCATCATAGAGACAGTACAGATGAAAATGACCAGATATTAGCACTAGCATTAGATCGCTAGCATTAAAGTTGCATTAGCATTCAAACTTTAACATTGCTGTATTTGCATATACAAGAAGGGTTAAGCTTTAATGCCATTTAATCTCATATTCATGAAGGTATGCTTTAATGCATCTGATCTCTATTTCCATCATAGGACACATACAGTATGAAATGACCAGATATTAGCACTAGCATTAGATGTAGCATTAGCATTAAACTTTAAGCTTATTTGCATATTTACAGAAGGGTTAAGCTTAATGCATTAATCTCATATTCCATGAAGGGTTATGCTTTAATGCCATTGATCTCTTATTTCCATCATAGAGGACCATCAGTATGAAATGACCAGATATTAGCACTAGCATTAGATCTAGCATTGCAATTACATTGCATTAAATTTAACATTGCAGTATTTAGCATATACAAAGTTACATATTAATGCCATTTAATATGCAATCCTATTCCATAAGGCGCACTGACTATAAATTTCCAATAGAATACAGATATAATTGACCAAATTAAACTATGCATAATTAGCATTAGCAATTACATTAGCATTCAAACTTAATTGCTGTATTATGCTATATGCCAGAAGGGTTAATTTAATACATTTAATCTATTCATGAGGTTCTTTAAGCCATCTGATCTTATTTCCACAGAGACCATAGATAGATGACCTAGATATTAGCATAGCATAACTTAACATTAGCATTAACTTATACTGTATGTTATATTACAAGTAAGCTTTAATGCCATTAATCCATATTCATGAAGGTTATTTTAATGCATCTGATCTCTTATTTCCATCATAGAGACACAACAGTATGAAAATGACCAGTATTAGCACTAGCATTAGATGCTAGCATAAAGTTGCATTAGCATTCAAACTTTAACATTGCTGTATTTGCATATGTACAGAAGGGTTAAGCTTTAATGCCATTTAATCTCATATTCCCATGAAGGTTATGCTTTAATGCATCTGATCTCTATTTCCATCATAGAGGACACATACAGTATGAAAATGACCAGATATTAGCACTAGCATAGATCAGATAGAGTTAGCATTAGCATTCAAACTTTAAATTGCTGTATTTGCATATACAAAGGCAGTTAAGGTTTAATGCCATTAATCTCATATTCTAGAGAGTTTATACTTTTTGCCCATTTGATCTCTCATTTCCATCAGAGGGACACATACAGTATGACAAATGACCGAATATTAGCACTAGCATAAGATCGGTAACATTAGCATTCAAACTTTAACATTGCTGTATTTCTTATTTACTGAAAGGGTTAAGCTTTAATGCCATTTAATCTCATATTCCATGAAGGGTTATGCTTTAAAAGGCATCTGATCTCTTATTTCCATCATAGAGGACACGAACAGAATGAAAATGACAGATATTAGCACTAGCATTAGATCGCTAGCATCAAGTTAGCATTAGCATTCAAAACTTATCATTGCTGTATTTGCTTGTTACAAGAATGGGTGAAGCTTTAATGCCATTAAATCTCATATTCCCAAGGGATATGCTTTAATGCCATCTGATCTCTTATTTCCATCATAGAGGACACATACAGTATGAAAATGACCAGATATTATCACTAACATCAGATCAGTAGCATTAGCATTCAAACTTTAACATGACTGTATTTACATATGTATTTACAAGAAGGGTTAAGCTTTAATGGCATCTAATCTCTTATTCCATGATGGGTTAAACTTAAATGCCATCTGATCTCTTATTTCCATCACGAGGACAGGTACAATTATGAAAATGAGCAGATATTACCACTAGCATTAGATCGCTAGCATTAACTTAAAGTATGCATTAGCATTCAAACTTTAACATTGCTGTATTTGCATATATATACAAGAAAGGGGTTAAACTAATGCCATTAAAATCTCATATTGCCAAGATGGGTTATGCTTTAATACCAATCTGATCTCTTATTTCCATCATAGAGGACACAAACAGTATGAAAAATAACCAGATATTACCACTAGCATTAGATCGCTAGCATTAGCAAGTTAGCATTAGCATTCAAACTTTAACATTGCTGTATTTGCATATATATACAAGAAGGGTTAAGCTTTAATGCCATTTAATCTCATATTCCCATGAAGGTTTATGCTTTAATGCCATCTGATCTCTCATTTCCATCTTAGGGACACCCGAACAGTATAAATGACCAGATATTAGCGCACTAGCATTAGATCGGTAGCATTAGCATTCAAAACTTTAAAATGACTGTATTTGCATATTTACAAGAAGGGTTAAGCTTTAATGGCATCTAATCTCATATTCCCATGAAGGGTTATGGCACAAGGCATCTGATCTCTTATTTCCATCATAGAGGACATACAGTACAGTACAATGACCAGATATTCACTAGCATTAGATCGGTAGCATTAGCATTCAAACTTTAAAATTTTTGTATTTGCATATTTTACAAGAAGGGTTAAGCTTTAATGGCATCTAATCTCATATTCCCATGAAGGTTACGTCTTTAATGCCATCTGATCTCTTATTTCCATCATAGAGGGACGTACAGTATGAAAAATGACCAGATATTAGGACTAGCATTAGATCGCTAGCATTAGCAAGTTAGTATTAACATTCAAACTTTAACATTGCTGTTTTTGCATATGTACAAGAAGGGTTAAGCTTTAATGCCATTTAATCTCATATTCCCATGAAGGTTATGCTTTAATGCCATCTGATCTCTTATTTCCATCATAAGGACACATACAGTATGACAATGACCAGATATTACCACTAGCATTAGATCTAGCTAGCATTAGCATTCAAACTTTAAATTGCTGTTTGCATATGTACAAGAAGGGTTAAGCTTTAATGGCATTCAATCTCATATTCCCATGAAGGGTTATGCTTTACTGCCATCTGATCTCTTATTTCCATCATAGAGGACACATACAAGTATGAAAATGACCAGATATTAAGCATTAGATCATCAGATGCAAGTTAGCATTAGCATTCAAACTTTAACATGACTGTATTTCATATATATAAAGAAGGGTTAAGCTTTAATGCCATTTAATCTCATATTCCCATGAAGGGTTATGCTTTAATGCCATCTTATCTCTTATTTTCATCATAGAGGACACATACAGTATGACAATGACCAGATATTAACACTAGCATTAGATCGCTAGCATTAGCAAGTTAGCATTAGCATTCAAACTTTAAACATGACTGTATTTGCATATATACAAGAAGGGTTAAGCTTTAATGGCATTTAATCTCATATTCCCATGAAGGGTTATGCTTTAATGCCATCTGATCTCTCATTTCCATCATAGAGGACACATACAGTATGAACAATGACCAGATATTAGCACTAGCATTAGATCTAGTATTAGCATTAGCATTCAAACTTTAAAATTGACTGTATTTGCATATTTACAATAAGGGTTAAAAGCTTTAATGCCATTTAATCTCATATTCCCATGAAGGGTTATGCTTTAATGCCCATCTGATCTCTTATTTCCATCATAAAGGACACATACAGTTTGAAAATGACCAGATATTAGCACTAGCATTAGATCGCTAGCATTAGCTTTCAAACTTTAAAATGACTGTATTTGCATATTTACAAGAAGGGTTAAGCTTTAATGCCATTTTAATCTCATATTTCCATCAAGAAGGTATGAAAATGACCAGATATGCTTTAATGCCATCTTATTCTCTTATTTCCATCATAAGAAGGATGGCATTTAATCTCATATTCCCATGACAGTTTATGCTTTAATGCCAACAGTATGTAAAAAATGACCAGATATTAGGACTAGCATTAGCATCTAGCATTAGCAAGTAGCATTAGCATTCAAACTTTAACATTGCTGTATTTGCATATATACTAGAAGGGTTAAGCTTTAATGGCATTTATTCTCATTCCCATAAAAAGGGTTATGCTTTAATGCCATCTGATCTCTGACCAGATTTCCATAGCATAGCTAGGCATTCAAACTTTAACATTGCACATAAATACAGTATGACATAATGAAGGGTTACCAGATATTATGAAAATGACAGATATTAGCACATTAGATCGTTAGCATTAGCATTCAAACTTTAAAATGACTGTATTTGCATAGTTACAAGATGGGTTAAGCTTTAATGGCATCTAATCTCCTTATTCCCATGAAGGGGTTATGCTTTAATGCCATCTTATCTCTTATTTCCATCATAGAGGACACATGCAGTATGAAAATGACCAAATATTAGCACTAGCATTAGATGTTTTAGCATTAGCAAGTTAGCATTAGCATTCAAATTTTTAACATTGCTGTATTTGCTTCTATTCTAGAACCGTTAAGTTTTAATGCCATTTAATCTCATATACCCAAGAAGGGTTATGCTTTTGCCATTTGATTTCTTATTTCCATCATTGAGGACACGTACAGTATGACAAGACCAATATTAGCACTTTAGCATCAGATCGTTAGCATTAGCATTCAAACTTTAACATGACTGTATTTGCATATTTACAAGATGGGTTAAGCTTAATGGCATCTATTCTCATATTCCCAAGAAAAGGGTTATGCTTCCCCCAATGCCATGTGATCTCTTATTTTCCATCATAGAGGACACATACAGTATGACAAAGACAGAATATTAGCACTAGCATTAGATCGCTAGCATTAGCAAGTTAGCATTAGCATTCAAATTTAACATTGCTGTATTTGCTTATAAACAAGATGGGTTAAGTTTAATGCCATTTAATCTCATATTCCCAAGATGGGTTATGCTTTAATGCCATTTGATTTCTTATTTCCATCATAGAGGACACGTACAGTATGACAAAGACCAGATATTAGCACTAGCATTAGATCGGTAGCATTAGCAATTCAAGCATTCAAATTTAACATGACTGTATTTGCATATAAACAGATGGGTTAAGCTTTAATGCCATTTATTCTCATATTCCCAAGAATGGGTTATGCTTTAATGCCATCTGATCTCTTATTTCCATCATCGAGGACACATACAGTATGAAATTGACCAGATATTAGCACTAGCATTAGATCAGTATGAAAGCATTAGCAAGTTAGCATTAGCATTCAAACTTTTAACATTGCTGTATTTTGCATATGTACAAGAAGGGTTAAGCTTTAATGCCATTTAATCTCATATTCCCATGAAGGGTAATGCTTTAATGCCATCTGATCTCTCATTTCCATCAGAGAGGACACATACAGTATGACAATGACCAGATATTAGCACTAGCATAAGATCGCTAACATTAGCATTCAAACTTTAACATTGCTGTATTTTCATATATACTAGAAGGGTTAAGCTTTAATGCCATTTAATCACATATTCCCATGAAGGGTTATGCTTTAAAGGCATCTGATCTCTTATTTCCATCATAGAGGACACGAACAGAATGAAAATGACCAGATATTAGCACTAGCATTAGATCGCTAGCATTAGCAAGTTCGCATTGGCATTCAAACTTTATCATTGCTGTATTTGCCTATGTACAAGAAGGGTGAAGCTTTAATGCCATTAAATCTCAAATTGCCATGAAGGGATATGCTTTAATGCCATCTGATCTCTTATTTCCATCATAGAGGACACATACAGTATGACAATGACCAGATATTAGCACTAGCATCAGATCGGTAGCATTAGCATTCAAACTTTAACATGACTGTATTTACATATTTACAAGAAGGGTTAAGCTTTAATGGCATCTAATCTCTTATTCCCATGAAGGGTTATGCTTAAATGCCATGTGATCTTTTATTTCAATTATCGAAGACACGTACAGTATGAAAATGACCAGATATTAGCACTAGCATTAGATCGCTAGCATTAGCAAGTATGCATTAGCATTCAAATTTGACATTGCTGTATTTGCATATATACAAGAAGAGTTAAACTTCAATGCCATTTAATCTCATATTACCAAGATGGGTTATGCTTTAATGCCAAATTGATCTCTTATTTCCATCATAGAGGACACGTACAGTATGAAAATAACCAGATATTAGCACTAGCATTAGATCGCTAGCATTAGCAAGTTAGCATTAGCATTCAAACTTTAACAGTGCTGTATTTGCATATATACGAGAAGGGTTAAGCTTTAATGCCATTTAATCTCATATTGCCATGAAGGGTTATGCTTTAAAGGCATCTGATCTCGTATTTCCATCATAGAGGACACGAACAGTATGAAAATGACCAGATATTAGCACTAGCATTAGATCGCTAGCATTTGCAAGTTAGCATTAGCATTCAAACTTTAACAGTGCTGTATTTGCATATATACGAGAAGGGTTAAGCTTTAATGGCATTTAATCTCATATTCCCATGAAGGGTTATGCTTTAATTCCATCTGATCTCTCATTTCCATCATAGAGGACACAAACATTATGACAATGACCAGATATTAGCAGTAGCATAAGATCGCTAACATTAGCATTCAAACGTTAACAATGCTGTATTTTCATATATACTAGAAGAGTTAAGCTTTCATTCCATTTAATCTCATATTCCCATGAAGGGTTATGCTTTAAAGGCATCTGATCTCTTATTTCCAGCAAAGAGGACACGAACAGTATGAAAATGACCAGATATTAGCACTAGCATTAGATCACTAGCATTAGTAAGTTTGCATTAGCATTTAAACTTTAACATTGCTGTATTTGCTTTTATACAAGAAGGGTTAAGCTTTAATGCCATTTAATCTCATATTCCACGAAGGGTTATGCTTTAATGCCATCTGATCTTTTTATTTCCATCATAGAGGACACGTACAGTATGAAAATGACCAGATATTAGCACTAGCATTAGATCGCTAGCATTAGCAAGTTAGCATTAGCATTCAAATTTAACAGTGCTGTATTTGCATATATACTAGAAGGGTTAAGCTTTAATGACATTTAATCTCATATTGCCATGAAGGGTTATGCTTTAATGGCATCTGATCTCTTATTACCATCATAGAGGACACATACAGTATGAAAATGACAGATATTAGCACTAGCATTAGATCGTTAGCATTAGCAAGTTAGCATTAGCATTCAAACTTTAACATTTCTGTATTTGCATGTATACAAGAAGGGTTAAGCTTTAATGCCATTTAATCTCATATTCCCAAGATGGGTTATGCTTTAATGCCATCTGATCTCTTATTTCCATCATAGAGGACACCTACAGTATGACAATGACCAGATATTAGGACTAGCATTAGATCGCTAGCATTAGCAAGTTAGCATTAGCATTCAAACTTTAACATTGCTGTATTTGCATATATACTAGAAGGGTTATGCTTTAATGCCATTTAATCTCATATTCCCATGAAGGGTTATGCTTTAATGCCATCTGATCTCTTATTTCCATCATAGATGACCACGAACAGTTTGAAAATGACCAGATATTAGCACTAGCATTAGATCGCTAGCATTAGCAAGTTAGCATTAGCATTCAAACTTTAACATTGCTGTATTTGTATATTTTCAAGAAGGGTTAAGCTTTAATGGCATTTAATCTCATATTCCCATGAAGGGTTATGCTTTAATGCCATCTGATCTCTTATTTCCATCTTAGAGGACACATACAGTATGAAAATGACCAGATATTAGCACTAGCATTAGATCGCTAGCATTAGCAAGTTAGCATTAGCATTCAAATTTTTAACATTGCTGTATTTTCTTATATACAAGAAGGGTTAAGCTTTTAATGCCATTTAATCTCATATTCCCATGAAGGGTTATGCTTTAATGCCATCTGATCTCTTATTTCCATCATAGAGGACACGAACAGTATGAAAATGACCAGATATTAGCACTAGCATTAGATCAGCTAGCATTAGCATTCAAACTTTAACATTGCTGTATTTGCATATATACAAGAAGGGTTAAGCTTTAATGCCATTTAATCTCATATTCCCATGAAGGGTTATGCTTTAATGCCATCTGATCTCTTATTTCCATCATAGAGGACACATACAGTATGAAAATGACCAGATATCAGCACTAGCATTAGATCGCTAGCATTAGCAATTAGCATTCAAACTTTAACATTGCTGTATTTGTATATATACAAGAAGGGTTAAGCTTTAATGCCATTTAATCTCATATTCCCATGAAGGGTTATGCTTTAAAGGCATCTGATCTCTTATTTCCATCATAGAGGACAAGAACAGTATGAAAATGACCAGATATTAGCACTAGCATTAGATCGCTAGCATTAGCAACTTATGCATTAGCATTCAAATTTAACATTGCTGTATTTGCATATATACAAGAAGAGTTAAACTTTAATGCCATTTTAATCTCATATTCCCAAGATGGGTTATGCTTTAATGCCATATGATCTCTTATTTCCATCATAGAGGACACACATACAGTATGAAAATGACCAGATATTAGCACTAGCATTAGATCGCTAGCATTAGCAATATCATTAGCATTCAAATTTAACATTGCTGTATTTGCATATATACTAGAAGGGTTAAACTTTAATGCCATTTAATCTCATATTACCAAGAAGGGTTATGCTTTAAAGGCATCTGATCTCTTATTTCCATCATAGAGGACACGAACAGTATGAAAATGACCAGATATTAGCACTAGCATTAGATCGCTAGCATTAGCAAGTAAGCATTAGCATTCAAACTTTAACATTGCTGTATTTGCATATTACAAGAAGGGTTAAGCTTTAATGCCATTTAATCTCATATTCCCATGAAGGGTTATGCTTTAATGCCATCTGATCTCTTATTTCCATCATAGAAGACACGAACAGTATGAAAATGACCAGATATTAGCACTAGCATTAGATCGCTAGCATTAGCAAGTTGGCATTAGCATTCAAACTTTAACATTGCTGTTTTGCATATATGTACAAGAAGGGTTAAGTTTTTAATGCCATTTAATCTCATATTCCCATGAAGGGTTATGCTTTAATGCCATCTGATCTCTTATTTCCATCATAAAGGACACATACAGTATGACAATGACCAGATATTAGCACTAGCATTAGATAGCTAGCATTAGCATTCAAACTTTAAAATGACTGTATTTGCATATTTACAAGAAGGTTAAACTTTAGTGGCATCTAATCTCATATTCCCATGAAGGGTTATGCTTTAATGGCATGTGATCTCTTATTTTCATCATAGAGGACACGTACAGTATGAAAATGACCAGATATTAGCACTAGCATTAGATCGCTAGCATTAGCAAGTTAGCATTGGCATTCAAACTTTAACATTTCAGTATTTGCATATGTACAAGAAGGGTGAAGCTTTAATGCCATTTAATCTCATATTCCCATGAAGGGTTATGCTTTAATGCCAACTGATCTCTAATTTTCATCATAGAGGACACATACAGTATGACAATGACTAGATATTAGGACTAGCATTAGATCGCTAGCATTAGCAAGTTAGCATTAGCATTCAAACTTTAACATTGCTGTAATTGCATATGTACAAGAAGGGTGAAGCTTTAATCCCATTTAATCTCATAATCCCATAAAGGGTTATGCTTTAATGCCATCTGATCTCTCATTTCCATCATAGAGGACACATACAGTATGACAATGACTAGATATTAGCACTAGAATTAGATCGCTAGCATTAGCATTCAAACTTTAACATTGCTGTATTGGCATATATACTGGAAGGGTTAAGCTTTAATGCCATTTAATCTCATATTCCCATGAAGGGTTATGCTTTAAAGGCATCTGATCTCTTATTTCCATCATAGAGGACACGACAAGTATGAAAATGACCAGATATTAGCACTAGCATTAGATCGCTAGCATTAGCTTTCAAACTTTAAAATGACTGTATTTGCATATGTACATGAAGGGTTAAGCTTAAATGCCATTTAATTTCATATTGCCATGATGGCTTATGCTTTAATGCCATCTTATCTCTTATTTCCATCATAGAGGACACATACAGTATGAGAATGACCAGATATTAGCACTAGTATTAGATCGGTAGCATTAGCAAGTTAGCATTAGCATTCAAACTTTAACATTGCTGTATTTGCATATATTCTAGAAGGGTTAAGCTTTAATGCCATTTAATCTCACATTGCCATGAAGGGTTATGCTTTAATGCCATCTGATCTCTAATTTCCATCATAGAGGCCAGATACAGTATGACAATGACCAGATATTAGCACGACCATTAGATCGTTAGCGTTAGCATTCAAAGTTTAAAATGACTGTATTTGCATATTTACAAGAAGGGTTAAGCTTTTCTGGCATCTAATCTCATATTCCAATGAAGGGTTATGCTTTAATGCCATGTGATCTCTTATTTCCATCATAGAGGACACGTACAGTATGAAAATGACCAGATATTAGCACTAGCATTAGATCGCTAGCATTAGCAAGTTAGCATTAGCATTCAAATTTTAACATTGCTGTATTTGCTTATATACAAGAACCGTTAGGTTTTAATGCCATTTAATCTCATATACCCACGAAGGGTTATGCTTTTGCCATTTGATTTCTTATTTCCATCATAGAGGACACGTACAGTATGACAAAGACCAGATATTAGCACTAGCATCAGATCGGTAGCCTTAGCATTCAAACTTTAACATGACTGTATTTGCTTATTTACAAGATGGGTTAAGCTTTAATGGCATCTAATCTCATATTCCCAAGAAGGGTTATGCTTTAATGCCATGTGATCTCTTATTTCCATCATCGAGGAAACATAAAGTATGACAAAGACCAGATATTAGCACTAGCATCAGATCGGTAGCATTAGCATTCAAACTTTAACATGACTGTATTTGCTTATTTACAAGATGGGTTAAGCTTTTATGGCATCTAATCTCATATTCCCATGAAGGGTTATGCTTTAATGCCATGTGATCTCTTATTTCAATTATAGAGGACACGTACAGTATGAAAATGACCAGATATTAGCACTAGCATTAGATCGCTAGCATTAGCAAGTATGAATTAGCATTCAAATTTAACATTGCTGTATTTGCATATATACAAGAAGAGTAAAGCTTTAATGCCATTTAATATAATATTCCCAAGATGGGTTACGCTATAATGCCATCTGATCTCTTATTTCCATCATCGAGGACAAATACAGTATGAAATTGACCAGATATTAGCACTAGCATTAGATCGCTAGCATTAGCAAGTTAGCATTAGCATTCAAACTTTAACAGTGCTGTATTTGCATATATACTAGAAGGGTTAAGCTTTAAAGCCATTTAATCTCATATTCCCATTAAGGGTTATGCTTTAAAGGCATCTGATCTCTTATTTCCATCATAGAGGACACGAACAGTATGAAAATGACCAGATATTAGCACTAGCATTAGATCGCTAGCATTAGCAAGTTGCATTGGCATTCAAACTTTATCATTGCTGTTTTGCATATATATACAAGAAGGGGGAAGCTTTAATGCCATTAAATCTCAAATTGCCATGAAGGGATATGCTTTAATGCCATCTGATCTATTATTTTCATCATAGAGGACACATACAGTATGACAATGACCAGATATTAACACTAGCATCAGATCGGTAGCATTAGCATTCAAACTTTAACATGACTGTATTTGCATATTTACAAGAAGGGTTAAGCTTTAATGGCATCTAATCTCTTATTCCCATGAAGGGTTATGCTTTAATGCCATGTGATCTCTTATTTCAATTATAGAAGACACGTACAGTATGAAAATGACCAGATATTAGCACTAGCATTAGATCGCTAGCATTAGCAAGTATGCATTAGCATTCAAATTTGACATTGCTGTATTTGCATATATACAAGAAGAGTTAAACTTCAATGCCATTTAATCTCATATTACCAAGATGGGTTATGCTTTAATGCCATATGATCTCATATTTCCATCATAGAGGACACGTACAGTAAGAAAATGACCAGATATTAGCACTAGCATTAGATCGCTAGCATTAGCAAGTTAGCATTAGCATTCAAACTTTAACAGTGCTGTATTTGCATATATACGAGAAGGGTTAAGCTTTAATGCCATTTAATCTCATATTGCCATGAAGGGTTATGCTTTAAAGGCATCTGATCTCGTATTTCCATCATAGAGGACACGAACAGTATGAAAATGACCAGATATTAGCACTAGCATTAGATCGCTAGCATTAGCAAGTTAGCATTAGCATTCAAACTTTAACATTGCTGTATTTGCATATGTACAAGAAGGGTTAAGCTTTAATGCCATTTAATCTCATATTCCCATGAAGGGTTATGCTTTAATTCCATCTGATCTCTCATTTCCAACATAGAGGACACAAACAGTATGACAATGACCAGATATTAGCAGTAGCATAAGATCGCTAACATTAGCATTCAAACTTTAACAATGCTGTATTTTCATATATACTAGAAGAGTTAAGCTTTCATTCCATTTAATCTCATATTCCCATGAAGGGTTATGCTTTAAAGGCATCTGATCTCTTATTTCCAGCAAAGAGGACACGAACAGTATGAAAATGACCAGATATTAGCACTAGCATTAGATCGCTAGCATTAGCAAGTTAGCATTAGCATTCAAATTTAACAGTGCTGTATTTGCATATATACTAGAAGGGTTGAGCTTTAATGACATTTAATCTCATATTGCCATGAAGGGTTATGCTGTAATGCCATGTGATCTCTTATTTCCATCTTAGAGGACAAGTACAGTATGAAAATGACCAGATATTAGCACTAGTATTAGATCGGTAGCATTAGCAAGTTAGCATTAGCATTCGAACTTTAACATTGCTGTATTTGCATATATTCTAGACGGGTTAAGCTTTAATGCCATGTGATCTCTTATTTCCATCATCGAGGAAACATAAAGTATGACAAAGACCAGATATTAGCACTAGCATCAATAGCATTAGCATTCAAACTTTAACATGACTGTATTTGCTTATTTACATGGGTTAGCTTTTGGCATCTAATCCATATTGAAGGGTTAAGCTTTAATGCCATGTGATCTCTTATTTCCATCATCGAGGAAACATAAAGTATGACAAAGACCAGATATTAGCACTAGCATCAGATCGGTAGCATTAGCATTCAAACTTTAACATGACTGTATTTGCTTATTTACAAGATGGGTTAAGCTTTAATGGCATCTAATCTCATATTCCCATGAAGGGTTATGCTTTAATGCCATGTGATCTCTTATTTCAATTATAGAGGACACGTACAGTATGAAAATGACCAGATATTAGCACTAGCATTAGATCGCTAGCATTAGCAAGTATGAATTAGCATTCAAATTTAACATTGCTGTATTTGCATATATACAAGAAGGGTAAAAGCTTTAATGCCATTTAATATAATATTCCCAAGATGGGTTATGCTTATAATGCCATCTGATCTCTTATTTCCATCATCGAGGACACATACAGTATGAAATTGACCAGATATTAGCACTAGCATTAGATCGCTAGCATTAGCAAGTTAGCATTAGCATTCAAACTTTAACAGTGCTGTATTTGCATATATACTAGAAGGGTTAAGATTTAATGCCATTTAATCTCATATTCCCATGAAGGGTTATGCTTTAAAGGCATCTGATCTCTTATTTCCATCATAGAGGACACGAACAGTATGAAAATGACCAGATATTAGCACTAGCATTAGATCGCTAGCATTAGCAAGTTCGCATTGGCATTCAAACTTTATCATTGCTGTTTTTGCATATGTACAAGAAGGGGGAAGCTTTAATGCCATTAAATCTCAAATTGCCATGAAGGGATATGCTTTAATGCCATCTGATCTATTATTTCCATCATAGAGGACACATACAGTATGACAATGACCAGATATTAACACTAGCATCAGATCGGTAGCATTAGCATTCAAACTTTAACATGACTGTATTTGCATATTTACAAGAAGGGTTAAGCTTTAATGGCATCTAATCTCTTATTCCCATGAAGGGTTATGCTTTAATGCCATGTGATCTCTTATTTCAATTATAGAAGACACGTACAGTATGAAAATGACCAGATATTAGCACTAGCATTAGATCGCTAGCATTAGCAAGTATGCATTAGCATTCAAATTTGACATTGCTGTATTTGCATATATACAAGAAGAGTTAAACTTCAATGCCATTTAATCTCATATTACCAAGATGGGTTATGCTTTAATGCCATATGATCTCATATTTCCATCATAGAGGACACGTACAGTAAGAAAATGACCAGATATTAGCAATAGCATTAGATCGCTAGCATTAGCAAGTTAGCATTAGCATTCAAACTTTAACAGTGCTGTATTTGCATATATAAGAGAAGGGTTAAGCTTTAATGCCATTTAATCTCATATTGCCATGAAGGGTTATGCTTTAAAAGGCAGCTGATCTCGTATTTCCATCATAGAGGACACGAACAGTATGAAAATGACCAGATATTAGCACTAGCATTAGATCGCTAGCATTAGCAAGTTAGCATTAGCATTCAAACTTTAACATTGCTGTATTTGCATATGTACAAGCAGGGTTAAGCTTTAATGCCATTTAATCTCATATTCCCATGAAGGGTTATGCTTTAATTCCATCTGATCTCTCATTTCCAACATAGAGGACACATACAGTATGACAATGACCAGATATTAGCAGTAGCATAAGATCGCTAACATTAGCATTCAAACTTTAACAATGCTGTATTTTCATATATACTAGAAGAGTTAAGCTTTCATTCCATTTAATCTCATATTCCCATGAAGGGTTATGCTTTAAAGGCATCTGATCTCTTATTTCCAGCAAAGAGGACACGAACAGTATGAAAATGACCAGATATTAGCACTAGCATTAGATCGCTAGCATTAGCAAGTTAGCATTAGCATTCAAATTTAACAGTGCTGTATTTGCATATATACTAGAAGGGTTGAGCTTTAATGACATTTAATCTCATATTGCCATGAAGGGTTATGCTGTAATGCCATGTGATCTCTTATTTCCATCTTAGAGGACAAGTACAGTATGAAAATGACCAGATATTAGCACTAGTATTAGATCGGTAGCATTAGCAAGTTAGCATTAGCATTCGAACTTTAACATTGCTGTATTTGCATATATTCTAGACGGGTTAAGCTTTAATGCCATTTAATCTCACATTGCCATGAAGGGTTATGCTTTAATGCCATCTGATCTCTAATTTCCATCATAGAGGCCAGATAAAGTATGACAATGACCAGATATTAGCACGACCATTAGATCGTTAGCATTAGCATTCAAAGTTTAAAATGACTGTATTTGCATATTTACAAGAAGGGTTAAGCTTTTCTGGCATCTAATCTCATATTCCCATGAAGGGTTATGCTTTAATGCCATGTGATCTCTTATTTCCATCATAGAGGACACGTACAGTATGAAAATGACCAGATATTAGCACTAGCATTAGATCGCTAGCATTAGCAAGTTAGCATTAGCATTCAAATTTTAACATTGCTGTATTTGCTTATATACAAGAACCGTTAGGTTTTAATGCCATTTAATCTCATATTCCCAAGAAGGGTTATGCTTTTGCCATTTGATCTCTTATTTCCATCATAGAGGACACGCACAGTATGACAAAGACCAGATATTAGCACTAGCATTAGCATCAGATCAAGTAGCATTAGCATTCAAACTTTAACATGACTGTATTTGCTTATTTACAAGATGGGTTAAGCTTTAATGGCATCTAATCTCATATTCCCAAGAAGGGTTATGCTTTAATGCCATGTGATCTCTTATTTCCATCATAGAGGACACATAAAGTATGACAAAGACCAGATATTAGCACTAGCATTAGATCAAGTTAGCATTAGCATTCAAACTTTAACATGACTGTATTTGCTTATTTACAAGATGGGTTAAGCTTTAATGGCATCTAATCTCATATTCCCATGAAGGGTTATGCTTTAATGCAATGTGATCTCTTATTTCAATTATAGAGGACACGTACAGTATGAAAATGACCAGATATTAGCACTAGCATTAGATCGCTAGCATTAGCAAGTATGCATTAGCATTCAAATTTAACATTGCTGTATTTGCATATATACAAGAAAGTAAAAGCTTTAATGCCATTTAATATAATATTCCCAAGATGGGTTACGCTATAATGCCATCTGATCTCTTATTTCCATCATCGAGGACACATACAGTATGAAATTGACCAGATATTAGCACTAGCATTAGATCGCTAGCATTAGCAAGTTAGCATTAGCATTCAAACTTTAACAGTGCTGTATTTGCATATATACTAGAAGGGTTAAGCTTTAATGCCATTTAATCTCATATTCCCATGAAGGGTTCTGCTTTAAAGGCATCTGATCTCTTATTTCCATCATAGAGGACACGAACAGTATGAAAATGACCAGATATTAGCACTAGCATTAGGTCGCTAGCATTAGCAAGTTCGCATTGGCATTCAAACTTTATCATTGCTGTTTTTGCATATGTACAAGAAGGGGGAAGCTTTAATGCCATTAAATCTCAAATTGCCATGAAGGGATATGCTTTAATGCCATCTGATCTCTTATTTCCATCATAGAGGACACATACAGTATGACAATGACCAGATATTAGCACTAGCATCAGATCGGTAGCATTAGCATTCAAACTTTAACATGACTGTATTTGCATATTTACAAGAAGGGTTAAGCTTTAATGGCATCTAATCTCTTATTCCCATGAAGGGTTATGCTTTAATGCCATGTGATCTCTTATTTCAATTATAGAAGACATGTACAGTATGAAAATGACCAGATATTAGCACTAGCATTAGATCGCTAGCATTAGCAAGTATGCATTAGCATTCAAATTTGACATTGCTGTATTTGCATATATACAAGAAGAGTTAAACTTCAATGCCATTTAATCTCATATTACCAAGATGGGTTATGCTTTAATGCCATCTGATCTCTTATTTCCATCATAGAGGACACGTACAGTATGAAAATGACCAGATATTAGCACTAGCATTAGATCGCTAGCATTAGCAAGTTAGCATTAGCATTCAAATTAAACAGTGCTGTATTTGCATATATACGAGAAGGGTTAAGCTTTAATGCCATTTAATCTCATATTCCCATGAAGGGTTATGCTTTAATTCCATCTGATCTCTCATTTCCAACATAGAGGACACATACAGTATGACAATAACCAGATATTAGCACTAGCATAAGATCTAGCATAACATTAGCATTCAAACTTTAACAATGCTGTATTTTCATATATACTAGAAGAGTTAAGCTTTCATTCCATTTAATCTCATATTCCCATGAAGGGTTATGCTTGAAAGGCATCTGATCTCTTATTTCCAGCAAAGAGGACACGAACAGTATGAAAATGACCAGATATTAGCACTAGCATTAGATCGCTAGCATTAGCAACTTAGCATAAGCATTCAAATTTAACAGTGCTGTATTTGCATATATACTAGAAGGGTTGAGCTTTAATGACATTTAATCTCATATTGCCATGAAGGGTTATGCTTTAATGCCATGTGATCTCTTATTTCCATCTTAGAGGACAAGTACAGTATGAAAATGACCAGATATTAGCACTAGCATTAGATCACTAGCATTAGCAAGTTAGCATTAGCATTCAAACTTTAACATTGCTGTATTTGCTTTTATACAAGAAGGGTTAAGCTTTAATGCCATTTAATCTCATATTCCCACGAAGGGTTATGCTTTAATGCCATCTGATCTCTTATTTCCATCATAGAGGACAAGTACAGTATGAAAATGACCAGATATTAGCACTAGCATTAGATCGCTAGCATTAGCAAGTTAGCATTAGCATTCAAATTAAACAGTGCTGTATTTGCATATATACTAGAAGGGTTAAGCTTTAATGACATTTAATCTCATATTGCCATGAAGGGTTATGCTTTAATGGCATCTGATCTCTTATTACCATCAAAGAGGGCACATACAGTATGAAAATGAACAGATATTAGCACTAGCATTAGATCGCTAGTATTAGCAAGTTAGCATTAGCATTCAAACTTTAACATGACTGTTTTTGCATATTTACAAGAAGGGTTAAGCTTTAAAGCCATTTAATCTCATATTCCCATGAAGGGATATGCTTTAAAGGCATCTGATCTCTTCTTTCCATTATAGAGGACACTAACAGTATGAAAATGACCATATATTAGCACTAGCATTGGATCGCTAGCATTAGCAAGTTAGCATTAGAATTCAAACTTTAACATTGCTGTATTTGTATATATACAAGAAGGGTTAAGCTTTAATGCCATTTAATCTCACATTGCCATGAAGAGTTATGTTTTGATGACATGTGATCTCTTATTTCCATCATAGAGGACACGTACAGTATGAAAATGACCAGATATTAGCACTAGCATTAGATCGCTAGCATTAGCAAGTTAGCATTAGCATTCAAATTTAACAGTGCTGTATTTGCATATATACTAGAAGAGTTAAGCTTTAAGGACATTTAATCTCATATTGCCATGAAGGGTTATGCTTTAATGCCATCTGATCTCTTATTTCCATCATAGAGGACACATACAGTATCAAAATGACCAGATATTAGCACTAGCATTAGATCGCTAGTATTAGCAAGTTAGCATTAGCATTCAAACTTTAACATGACTGTTTTTGCATATTTACAAGAAGGGTTAAGCTTTAATGACATTTAATCTCATATTGCCATGAAGGGTTATGCTTTAATGCCATCTGATCTCTTATTTCCATCATAGAGGACACATACAGTATGAAAATGACCAGATATTAGCACTAGCATTAGATCGCTAGCATTAGCAAGTTAGCATTAGCATTCAAACTTTAACATTGCTGTATTTGCATATTTACAAGAAGGGTTAAGCTTTAATGCCATTTAATCTCATATTGCCATGAAGGGTTATGCTTTAATGGCATCTGATCTCTTATTTCCATCATAGAGGACACGAACAGTATGAAAATGACCAGATATTAGCACTAGCATTAGATCGCTAGCATTAGCAAGTTAGCATTAGCATTCAAACTTTAACATTGCTGTATTTGCATATATACAAGAAGGTTAAGCTTTAATGCCATTTAATCTCATATTCCCATGAAGGGTTATGCTTTAATGACATCTGATCTCTTATTTCCATCATAGAGGACACGTACAGTATGAAAATGACCAGATATTAGCACTAGCATTAGATCGCTAGCATTAGCAAGTTAGCATTAGCATTCAAATTTTAACATTGCTGTATTTGCATATATACAAGAAGGGTTAAGCTTTAATGCCATTTAATCTCATATTCCCATGAAGGGTTATGCTTTAATGCCATCTGATCTCTTATTTCCATCATAGAGGACACGTACAGTATGAAAATGACCAGATATTAGCACTAGCATTAGATCGCTAGCATTAGCAAGTTAGCATTAGCATTCAAACTTTAACATTGCTGTATTTGCATATATACAAGAAGGGTTAAGCTTTAATGCCATTTAATCTCATATATTCCCATGAAGGGTTATGCTTTAATGCCATCTGATCTCTTATTTCCATCATAGAGGACACAACAGTATGAAAATGACCAGATATTAGCACTAGCATTAGATCGCTAGCATTAGCAAGTTAGCATTAGCATTCAAACTTTAACAGTGCTGTATTTGCATATATACTAGAAGGGTTAAGCTTTAATGCCATTTAATCTCATATTCCCATGAAGGGTTATGCTTTAATGGCATCTGATCTCTTATTTCCATCAAAGAGGACACGAACAGTATGAAAATGACCAGATATTAGCACTAGCATTAGATCGCTAGCATTAGCAAGTTAGCATTAGCATTCAAACTTTAACATTGCTGTATTTTTTTTATATACAAGAAGGGTTAAGCTTTAATGCCATTTAATCTCATATTCCCATGAAGGGTTATGCTTTAATGCCATCTGATCTCTTATTTCCATCATAGAGGACAAGAACAGTATGAAAATGACCAGATATTAGCACTAGCATTAGATCGCTAGCATTAGCAAGTTAGCATTAGCATTCAAATTTAACAGTGCTGTATTTGCATATATACTAGAAGGGTTAAGCTTTAATGCCATTTAATCTCATATTCCCATGAAGGGTTATGCTTTAATGCCATCTGATCTCTTATTTCCATCATAGAGGACACATACAGTATGAAAATGACCAGATATTAGCACTAGCATTAGATCGCTAGCATTAGCAAGTTAGCATTAGCATTCAAACTTTAACATGCTGTTTTTGCATATATACAAGAAGGGTTAAGCTTTAATGCCATTTAATCTCATATTCCCATGAAGGGTTATGCTTTAAAGGCATCTGATCTCTTATTTCCATCATAGAGGACACGAACAGTATGAAAATGACCAGATATTAGCACTAGCATTAGATCGCTAGCATTAGCAAGTTAGCATTAGAATTCAAACTTTAACATTGCTGTATTTGCATATATACAAGAAGGGTTAAGCTTTAATGCCATTTAATCTCATATTCCCATGAAGGGTTATGTTTTAATGACATCTGATCTCTTATTTCCATCATAGAGGACACGTACAGTATGAAAATGACCAGATATTAGCACTAGCATTAGATCGCTAGCATTAGCAAGTTAGCATTAGCATTCAAATTTAACATTGCTGTATTTGCATATATACAAGAAGGGTTAAGCTTTAATGACATTTAATCTCATATTGCCATGAAGGGTTATGCTTTAATGCCATCTGATCTCTTATTTCCATCATAGAGGACACATACAGTATGAAAATGACCAGATATTAGCACTAGCATTAGATCGCTAGCATTAGCAAGTTAGCATTAGCATTCAAACTTTAACATGACTGTTTTTGCATATATACAAGAAGGGTTAAGCTTTAATGACATTTAATCTCATATTGCCATGAAGGGTTATGCTTTAATGGCATCTGATCTCTTATTTCCATCATAGAGGACACGAACAGTATGAAAATGACCAGATATTAGCACTAGCATTAGATCGCTAGCATTAGCAAGTTAGCATTAGCATTCAAACTTTAACATTGCTGTATTTGCATATATACAAGAAGGGTTAAGCTTTAATGCCATTTAATCTCATATTGCCATGAAGGGTTATGTTTTAATGGCATCTGATCTCTTATTTCCATCATAGAGGACACGAACAGTATGAAAATGACCAGATATTAGCACTAGCATTAGATCGCTAGCATTAGCAAGTTAGCATTAGCATTCAAATTTTAACATTGCTGTATTTGCATATATACAAGAAGGGTTAAGGCTTTAATGCCATTTAATCTCATATTCCCATGAAGGGTTATGTTTTAATGCCATGTGATCTCTTATTTCATTATAGAGGACACGTACAGTATGAAAATGACCAGATATTAGCACTAGCATTAGATCGCTAGCATTAGCAAGTTAGCATTAGCATTCAAATTTAACATTGCTGTATTTGCTTATATACAAACGGGTAGGCTTTTAATGCCATTTAATCTCATATTCCCAAGAAGGGTTATGCTTTTAATGCCATCTGATCTCTTATTTCCATCATAGAGGACACGTACAGTATGAAAATGACCAGATATTAGCACTAGCATTAGATCGCTAGCATTAGCAAGTTAGCATTAGCATTCAAACTTTAACATTGCTGTATTTGCATATATACTAGAAGGGTTAAGCTTTAATGCCATTTAATCTCATATTGCCATGAAGGGTTATGCTTTAATGGCATCTGATCTCTTATTTCCATCATAGATGAAACAAACAGTATGAAAATGACCAGATATTAGCACTAGCATTAGATCGCTAGCATTAGCAAGTTAGCATTAGCATTCAAACTTTAACAATGCTGTATTTTCATATATGCTAGAAGAGTTAAGCTTTAATGCCATTTAATCTCATATTCCCATGAAGGGTTATGCTTTAAAGGCATCTGATCTCTTATTTCTCATCATAGAGGAAACAAACAGTATGAAAATGACCAGATATTAGCACTAGCATTAGATCGCTAGCATTAGCAAGTTAGCATTAGCATTCAAACTTTAACAATGCTGTATTTTCATATATGCTAGAAGAGTTAAGCTTTAATGCCATTTAATCTCATATTCCCATGAAGGGTTATGCTTTAATGGCATCTGATCTCTTATTTCCATCATAGAGGACACGAACAGTATGAAAATGACCAGATATTAGCACTAGCATTAGATCGCTAGCATTATCAAGTTAGCATTAGCATTCAAATTTAACAGTGCTGTATTTGCTTTTATACAAGAAGGGTTAAGCTTTAATGCCATTTAATCTCATATTCCCACGAAGGGTTATGCTTTAATGCCATCTGATCTCTTATTTCCATCATAGAGGACACGTAAAGTATGAAAATGACCAGATATTAGCACTAGCATTAGATCGCTAGCATCAGCAAGTTAGCATTAGCATTCAAATTTAACAGTGCTGTATTTGCATATATACTAGAAGGGTTAAGCTTTAATGACATTTAATCTCATATTGCCATGAAGGGTTATGCTTTAATGCCATCTGATCTCTTATTTCCATCATAGAGGACACATACAGTATCAAAATGACCAGTTATTAGCACTAGCATTAGATCGCTATTATTAGCAAGTTAGCATTAGCATTCAAACTTTAACATGACAGTTTTTGCATATTCACAAGAAGGGTTAAGCTTTAATGCCATTTAATCTCATATTCCCATGAAGGGATATGCTTTAAAGGCATCTGATCTCTTATTTCCATCATAGAGGACACCTAAAGTATGACAATGGCCAGATATTAGGACTCGCATTAGATCGCTAGCATTATCAAGTTAGCATTAGCATTCAAATTTAACAGTGCTGTATTTGCTTTTATACAAGAAGGGTTAAGCTTTAAAGCCATTTAATCTCATATTCCCACGAAGGGTTATGCTTTAATGCCATCTGATCTCTTCTTTCCATCATAGAGGACACGAACAGTATGAAAATGACCATATATTAGCACTAGCATTAGATCGCTAGCATTAGCAAGTTAGCATTAGAATTCAAACTTTAAAATTTCTGTATTTGCATGTGTACAAGAAGGGTTAAGCTTGAATGCCATTTAATCTCATATTCCCAAGAAGGGTTATGCTTTAATGCCATCTGATCACTTATTTCCATCATAGAGGACACCTAAAGTATGACAATGGCCAGATATTAGGACTAGCATTAGATCGCTAGCATTAGCAAGTTAGCAGTAGCATTCAAACTTTAACATTGCTGTATTTGCATATATATTAGAAGGGTTATGCTTTAATGCCATTTAATTTCATATTCCCATGAAGGGTTATGCTTTAAAGGCATCTGATCTCTTATTTCCATCATAGAGGACACGAACAGTTTGAAAATGACCAGATATTAGCACTAGCATTAGATCGCTAGCATTAGCAAGTTAGCATTAGCATTCAAACTTTAACATTGCTGTATTTGTATATATACAAGAAGGGTTAAGCTTTAATGCCATTTAATCTCATATTGCCATGAAGAGTTATGTTTTGATGACATGTGATCTCTTATTTCCATCTAAGAGGACACGTACAGTATGAAAATGACCAGATATTAGCACAAGCATTAGATCGCTAGCATTAGCAAGTTAGCATTAGCATTCAAATTTTAACATTGCTGTATTTGCATATATACAAGAAGGGATAGGCTTTAATTCCATTTAATCTCATATTCCCATGAAGGGTTATGCTTTTAATGCCATCTGATCTCTTATTTCAATCATAGAGGACACGTACAGTATGAAAATGACCAGATATTAGCACTAGCATTAGATCGCTAGCATTAGCAAGTTAGCATTAGCATTCAAATTTAACATTGCTGTATTTGCATATATACAAGAAGGGTTAAGCTTTAATGCCATTTAATCTCATATTCCCAAGAAGGGTTATGCTTTTAATGCCATCTGATCTCTTATTTCCATCATAGACAAACAGTATGAAAATGACCAGATATTAGCACTAGCATTAGAGGCTAGCATTAGCAAGTTAGCATTAGCATTCAAACTTTAACATTGCTGTATTTGCATATATACAAGAAGGGATAAGCTTTAATGCCATTTAATCTCATATTCCCATGAAGGGTTATGCTTTAAAGGCATCTGATTCAATCATAGAGGACAAAACAGTATGAAAATGACCAGATATTAGCACTAGCATTAGGGCTAGCATTTAAGTTGCCATTCAAACTTTAACATTGCTGTATTTGCCATGAAGAAGGGTTAAGCTTTAATGCCATTTAATCTCATATTCCCATGAAGGGTTTGCTTTAATGCCATCTGATCTCTTATTTCCATCATGAAGGACACATACAGTATGAAAATGACAGGAATATTAGCACTAGCATTAGATCGCTAGCATTAGCAAGTTAGCATTAGCATTCAAACTTTAACATTGCTGTATTTGCATATATACAAGAAGGGTTAAGCTTTTAATGCCATTTAATCTCATATTCCCATGAAGGGTTATGCTTTAAAATGCATCTGATCTCTTATTTCCATCATAGAGGACAAGAACAGTATGAAAATGACCAGATATTAGCACTAGCATTAGATCGCTAGCATTAGCAAGTTAGCATTAGCATTCAAACTTTAACATTGCTGTATTTGCATGCATATGTACAAGAAAGGTTAAGCTTTAATGCCATTTAATCTCATATTCCCATGAAGGGTTATGCTTTAATGCCATCTGATCTCTTATTTCCATCATAGAGGACAAGAACAGTATGAAAATGACCAGATATTAGCACTAGCATTAGATCGCTAGCATTAGCAAGTTAGCATTAGCATTCAAACTTTAACATTGCTGTATTTGCATATATACAAGAAGGGTTAAGCTTTAATGCCATTTAATCTCATATTCCCCATGAAGGGTTATGCTTTAATGCCATCTGATCTCTTATTTCCATCATAGAGGACACATACAGTATGACAATAACCAGATATTAGCACTAGCATTAGATCGCTAGCATTAGCAAGTTAGCATTAGCATTCAAACTTTAACATTGCTGTTTTTGCATATATACAAGAAGGGTTAAGCTTTAAAGGCATCTGATCTCTTATTTCCATCATAGAGGACACGAACAGTATGAAAATGACCAGATATTAGCACTAGCATTAGATCGCTAGCATTAGGAAGTTAGCATTAGCATTCAAACTTGAACATTGCTGTATTTGCATATATACAAGAAGGGTTAAGCTTTAATGCCATTTAATCTCATATTCCCATGAAGGGTTATGCTTTAATGCCATCTGATCTCTTATTTCCATCATAGAGGACACCTACAGTATGAAAAAGACCATATATTAGCACTAGCATTAGATCGCTAGCATTAGCAAGTTAGCATTAGCATTCAAATTTTAACATTGCTGTATTTGCTTATATACAAGAAGGGTTAAGCTTTAATGCCATTTAATCTCATATTCCCATGATGAAGAGTTATGTTTTTAATGCCATCTGATCTCTTATTTCCATCATAGAGGACACATACAGTATGAAAATGACCAGATATTAGCACTAGCATTAGATCGCTAGCATTAGCAAGTTAGCATTAGCATTCAAACTTTAACATTGCTGTATTTGCATATATACAAGAAGGGTTAAGCTTTAATGCCATTTAATCTCATATTCCCATGAAGGGTTATGCTTTTAATGCCATCTGATCTCTTATTTCCATCATAGAGGACACATACAGTATGAAAATGACCAGATATTAGCACTAGCATTAGATCGCTAGCATTAGCAAGTTAGCATTAGCATTCAAACTTTAACATTGCTGTATTTGCATATATACAAGAAGGGTTAAGCTTTAATGCCATTTAATCTCATATTCCCATGAAGGGTTATGCTTTTTAATGGCATCTGATCTCTTATTTCCATCATAGAGGACAGAACAGTATGAAAACCACCAGATATTAGCACTAGCATTAGATCACTAGCTAGCATTAGCAAGTTAGCATTAGCATTCAACTTTAACATTGCTGTATTTGCATGTATACAAGAAGGGTTAAGCTTTAATGCCATTTAATCTCATATTCCCAAGAAGGGTTATGCTTTAATGCCATCTGATCTCTTATTTCCATCATAGAGGACACAGAACAGTATGACAATGGCCAGATATTAGGACTAGCATATAGCATTAGCAAGTAAGCAGTAGCATTCAAACTTTAACATTGCTGTATTTGCATATATACTAGAAGGGTTAGCTTTAATGCCATTTAATCTCATATTCCCATGAAGGGTTAACTTTAAAGGCATCTGATCTCTTATTTCCATCATGACACGAACAGTTTGAAAATGACCAGATATTAGCACTAGCATTAGAAGGGCATTAGCATTCAAACTTTAACATTGCTGTATTTGTATATATACAAGAAGGGTTAAGCTTTAATGCCATTTAATCTCATATTGCCATGAAGGGTTATGTTTTAATGCCATCTGATCTCTTATTTCCATCATAGAGGACACATACAGTATGAAATGACCAGATATTAGCACTAGCATTAGATCGCTAGCATTAGCAAGTTAGCATTAGCATTCAAACTTTAACATTGCTGTTTTTGCATATATACAAGAAGGGTTAAGCTTTAATGCCATTTAATCTCATATTCCCATGAAGGGTTATGCTTTAATGCCATCTGATCTCTTATTTCCATCATAGAGGACACATACAGTATGAAAATGACCAGATATTAGCACTAGCATTAGATCGCTAGCATTAGCAAGTTAGCATTAGCATTCAAACTTTAACATGACTGTATTTGCATATTTACAAGAAGGGTTAAGCTTTAATGCCATTTAATCTCATATTCCCAAGAAGGGTTATGCTTTTAATGCCATCTGATCTCTTATTTCCATCATAGAGGACACGATACAGTATGAAAATGACCAGATATTAGCACTAGCATTAGATCGCTAGCATTAGCAAGTTAGCATTAGAATTCAAACTTTAAACATTCTGTATTTGCATGTGTACAAGAAGGGTTAAGCTTTAATGCCATTTAATCTCATATTCCCAAGAAGGGTTATGCTTTAATGCCATCTGATCTCTTATTTCCATCATAGAGGACACCTACAGTATGACAATGGCCAGATATTAGGACTAGCATTAGATCGCTAGCATTAGCAAGTTAGCAGTAGCATTCAAACTTTAACATTGCTGTATTTGCATACATACTAGAAGGGTTATGCTTTAATTCCATTTAATTTCATATTCCCATGAAGGGTTATGCTTTAAAGGCATCTGATCTCTTATTTCCATCATAGAGGAAACGAACAGTTTGAAAATGACCAGATATTAGCACTAGCATTAGATCGCTAGCATTAGCAAGTTAGCATTAGCATTCAAACTTTAACATTGCTGTATTTGTATAAATACAAGAAGGGTTAAGCTTTATTGCCATTTAATCTCACATTGCCATGAAGAGTTATGTTTTGATGACATGTGATCTCTTATTTCCATCTTAGAGGACACATACAGTATGAAAATGACCAGATATTAGCACTAGCATTAGATCGCTAGCATTAGCAAGTTAGCATTAGCATTCAAATTTAAACATTGCTGTATTTGCTTATATACAAGAACGGATAGGCTTTAATGCCATTTAATCTCATATTCCCATGAAGGGTTATGCTTTAATGCCATCTGATCTCTCATTTCCATCATAGAGGACACATAGAGTATGACAATGACCAGATATTAGCACTAGCATAAGATCGCTAGCATTAAGTTAGCATTAGCATTCAAACTTTAACATTGCTGTATTTTCATGTATACTAGAAGGGTTAAGCTTTAATGCCATTTAATCTCATATTACCATGACGGGTTATGCTTTAAAGGCATCTGATCTCTTATTTCCATCATAGAGGACAAGAACAGTATGAAAATGACCAGATATTAGCACTAGCATTAGATCACTAGCATTAGCAAGTTAGCATTAGCATTCAAACTTCAACATTGCTGTATTTGCTTTTATACAAGAAGGGTTAAGCTTTAATGCCATTTAATCTCATATTCCCAAGAAGGGTTATGCTTTAATGCCATCTGATCTCTTATTTCCATCATAGAGGACACATACAGTATGACAATGACCAGATATTAGGACTAGCATTAGATCGCTAGCATTAGCAAGTTAGCATTAGCATTCAAACTTTAACATTGCTGTATTTGCATATATACTAGAAGGGTTAAGCTTTAATGCCATTTAATCTCATATTCCCCATGAAGGGTTATGCTTTAATGCCATCTGATCTCTTATTTCCATCATAGAGGACACGAACAGTTTGAAAATGACCAGATATTAGCACTAGCATTAGATCGCTAGCATTAGCAAGTTAGCATTAGCATTCAAACTTTAACATTGCTGTATTTGTATATATACAAGAAGGGTTAAGCTTTAATGCCATTTAATCTCATATTCCCATGAAGGGTTATGTTTTAATGCCATCTGATCTCTTATTTCCATCTTAGAGGACACATACAGTATGAAAATGACCAGATATTAGCACTAGCATTAGATCGCTAGCATTAGCAAGTTAGCATTAGCATTCAAATTTAACATTGCTGTATTTGCATATTATACAAGAAGGGTTAAGCTTTAATGCCATTTAATCTCATATTCCCATGAAGGGTTATGCTTTAATGCCATCTGATCTCTTATTTCCATCATAGAGGACACATACAGTATGAAAATGACCAGATATTAGCACTAGCATTAGATCGCTAGCATTAGCAAGTTAGCATTAGCATTCAAATTTAACATTGCTGTATTTGCATATATACAAGAAGGGTTAAGCTTTAATGCCATTTAATCTCATATATGCCATGAAGGGTTATGCTTTAATGCCATCTGATCTCTTATTTCCATCATAGAGGACATAACAGTATGAAAATGACCAGATATTAGCACTAGCATTAGATCGCTAGCATTAGCAAGTTAGCATTAGCATTCAAACTTTAACATTGCTGTATTTGCATATTATACAAGAAGGGTTAAGCTTTAATGCCATTTAATCTCATATTCCCATGAAGGGTTATGCTTTTAATGCCATCTGATCTCTTATTTCCATCATAGAGGACACGAACAGTATGAAAATGACCAGATATTAGCACTAGCATTAGATCGCTAGCATTAGCAAGTTAGCATTAGCATTCAAACTTTAACATTGCTGTTTTTGCATATATACAAGAAGGGTTAAGCTTTAATGCCATTTAATCTCATATTCCCATGAAGGGTTATGTTTTTAATGCCATCTGATCTCTTATTTCCATCATAGAGGACACCTACAGTATGAAAATGACCAGATATTAGCACTAGCATTAGATCGCTAGCATTAGCAAAGTTAGCATTAGCATTCAACATTTTTTTAACATTGCTGTATTTGCATATATACAAGAAGGGTTAAGCTTTAATGCCATTTAATCTCATATTCCCATGAAGGGTTATGCTTTAATGGCATCTGATCTCTTATTTCCATCATAGAGGACACATACAGTATGAAAATGACCAGATATTAGCACTAGCATTAGATCGCTAGCATTAGCAAGTTAGCATTAGCATTCAAACTTTAACATTGCTGTATTTGCATATATACAAGAAGGGTTAAGCTTTAATGCCATTTAATCTCATATTCCCATGAAGGGTTATGTTTTAATGCCATCTGATCTCTTATTTCCATCATAGAGGACACATACAGTATGAAAATGACCAGATATTAGCACTAGCATTAGATCGCTAGCATTAGAAAGTTAGCATTAGCATTCAAACTTTAACATTGCTGTATTTATATATACAAGAAGGGATAGGCTTTAATGCCATTTAATCTCATATTCCCATGAAGGGTTATGCTTTAATGCCATCTGATCTCTTATTACCATCATAGAGGACACGTACAGTATGAAAATGACCAGATATTAGCACTAGCATTAGATCGCTAGCATTAGCAAGTTAGCATTAGCATTCAAATTTAACATTGCTGTATTTGCTTATATACAAGAAGGGTTAAGCTTTAATGCCATTTAATCTCATATTCCCATGAAGGGTTATGCTTTTTAATGCCATCTGATCTCTTATTTCCATCATAGAGGACACATACAGTATGAAAATGACCAGATATTAGCACTAGCATTAGATCGCTAGCATTAGCAAGTTAGCATTAGCATTCAAACTTTAACATTGCTGTATTTGCATATATACTAGAAGGGTTAAGCTTTAATGCCATTTAATCTCATATTCCCATGAAGGGTTATGCTTTTAAAGGCATCTGATCTCTTATTTCCATCATAGAGGACACAAACAGTATGAAAATGACCAGATATTAGCACTAGCATTAGATCGCTAGCATTAGCAAGTTAGCATTAGCATTCAAACTTTAACTTTGCTGTATTTGCATATATACAAGAAGGGTTAAGCTTTAATGCCATTTAATCTCATATACCCATGAAGGGTTATGCATTAATGCCATCTGATCTCTTATTTCCATCATAGAGGACAAGTACAGTATGAAAATGAACAGACATTAGCACTAGCATTAGATCGCTAGCATTATCAAGTTAGCATTAGCATTCAAACTTTAACATTGCTGTATTTGTATGAATACAAGAACGGTTAAGCTTTAATGCCATTTATTCTCATATACCCATGAAGGGTTATGCATTAATGCCATCTGATCTCTTATTTCCATCATAGAGGACACGAACAGTATGAAAATGACCAGATATTAGCACTAGCATTAGATCGCTAGCATAGCAAGTTAGCATTCAAACTTTTTAACATTGCTGTATTTTCATATATACTAGAAGGGTTAAGCTTTAATGCCATTTAATCTCATATTCCCATGAAGGGTTATGTTTTAATGGCATCTGATCTCTTATTTCCATCAAAGAGGACAAGAACAGTATGAAAATGACCAGATATTAGCACTAGCATTAGATCGCTAGCATTATCAAGTTAGCATTAGCATTCAAATTTAACAGTGCTGTATTTGCTTTTATACAAGAAGGGTTAAGCTTTAATGCCATTTAATCTCATATTCCCACGAAGGGTTATGCTTTAATGCCATCTGATCTCTTATTTCCATCATAGAGGACACGTACAGTATGAAAATGACCAGATATTAGCACTAGCATTAGATCGCTAGCATCAGCAAGTTAGCATTAGCATTCAAACTTTAACATTGCTGTATTTGTATATATACAAGAAGGGTTAAGCTTTAATGCCATTTAATCTCACATTGCCATGAAGGGTTATGTTTTAATGCCATCTGATCTCTCATTTCCATCTTAGAGGACACGTACAGTATGAAAATGACCAGATGTTAGCACTAGCATTAGATCGCTAGCTATTAGTAAGTTAGCATTAGCATTCAAATTTTAACATTGCTGTATTTGCTTATATACAAGAACGGATAGGCTTTAATTCCATTTAATCTCATATTCCCATGAAGGGTTATGCTTTAATGCCATGTGATCTCTTATTTCAATTATAGAGGACACGTACAGTATGAAAATGACCAGATATTAGCACTAGCATTAGATCGCTAGCATTAGCAAGTTATGCATTAGCATTCAAAATTTAACATTGCTGTATTTGCTCATATACAAGAAGGGTTAAGCTTTAATGCCATTTAATCTCATATTCCCATGAAGGGTTATGCTTTAAAGGCATCTGATCTCTTATTTCCATCAAAGAGGACACGAACAGTATGAAAATGACCAGATATTAGCACTAGCATTAGATCCCTAGCATTAGCAAGTTAGCATTAGCATTCAAACTTTAACATTGCTGTATTTGCATATATACTAGAAGGGTTGAGCTTTAATGCCATTTAATCTCATATTCCAAGAAGGGTTATGCTTTTAATGCCATCTGATCTCTTATTTCCATCTTAGAGGACACGTACAGTATGAAAATGACCAGATATTAGCACTAGCATTAGATCGCTAGCATTATCAAGTTAGCATTAGCATTCAAATTTTAACATTGCTGTATTTGCATATATACAAGAACGGATAGGCTTTAATGCCATTTAATCTCATATTCCCATGAAGGGTTATGCTTTAATGCCATCTGATCTCTTATTTCAATTATAGAGGACACGTACAGTATGAAAATGACCAGATATTAGCACTAGCATTAGATCGCTAGCATTAGCAAGTTATGCATTAGCATTCAGATTTAACATTGCTGTATTTGCTTATATACAAGACGAGTTAAGCTTTTAATGCCATTTAATCTCATATTCCCAAGATGGGTTATGCTTTAATGCCATCTGATCTCTTATTTCCATCATAGAGGACACGTACAGTATGAAAATGACCAGATATTAGCACTAGCATTAGATCGCTAGCATTAGCAAGTTAGCATTAGCATTCAAATTTAACAGTGCTGTATTTGCATATATACAAGAAGGGTTAAGCTTTAATGCCATTTAATCTCATATTCCCATGAAGGGTTATGCTTTAAAGGCATCTGATCTCTTATATCCATCATAGATGACACTAACAGTATGAAAATGACCAGATATTAGCACTAGCATTAGATCGCTAGCATTAGCAAGTTAGCATTAGCATTCAAACTTTAACATTGCTGTATTTGCTTATATGTACAAGAAGGGTTAAGCTTTAATGCCATTTAATCTCATATTCCCATGAAGGGTTATGCTTTAATGCCATCTGATCTCTCATTTCCATCATAGAGGACACATAGAGTATGACAATGACCAGATATCAGCACTAGCATAAGATCGCTAGCTAACATTAGCATTCAAAGTTTAACATTGCTGTATTTTTCATGTATACTAGAAGGGTTAAGCTTTTAATGCCATTTAATCTCATATTCCCATGAAGGGTTATGCTTTAAAGGCATCTGATCTCTTATTTCCATCATAGAGGACAAGAACAGTATGAAAATGACCAGATATTAGCACTAGCATTAGATCGCTAGCAATAGCAAGTTAGCATTAGCATTCAAATTTAACAGTGCTGTATTTGCATATATACTAGAAGGGTTAAGCTTTAATGACATTTAATCTCATATTCCCAAGAAGGGTTATGCTTTAATGCCATGTGATCTCTTATTTCCATCTTAGAGGACAAGTACAGTATGAAAATGACCAGATATTAGCACTAGCATTAGATCACTAGCATTAGCAAGTTAGCATTAGCATTCAAACTTTAACATTGCTGTATTTGCTTTTATACAAGAAGGGTTAAGCTTTAATGCCATTTAATCTCATATTCCCATGAAGGGTTATGCTTTAATGCCATCTGATCTCTTATTTCCATCATAGGACACGAACAGTATGAAAATGACCAGATATTAGCACTAGCATTAGATCGCTAGCATTAGCAAGTTAGCATTAGCATTCAAATTTAACAGTGCTGTATTTGCATATATACTAGAAGGGTTAAGCTTTAATGACATTTAATCTCATATTGCCATGAAGGGTTATGCTTTAATGCCATCTGATCTCTTATTTCCATCATAGAGGACACATACAGTATCAAAATGACCAGATATTAGCACTAGCATTAGATCGCTAGTATTAGCAAGTTAGCATTAGCATTCAAACTTTAACATGACTGTTTTTGCATATTTACAAGAAGGGTTAAGCTTTAATGCCATTTAATCTCATATTCCCATGAAGGGTTATGCTTTAATGGCATCTGATCTCTTATTTCCATCATAGAGGACACATAACAGTATGAAAATGACCATATATTAGCACTAGCATTAGATCGCTAGCATTAGCAAGTTAGCATTAGAATTCAAACTTTAAAATTTCTGTATTTGCATGTGTACAAGAAGGGTTATGCTTTAATGCCATCTGATCTCTTATTTCCATCATAGAGGACACCTACAGTATGACAATGGCCAGATATTAGGACTAGCATTAGATCGCTAGCATTAGCAAGTTAGCAGTAGCATTCAAACTTTAACATTGCTGTATTTGCATACATACTAGAAGGGTTATGCTTTAATTCCATTTAATTTCATATTCCCATGAAGGGTTATGCTTTAAAGGCATCTGATCTCTTATTTCCATCATAGAGGAAACGAACAGTTTGAAAATGACCAGATATTAGCACTAGCATTAGATCGCTAGCATTAGCAAGTTAGCATTAGCATTCAAACTTTAACATTGCTGTATTTGTATATATACAAGAAGGGTTAAGCTTTAATGCCATTTAATCTCATATTGCCATGAAGAGTTATGTTTTGATGACATGTGATCTCTTATTTCCATCTTAGAGGACACGTACAGTATGAAAATGACCAGATATTAGCACTAGCATTAGATCGCTAGCATTAGCAAGTTAGCATTAGCATTCAAATTTTAACATTGCTGTATTCGCTTTATATACAAGAATGGATAGGCTTTAATGCCATTTAATCTCATATTCCCATGAAGGGTTATGCTTTTAATGCCATGTGATCTCTTATTTCAATTATAGAGGACACGTACAGTATGAAAATGACCAGATATTAGCACTAGCATTAGATCGCTAGCATTAGCAAGTATGCATTAGCATTCAAATTTAACATTGCTGTATTTGCTTATATACAAGACGAGTTAAGCATTAATGCCATTTAATCTCATATTCCCATGAAGGGTTATGCTTTAATGCCATCTGATCTCTTATTTCCATCATAGAGGACACATACAGTATGAAAATGACCAGATATTAGCACTAGCATTAGATCGCTAGCATTAGCAAGTTAGCATTAGCATTCAAACTTTAACAGTGCTGTATTTGCATATATACTAGAAGGGTAAAAGCTTTAATGCCATTTAATCTCATATTCCCATGAAGGGTTATGCTTTAAAGGCATCTGATGTAAATATTTCCATCATAGATGACACGAACAGTATGAAAATGACCAGATATTAGCACTAGCATTAGATCGCTAGCATTAGCAAGTTAGCATTTGCATTCAAACTTTAACATTGCTGTATTTGCCTATGTACAAGAAGGGTTAAGCTTTAATGCCATTTAATCTCATATTCCCATGAAGGGTTATGCTTTTAATGCCATCTGATCTCTCATTTCCATCATAGAGGACACATAGAGTATGACAATGACCAGATATCAGCACTAGCATAAGATCGCTAACATTAGCATTCAAACTTTAACATTGCTGTATTTTCATGTATACTAGAAGGGTTAAGCTTTAATGCCATTTAATCTCATATTCCCATGAAGGGTTATGCTTTAAAGGCATCTGATCTCTTATTTCCATCATAGAGGACAGAGAACAGTATGAAAATGACCAGATATTAGCACTAGCATTAGATCGCTAATTAGCAAGTTAGCATTAGCATTCAAACTTTAACATTGCTGTATTTGCATATGTACAAGAAGGGTTAAGCTTTAATGCCATTTAATCTCATATTCCCATGAAGGGTTATGCTTTAATGCCATCTGATCTCTTATTTCCATCATAGAGGACACATACAGTATGACAATGACCAGATATTAGCACTAGAATTAGATCGCTAGCATTAGCATTCAAACTTTAACATGACTGTATTTGCATATTTACAAGAAGGGTTAAGCTTTTTAATGCCATTTAATCTCATATTCCCAAGAAGGGTTATGCTTTTAATGCCATCTGATCTCTTATTTCCATCATAGAGGACAGGTACAGTATGAAAATGACCAGATATTAGCACTAGCATTAGATCGCTAGCATTAGCAAGTTAGCATTAGCATTCAAACTTTTAACATTGCTGTATTTGCATATATACAAGAAGGGTTGCTTTAATGCCATTTAATCTCATATTCCCAATGAAGGGTTATGCTTTAATGCCATCTGATCTCTTATTTCCATCATAGAGGACACGAACAGTATGAAAATGACCAGATATTAGCACTAGCATTAGATCGCTAGCATTAGCAAGTTAGCATTAGCATTCAAATTTAACATTGCTGTATTTGCATATATACAAGAAGGGTTAAGCTTTAATGCCATTTAATCTCATATTCTAATGAAGGGTTATGCTTTAATGCCATCTGATCTCTTATTTCCATCATAGAGGACACATACAGTATTAAAATGACCAGACATTAGCATTAGCATTAGATCGCTAGCATTAGCAAGTTAGCATTAGCATTCAAATTTAACATTGCTGTATTTGAATATATACTAGAAGGGTTAAATTTTAATGACATTTAATCTCATATTGCCATGAAGGGTTATGCTTTAATGCCATGTGATCTCTTATTTCCATCATAGAGGACACATACAGTATGAAAATGACCAGATATTAGCACTAGCATTAGATCGCTAGCATTAGCAATTAGCATTAGCAAATTTTAACATTGCTGTATTTGTTTATATACAAGAAGGGTTAGGGCTTTAATGCCATTTAATCTCATATTCCCAAGAAGGGTTATGCTTTAATGCCATCTGATCTCTTATTTCCATCATAGAGGACACGAACAGTATGAAAATGACCAGATATTAGCACTAGCATTAGATCTAGCATTAGCATTAGCATTCAAACTTTAACATTTCTGTATTTGCATATATACAAGAAGGGTTAAGCTTTAATGCCATTTAATCTCATATTCCCATGAAGGGTTATGCTTTAATGGCATCTGATCTCTTATTTCCATCATAGAGGACACATACAGTATGAAAATGACCAGATATTAGCACTAGCATTAGATCGCTAGCATTAGAAGTTAGCATTAGCATTCAAACTTTAACATTGCTGTATTTGCATATATACAAGAAGGGTTAAGCTTTAATGCCATTTAATCTCATATTCCCACGAAGGGTTATGCTTTAATGCCATCTGATCTCTTATTTCCATCATAGAGGACACGTACAGTATGAAAATGACCAGATATTAGCACTAGCATTAGATCGCTAGCATTAGCAAGTTAGCATTAGCATTCAAATTTTAACATTGCTGTATTTGCATATATACTAGAAGGGTTAAGCTTTAATGCCATTTAATCTCATATTCCCATGAAGGGTTATGCTTTAAAGGCATCTGATCTCTTATTTCCATCAAAGAGGACACAAACAGTATGAAAATGACCAGATATTAGCACTAGCATTAGATCGCTAGCATTAGCAAGTTAGCATTAGCATTCAAACTTTAACATTGCTGTAATTGTATATATACAAGAAGGGTTAAGCTTTAATGCCATTTAATCTCATATTGCCATGAAGGGTTATGCTTTTTAATGCCATCTGATCTCTTATTTCCATCATAGAGGACACATACAGTATGAAAATGACCAGATATTAGCACTAGCATTAGATCGCTAGCATTAGCAAGTTAGCATTAGCATTCAAACTTTAACATTGCTGTATTTGCATATTACAAGAAGGGTTAAGCTTTTTAATGCCATTTAATCTCATATTCCCATGAAGGGTTATGCTTTAATGCCATCTGATCTCTTATTTCCATTATAGAGGACACATACAGTATGAAAATGACCAGATATTAGCACTAGCATTAGATCGCTAGCATTAGCAAGTTAGCATTAGCATTCAAATTTAACAGTGCTGTATTTGCATATATACAAGAAGGGTTAAGCTTTAATGCCATTTAATCTCATATTCCCAAGAAGGGTTATGCTTTAATGCCATCTGATCTCTTATTTCCATCATAGAGGACACATACAGTATGAAAATGACCAGATATTAGCACTAGCATTAGATCGCTAGCATTAGCAAATTAGCATTAGCATTCAAACTTTACCAGTGCTGTATTTGCATATATACTAGAAGGGTTAAGCTTTAATGCCATTTAATCTCATATTGCCATGAAGGGTTATGCTTTAAAGGCATCTGATCTCTTATTTCCATCATAGAGGACACGAACAGTATGAAAATGACCAGATATTAGCACTAGCATTAGATCGCTAGCATTAGCAAGTTAGCATTAGCATTCAAACTTTAACAGTGCTGAATTTACATATATACTAGAAGGATTAAGCTTTAATGCCATTTAATCTCATACTGCCCTGAAGGGTTATGCTTTCATGCCATCTGATCTCTTATTTCCATCATAGAGGACACATACAGTATGACAATGACCAGATAATAGCACTAGCATTAGAACGCTAGCATTAGCAATCAAACTTTAAAATGACTGTATTTGAATATATACAAGAAGGGTTAAGCTTTTAATGCCATTTAATCTCATATTCCCATGAAGGGTTATGCTTTTAATGCCATCTGATCTCTTATTTCCATCATAGAGGACACATACAGTATGAAAAATGACCAGATATTAGCACTAGCATTAGATCGCTAGCATTAGCAAGTTAGCATTAGCATTCAAATTTAACAGTGCTGTATTTGCATATATACAAGAAGGGTTAAGCTTTAATGCCATTTAATCTCAAATTGCCATGAAGGGTTATGCTTTAATGCCATCTGATCTCTTATTTCCATCATAGAGGACACATACAGTATCAAAATGACCAGATATTAGCACTAGCATTAGATCGCTAGCATTAGCATTAGCATTCAAACTTTAACATGACTGTATTTGCATATTTACAAGAAGGGTTAAGCTTTAATGCTATTTAATCTCATATTCCAATGAAGGGTTATGCTTTAATGCCATGTGATCTCTTATTTCCATTATAGAGGACACGTAACAGTATGAAAATGACCAGATATTAGCACTAGCATTAGATCGCTAGCATTAGCAAGTTAGCATTAGCATTCAAATTTAACATTGCTGTATTTGCATATATACAAGAAGGGGTTAAGCTTTAATGCCATTTAATCTCATATTCCCAAGAAGGGTTATGCTTTAATGCCATCTGATCTCTTATTTCCATGATAGAGGACCTGTACAGTATGAAAATGACCAGATATTAGCACTAGCATTAGATCGCTAGCATTAGCAAATTAGCATTAGCATTCAAACTTAACAGTGCTGAATTTGCATATATACTAGAAGGATTGCTTTAATGCCATTTAATCTCATACTGCCTGAAGGGTTATGCTTTAAAGGCATCTGATCTCTTATTTCCATCAAAGAGGACACTTAACAGTATGAAAAAATGACCAGATATTAGCACTAGCATTAGATTGCTAGCATTACCAAGTTAGCATTAGCATTCAAACTTTTAACATTGCTGTATTTGCATATGTACAAGAAGGGTTAAGCTTTTAATGCCATTTAATCTGGTTATTGCCATGAAGGGTTATGCTTTTAATGGCATCTGATCTCTTATTTCCATCATAGAGGACACGAACAGTATGAAAATGACCAGATATTAGCACAAGCATTAGATTAGATTAGCAAGTTAGCATTAGCATTCAAACTTTAACATTGCTGTATTTGCATAGTTACAAGAAGGGTTAAGCTTTAATGCCATTTAATCTCATATTCCCATGAAGGGTTATGCTTTAATGGCATCTGACCTCTTATTTCCATTATAGTGGACACATTCAGTATGACAATGACCAGATATTAGGACAAGAATTAGATCGCTAGCATTAGCAAAGTTTGCATTAGCATTCAAATTTAACATTGCTGTATTTGCATATATACTAGAAGGTTAAGCTTTAGTGGCATTTAATCTCATATTCCCATGAAGGGTTATGCTTTAAAAGGCATCTGACCTCTAATTTCCATCTTAGAGACCTGAACAGTATGAAAATGACCAGATATTAGCGCTGGCATTAGATCGCCAGCATTAGCATTCAATTTAACATTGCTGTACTTTGCAAAAAACAAGAAGGGTTATGCTTTAACGCCATCCGATTCTTATTTCCATCAAAGAGACGAACAGTATGAAAATGACCAGATATTAGCACTAGCATTATATCGCTAGCATTACCAAGCTAGCATTAGCATTCAAACTTTAACAGTGCTGAATTTACATATATACTAGAAGTTTAAGCTTTAATGCCATTTAATCTCATACTGCCCTGAAGGGTTGCTTTAAATGCACTGATCTCTTATTTCCATCACAGGGGACACGTAACAGTATGAAATATTGCCAGATATTAGCACTAACGCATTAGATCGCCAGCATTGGCAATCCATTAGCATTCAAACTTTAAAATTGCTGTATTTGCCTATATGTACAAGAGGGTTAAGCTTTAATGCATTTAATCTCA
>CM056199.1:103195857-103264538 GCA_029692085.1 Gymnothorax javanicus
GTAAAATTTTTTTCTTACTGTTGGTACTCTATGATGGAAATGAGATAATGCCAAACCCCAAACCCTTCTTGGGAAATGAGATTTTGGCATTAAAGCAACCCTTCTTTAAATTTAAATACACAATGTTAAAGTTTGAATGCAATGCTAACTTGGTAATGCTAGCGACTAATGCTAGGCAATATCTGGTCATTTTCATACTGTTCGTGTCCTCTTTGATGGAAATAAGAGATCAGATGCCTTTAAAGCATAACCCTTCAGGGCAGTATGAGATTAAATGGCATTAAAGCTTAATCCTTCTAGTATATATGCAAATTCAGGACTGTTAAAGTTTGAATACTAATGCTAATTTGCTAATGCTAGCGTTCTAATGCTAGTGCTAATATCTGGTCATTTTCATACTGTACAGGTCCTCTATCATGGAAATAAGAGATCAGATTGCATTAAATCGTAACCCTTCTTGGGAATATGAGATTAAATGGCATTAAAGCTTAAGCCTTCTTGTACATATGCAAATACAGCAATGTTAAAGTTTGAATGCTAATGCAAACTTGCTAATGCTAGCAATCTAATGCTAGTGGTAATATCTGGTAATTTTCATACTGTTCGTGTCCTCTATGATGGAAATATTTAGATCAGATCGTTTAAAAGCATAACCCTTCATGGCAATATGAGATTAAATTGCATTATAGCTTAACCCATCTAGTATATATGCAAATACAGCACTGTAAAAGTTTGAATGCTAATGCTAACTTGCAAATGCTCGCGATCTAATGCTAGTGCTAATATCTGCTCATTTTCATACTGTACCTGTCCTCTATGATGGAAATAAGAGATCAGATGGCATTAAAGCATAACCCTTCATGGGAAAATGAGATTAAATGGCATTAAATCTTAACCCTTCTTGTACACATGCAAATACAGAAATGTTAAAGTTTGAATGCTAATGCTAACTTGCTAATGCTAGCGATCTAATGCTAGTCCTAATATCTGGTCATTGTCATACTGTATGTGTCCTCTATGATGGAAATAAGAGATCAGATGGCATTAAAGCATAACCCTTCATGGGAATATGAGATTAAATGGCATTAAAGCTGAACCCTTCTTGTAAAAATGCAAATACCATCATGTTAAAGTTTGAAAGCTAATGCTAGCGATCTAATGCTAGTGCTGATATCTCTTCATTGTCATACTGTATGTGTCCTCTTTGATGGAAATAAGAGATCAGATGCCATTAAAGCATAACCCTTCATGGCAATATGAGATGAAATGGCATTAAAGCTTAACCCTTCTTGTATATATACAAAAACAGCAATGGTAAAGTTTGAATGCTAATGCTAACTTGCTAATGCTAGCGATCTAATGCAAGTGCTAATATCTGGTCATTTTCATACTGTACGTGTACTCTATGATGGAAATTAGAGATCAGATGGCATTAAAGCATAACCCTTCTTGGGAATATGAGATTTTATGGCATTAAAGCTTAACCCTTCTTGTAAATATGCAAATACAGTCATGTTAAAGTTTGAATGCTAATGCTACCGATCTAATGCTAGTGCTAATATCTGGTCATTGCCATACTGTATGTGTCCTCTATGATGGAAATAAGAGATCATATGGCATTAAAGCATAACCCTTCATGGCAATTTGAGATTTTAATGTCATTAAAGCTTAGCCCTTCTTGTATATATACAAATACAGCAATGTTAAAGTTTGAATGCTAATGCTAACTTGCTAATGCTAGCGATCTAATTCTTGTGCTAATATCTGGTCATTTTCATACTGTTCGTGTCCTCTATGATGGAAATAAGAGATAAGATGGCATTAAAGCGGAACCCTTCTTGGGAATATTAGATCAAATGGCATTAAAAGCTAACCCTTCTTGTACATATGCAAATACAGAAATGTTAAAGTTTGTATTCTAATGCTAACTTGCTAATGCTAGCGATCTAATGCTAGTGCTAATATATGGTCATTTTCATACTGTTCGTGTGTCCTCTATGATGGAAATAAGAGATCAGTTGCCTTTAAAACATAACCCTTCATGGGAATATGAGATTAAATGGCATTAAAGCTCAACCGTTCTTGTAAATATGCAAATACAGTCATGTTAAAGTTTGAATGCTAATGCTAGCGATCTAATGCTAGTGCTAATATCTGTTCATTGTCATACTGTATGTGTCCTCTTTGATGGAAATAAGAGATCAGATGCAATTAAAGCATAACCCTTCATGGCAATATGAGATCAAATGGCATTAAAGCTTAACCCTTCTTGTATACATACAAATACAGCAATGTTTAATTAGAATGCTAATGCTAACGTGCTAATGCTAGCGATCTAATGCTAGTGCTAATATCTGGTCATTTTCATTCTGTATGTGTCCTCTATAATGGAAATAAGAGATCAGATGTCATTAAAGCATAACCCTTCATGGCAATTTGACATTAAATGGCATTAAAGCTTAACCCTTCTTGTATATATACAAATTCAGCAATGTTAAAGTTTTAATGCCAATGCCTACTTGCTAATGCTTGCGATCTAATGCTAGTGCTAATATCTGGTCAAATTCATTCTGTTCGTGTCCTCTATGATGGAAATAAGAGATCAGGATGCCTTTTTAAGCATAACCCTTCTTGGGAATATGAGATTAAATGGCATTAAAGCTTAATATCCTTCTAGTATATATGAAAAAACAGCAATGTTTAAGTTTGAATGTTAATGTTAGCGATCTTAGGCTAGTGCGAATATCTTGTCAATGTCATACTGTATGTGTCCTCTATGATGGAAATAAGAGATCAGATGGCATTAAAGCATTCCCCTTCATGGGAATATGAGATTAAATGGCATTAAAGCTTAACCCTTCATGTAAAAATGCAAATTCAGTCATTTTAAAGTTTGAATGCTAATGCTAGCGATCTAATGCTAGTGCTAATATCTGGTCATTGTCATACTGTATGTGTCCTTTATGATGGAAATAAGAGATCAGATCGCATTAAAGCATAACCCTTCATAAGAATATGAGATTAAATGGCATTAAAGCTTTTCAACCCTTCTTGTACATATGCAAAATACAGCAATGTTAAAGTTTGAATGCTAATGCTAACTTGCTAATGCTAGCGTTCTAATGCTAGTGCTAATATCTGGTCATTTTCATACTGTACGTGTCCTCTACAATGGAAATAAGAGATCACATGTCATTAAAGCATAACCCTCTTGGGATTATGAGATTAGATGCCATTAAAGCTTTACCCTTCTTGTAAATATGCAAATACAGTCATTTTAAAGTTTGAATGCTAATGCTAGCGATCTAATGCTAGTGCTAATATCTGCTCATTGTCATACTGTATGTGTTCTCTATGATGGAAATAAGAGATCAGATGCCATTAAAGCATAACCCTTCATGGGAATATGAGATTAAATGGCATTAAAGCTAAACCCTGCTTGTACATATGCAAAAACAGCAATGTTCTAGTTTGAATGCCAATGCTAACTTGCTAATGCTAGCGATCTAATGCTAGGGCTAATATCTGGACATTTTCATACTGTTCTTGTCCTCTATGATGGAAATAAGAGATCAGATGCCTTTAAAGCATAACCCTTCATGGTAATAAGAGATTAGATGCCATTAAAGCTTAACCCTTCTTGTAAATATGCAAATACAGTCATGTTAAAGTTTTAATGCTAATGCTACCGATCTGATGCTAGTGCTAATATCTGCTCATTGTCATACTGTACGTGTCCTCTATGATGGAAATAAGAGATCATATGGCATTAAAGCATAACCCTTCATGGCAATTTGAGATTTAATTGCATTAAAGCTTCACCCTTCTTGTACATATGCAAAAACAGCAATTTTAAAGTTTGAATGCCAATGCGAACTTGCTAATGCTAGTGATCTAATGCTAGTGCTAATATCTGGTCATTTTCATACTGTTCTTGTCCTCTATGATGGAAATAAGAGATCAGATGCCTTTAAAGCTTAACCCTTCATGGGAATATGAGATTAAATGGCATTAAAGCTTAAACCTTCTAGTATATATGAAAATACAGCAATGTTAAATGCTTGATTGCTAATGCTAGCGATCTAATGCTAGTGCTAATATCTGGTCATTGTCATACTGTATGTGTCCTCTATGATGGAAATGAGAGATCAGATGGCATTAAAGCATTACCCTTCATGGGAATATGAGATTAAATGGCATTAAAGCTTAACCCTTCTTGTAAATATGCAAATACAGTCATTTTAAAGTTTGAATGCTAATGCTAGCGATCTTTTGCTAGTGCTAATATCTGTTCATTGTCATACTGTATGTGTCCTTTATGATGGAAATAAGAGATCAGATGGCATTAAAGCATAACCCTTCATGGGAATATGAGATTAAATGGCATTAAAAGCTTTTACCCTTCTTGTACATATGCAAAAACAGCAATGTTAAAGTTTGAATGCCAATGCCAACTTGCTAATGCTAGCGATCTAATGCTAGTGCTAATATCTGGTCAAATTCATTCTGTTCGTGTCCTCTATGATGGAAATAAGAGATCAGATGGCATTATAGCATTACCCTTCATGGGAATATGAGATTAAATGGCATTAAAGCTTAACCCTTCATGTAAAAATGCAAATACAGTCATTTTAAAGTTTGAATGCTAATGCTAGCGATCTAATGCTAGTGCTAATATCTGGTCATTGTCATACTGTATGTGTCCTTTATGATGGAAATAAGAGATCAGATGTCATTAAAGCATAACCCTTCATGGGAATATGAGATTAAATGGCATTAAAGCTTCACCCTTCTTATACACATGCAAATACAGAAATGTTAAAGTTTGAATTCTAATGCTAACTTGCTAATGCTAGCGATCTAATGCTAGTGCTAATATATGGTCATTTTCATACTGTTCGTGTACTCTATGATGGAAAAAAGAGATCAGATGCCTTTAAAGCATAACCCTTCATGGGAATATGAGATTAAATGGCATTAAAGCTTAACCCTTCTAGTATATATGCAAATACAGCAATGTTAAAGTTTGAATGCTAATGCTAACTTGCTAATGCTAGCGTTCTAATGCTAGTCCTAATATCTGGTCATTGTCATACTGTATGTGTCCTCTATGATGGAAATAAGAGATCAGATGGCATTAAAGCATAACCCTTCATGGGAATATGAGATTAAATGGCATTAAAGCTTAACCCTTCTTGTACACATGCAAATACAGAAATGTTAAAGTTTGAATGCTAATGCTAGCGATCTAATGCTAGTGCTAATATAGGGTCATTTTCATACTGTTCGTGTCCTCTATGATGGAAATAAGAGATCAGATGCCTTTAAAGCATAACGCTTCATCGGAATATGAGATTAAATGGCATTAAAGCTTAACCCTTCTTGTAAATATGCAAATACAGTCATGTTAAAGTTTGAATGCTAATGCTAGCGATCTAATGCTAGTGCTAATATCTGTTCATTTTCATACTGTTCGTGTCCTCTATGATGGAAATAAGAGATCAGATGCCTTTAAAGCATAACCCTTCATGGGAATATGAGATTAAATGGCATTAAAGCTTAACCCTTCTTGTATATATACAAATACAGCAATGTTAAAGTTTGAATGCTAATGCTAACTTGCTAATGCTAGCGATCTAATGCTAGTGCTAATATCTGGTCATTTTCATACTGTATGTGTCCTCTATGATAGAAATAAGAGATCAGATGGCATTAAAGCATAACCCTTCATGGCAATATGAGATTAAATGTCATTAAATCTTAACCCTTCTAGTATATATGCAAATACAGCACTGTTAAATTTGAATGCTAATGCTAACTTGCTAATGCTAGCGATCTAATGCTAGTGCTAATATCTGGTCATTTTCATTCTGTATGTGTCCTCTATGATAGAAATAAGAGATCAGATGGCATTAAAGCATAACCCTTATCGAATATGAGATTAAATGGCATTAAAAGCTTAACCCTTCTTGTATATATACAAATACAACAATGTTAAAGATTGAATGCTAATGCTAACTTGCTAATGCTAGCGATCTAATGCTAGTGCTAATATCTGGTCATTTTCATACTGTACGTGTCCTCTATGATGGAAATAAGAGATCACATGGCATTAAAGCATAACCCTCTTGGGAATATGAGATTAGATGCCATTAAAGCTTAACCCTTCTTGTAAATATGCAAATACAGTCATTTTAAAGTTTGAATGCTAATGCTAGCGATCTAATGCTAGTGCTAATACTGGTCATTGTCATACTGTATGTGTCCTCTATGATGGAAATAAGAGATCAGATGCCATTAAAGCATAACCCTTCATGGGAATATGAGATTAAATGTCATTAAAGCTTAACCCTGCTTGTACATATGCAAAAACAGCAATGTTATAGTTTGAATGCCAATGCTAACTTGCTAATGCTAGCGATCTAATGCTAGTGCTAATATCTGGACATTTTCATACTGTTCTTGTCCTCTATGATGGAAATAAGAGATCAGATGCCTTTAAAGCATAACCCTTCATGGGAATATGAGATTAAATGGCAATAAAGCTTAACCCTTCTAGTATACATGAAAATACAGCAATGTTAAAGTTTGAATGCTAATGTTAGCGATCTTATGCTAGTGCTGATATCTGGTCATTGTCATACTCTGTGTCCTCTATGATGGAAATGAGAGATCAGATGGCATTAAAGCATAACCCTTCATGGGAATATGAGATTAAATGGCATTAAAAGCTTAACCCTTCTTGTACATAGGCAAATACAGCAATGTTAAAGTTTGAATGCTAATGCTAACTTGCTAATGCTAGCGATCTAATGCTAGTGCTAATATCTGGTCATTTTCATACTGTATGTGTCCTCTATGATAGAAATAAGAGATCAGATGGCATTAAAGCATAACCCGTCATGGCAATATGAGATTAAATGTAATTAAATCTTAAGCCTTCTAGTATATATGCAAATACAGCACTGTTAAATTTGAATGCTAATGCTAACTTGCTAATGCTAGCGATCTAATGCTAGTGCTAATATCTGGTCATTTTAATACTGTATGTGTCCTTTATGATAGAAATAAGAGATCAGATGGCATTAAAGCATAACCCTTCGTAAGAATATTAGAGTAAATGAAATTAAAGCTTAACCCTTCTTGTATATAAGCAAATACAGCAATGTTAAAGTTTGAATGCTAATGCTAACTTGCTAATGTTAGCGTTCTAATGCTAGTGCTAATATCTGTTCATTTTCATACTGTACGTGTCCTCTACGATGGAAATAAGAGATCACATGTCATTAAAGCATAACCCTCTTGGGATTATGAGCTTAGATGCCATTAAAGCTTTACCCTTCTTGTAAATATGCATATACAGTCATTTTAAAGTTTGAATGCTAATGCTAGCGATCTAATGCTAGTGCTAATATCTGCTCATTGTCATACTGTATGTGTTCTCTATGATGGAAATAAGAGATCAGATGCCATTAAAGCATAACCCTTCATGGGAATATGAGATTAAATGGCATTAAAGCTAAATCCTGCTTGTACATATGCAAAAACAGCAATGTTCTAGTTTGAATGCCAATGCTAACTTGCTAATGCTAGCGATCGAATGCTAGGGCTAATATCTGGACATTTTCATACTGTTCTTGTCCTCTATGATGGAAATAAGAGATCAGATGCCTTTAAAGCATAACCCTTCATGGTAATAAGAGATTAGATGCCATTAAAGCTTAACCCTTCTTGTAAATATGCAAATACAGTCATGTTAAAGTTTGAATGCTAATGCTACCGATCTGATGCTAGTGCTAATATCTGCTCATTGTCATACTGTATGTGTCCTCTATGATGGAAATAAGAGATCAGATGGCATTAAAGCATAACCCTTCATGGCAATTTGAGATTTAATTGCATTAAAGCTTCACCCTTCTTGTACATATGCAAAAACAGCAATGTTAAAGTTTGAATGCCAATGCGAACTTGCTAATGCTAGCGATCTAATGCTAGTGCTAATATCTGGTCATTTTCATACTGTTCTTGTCCTCTATGATGGAAATAAGAGATCAGATGCCTTTAAAGCATAACCCTTCATGGGAATATGAGATTAAATGGCATTAAAGCTCTTAAACCTTCTAGTATATGTATGTGAAAATACAGCAATGTTAAAGTTTGATTGCTAATGTTAGCGATCTAATGCTAGTGCTAATATCTGGTCATTGTCATACTGTATGTGTCCTCTATGATGGAAATGAGAGATCAGATGGCATTAAAGCATTACCCTTCATGGGAATATGAGATTAAATGCCATTAAAGCTTAACCCTTCTTGTACATATGCAAAAACAGCAATGTTAAAGTTTGAATGCCAATGCCAACTTGCTAATGCTAGCGATCTAATGCTAGTGCTAATATCTGGTCAAATTCATTCTGTTCGTGTCCTCTATGATGGAAATAAGAGATCAGATGGCAATAAAGCATAACCCTTCATGGGAATATGAGATTAAATGGCATTAAAGCTTTACCCTTCTAGTATATATGAAAATACAGCAATGTTAAAGTTTGAATGCTAATGTTAGCGTTCTTATGCTAGTGCGAATATCTGGTCATTGTCATACTGTATGTGTCCTCTATGATGGAAATAAGAGATCAGATGGCATTATAGCATTACCCTTCATGGGAATATGAGATTAAATGGCATTAAAGCTTAACCCTTCATCTAAAAATGCAAATACAGTCATTTTAAAGTTTGAATGCTAATGCTAGCGATCTAATGCTAGTGCTAATATCTGGTCATTGTCATACTGTATGTGTCCTTTATGATGGAAATAAGAGATCAGATCGCATTAAAGCATAACCCTTCATGGGAATATGAGATTAAATGGCATTAAAGCTTCACCCTTCTTGTACACATGCAAATACAGAAATGTTAAAGTTTGAATTCTAATGCTAACTTGCTAATGCTAGCGATCTAATGCTAGTGCTAATATATGGTCATTTTCATACTGTTCGTGTCCTCTATGATGGAAATAAGAGATCAGATGCCTTTAAAGCATAACCCTTCATGGGAATATGAGATTAAATGGTATTGAAGCTTAACCCTTCTTGTACACATGCAAATACAGAAATGTTAAAGTTTGAATGCTAATGCTAGCGATCTAATGCTAGTGCTAATATAGGGTCATTTTCATACTGTTCGTGTCCTCTATGATGGAAATAAGATATCAGATGCCTTTAAAGCATAACGCTTCATCAGAATATGAGATTAAATGGCATTAAAGCTTAACCCTTCTAGTAAATATGCAAATACAGTCATGTTAAAGTTTGAATGCTAATGCTAGCGATCTTATGCTAGTGCTAATATCTGTTCATTGTCATACTGTATGTGTCCTCTTTGATGGAAATAAGAGATCAGATGCCATTAAAGCATAACCCTTCATGGCAATATGAGATTAAATGGCATTAAAGCTTAACCCTTCTTGTATATATACAAATACAGCAATGTTAAAGTTTGAATGCTAATGCTAACTTGCTAATGCTAGCGATCTAATGCTAGTGCTAATAACTGGTCATTTTAATACTGTATGTGTCCTCTATGATAGAAATAAGAGATCAGATGGCATTAAAGCATAACCCTTCATGGCAATATGAGATTAAATGTCATTAAATCTTAACCCTTCTAGTATATATGCAAATACAGCACTGTTAAATTTGAATGCTAATGCTAACTTGCTAATGCTAGCGATCTAATGCTAGTGCTAATATCTGGTCATTTTAATTCTGTATGTGTCCTCTATGATAGAAATAAGAGATCAGATGGCATTAAAGCATAACCCTTCGTGGGAATATGAGATTAAATGGCATTAAAGCTTAACCCTTCTTGTATATAAGCAAATACAGCAATGTTAAAGATTGAATGCTAATGCTAACTTGCTAATGCTAGCGATCTAATGCTAGTGCTAATATCTGGTCATTTTCATACTGTACGTGTCCTCTATGATGGAAATAAGAGATCACATGGCATTAAAGCATAACCCTCTTGGGAATATGAGATTAGATGCCATTAAAGCTTAACTCTTCTTGTAAATATGCAAATACAGTCATTTTAAAGTTTGAATGCTAATGCTAGCGATCTAATTCTCGTGCTAATACTGGTCATTGTCATACTATTTGTGTCATCTATGATGGAAATATTTACATCAGATGCCTTTAAAGCATAACCCTTCATGGCAATATGAGATTAAATGGCATTAAAGCTTTACCCTTCTAGTATATATGCAAATACAGCACTGTTAAAATTTGAATGCTAATGCTAACTTGCTATTGCTAGCGATCTAATGCTAGTGCTAATATCTGGTCATTTTCATACTGTACGTGTCCTCTATGATGGAAATAAGAGATCAGATGGCATTAAAGCGTAACCCATCTTGGGAATATGAGATTAAATGGCATTAATGCTTAACTCGTCTTGTATATAAGCAAATACAGCAATGTTAAATTTGAATGCTAATGCATACTTGCTAATGCTAGCGATCTAATGCTAGTGCTAATATCTGGTCATTTTCATACTGTACGTGTCCTCTATAATTGAAATAAGAGATCACATGGCATTAAAGCATAACCCTTCATGGGAATATGAGATTAAATGGCATTAAAGCCTATCCGTTCTTGTATATAAGCGAATACAGCAATGTTAAAATTTGAATGCTAATGCTAACTTGCTAATGCTAGCGATCTAATGCTAGTGCTAATATCTGGTCATTTTCATACTGTACGTGTCTTCTATGATGGAAATAAGAGATCACATGGCATTAAAGCATAACCCTTCATGGGAATATGAGATTAAATGGCATTAAAGCTTAACTCTTCTAGTATATATGAAAATACAGCATTGTTAAAGTTTGAGTGCTAATGTTAGCGATCTTATGCTACTGCTAATATCTGGTCATTGTCATACTGTATGTGTCCTCTATGATGGAAATGAGAGATCAGATGGCATTAAAGCATAACCCTTCATGGGAATATGAGATTAAATGGCATTAAAGCTTAACCCTTCTTGTAAATATGCAAAAACTGTCATGTTAAAGTTTGAATGCTAATGCTAACTTGCTAATAATAGCGATCTAATGCTAGTGCTAATAACTGGTCATTTTGATACTGTATGTGTCCTCTATGATGGAAATAAGAGATCAGATGGCATTAAAGCATAACCCTTCATGGCAATATGAGATTAAATGTCATTAAAGCTTAACCCTTCTAGTATATATGCAAATACAGCACTGTTAAATTTGAATGCTAATGCTAACTTGCTGATGCTAGCGATCTAATGCTAGTGCTAATATCTGGTCATTTTCATACTTTACGTGTCCTCTATGATGGAAATAAGAGATCAGATGGCATTAAAGCATAACCCTTCGTGGGAATATGAGATTAAATGGCTTTAAAGCTTAACCCTTCTTGTATAAAAGCAAATACAGCACTGTTAAATTTGAATGCTAATGCTAACTTGATAATGCTAGCGATCTAATGCTAGTGCTAATATCTGGTCATTTTCATACTGTTCGTGTCCTCTTTGCTGAGAATAAGAGATCAGATGCCTTTAAAGCATAACCCTTCATGGGAATATGAGATTAAATGGCATTAAAGCTTAACTCTTCTAGCATATATGAAAATACAGCATTGTTAAAGTTTGAATGCTAATGCTAACTTGCTAATGCTAGCGATCTAATGCTAGTGCTAATATCTGGTCATTTTCATACTGTTTGTGTCATCTATGACGGACATATTAAACATCAGATGCCTTTAAAGCATAACCCTTCATGGCAATATGAGATTAAATGGCATTAAAGCTTTACCCTTCTAGTATATATGCAAATACAGCACTGTTAAAGTTTGAATGCTAATGCTAACTTGCTAATGCTAGCGATCTAATGCTAGTGCTAATATCTGGTCATTTTCATACTGTACGTGTCCTCTATGATGGAAATAAGAGATCAGATGGCATTAAAGCGTAACCCATCTTGGGAATATGAGATTAAATGGCATTAATGCTTAACTCGTCTTGTATATAAGCAAATACAGCAATGTTAAATTTGAATGCTAATGCATACTTGCTAATGCTAGCGATCTAATGCTAGTGCTAATATCTGGTCATTTTCATACTGTACGTGTCCTCTATAATTGAAATAAGAGATCACATGGCATTAAAGCATAACCCTTCATGGGAATATGAGATTAAATGGCATTAAAGCCTATCCGTTCTTGTATATAAGCAAATACAGCAATGTTAAAATTTGAATGCTAATGCTAACTTGCTAATGCTAGCGATCTATTGCTAGTGCTCATATCTGGTCATTTTCATACTGTACGTGTCCTCTAAGATGGAAATAAGAGATCACATGTCATCAAAACATAACTCTTCATGGCAATATGAGATTAAATGGCATTAAAGCTTAACCCTTCTTGTACACATGCTAAATACAGAAATTTTAAAGTTTGAATTCTAATGCTAACTTGCTAATGCTAGCGATCTAATGCTAGTGCTAATATATGGTCATTTTCATACTGTTCGTGTCCTCTATGATGGAAAGATGAGATCAGATGCCTTTAAAGCATATCCCTTCATGGCAATATGAGATTAAATGTCATTAAAGCTTAACCCTTCTTGTAAATATGCAAAAACAGTCATGTTAAAGTTTGAATGCTAATGCTAACTTGCTAATACTAGCGATCTAATGCTAGTGCTAATATCTGGTCATTTTGATACTGTATGTGTCCTCTATGATGGAAATAAGAGATCAGATGCCATTAAAGCATAACCCTTCATGGCAATATGAGATTAAATGTCATTAAAGCTTAACTCTTCTAGTATATATGCACATACAGCACTGTTAAATTTGAATGCTAATGCTAACTTGCTAATGCTAGCGATCTAATGCTAGTGCTAATATCTGGTTATTTTCATACTTTACGTGTCCTTTATGATGGAAATAAGAGATCAGATGGCATTAAAGCATAACCCTTCGTGCGAATATGAGATTAAATGGCATTAAAGCTTAACCCTTCTTGTATAAAAGCAAATACAGCAATGTTAAAGTTTGAATGTTAATGCTAACTTGCTAATGCTAGTGTTCTAATGCTAGTGCTAATATCTGGTCATTTTCATGCTGTACTTGTCCTCTAAGATGGAAATAAGAGATCACATGGCATTAAAGCTCAACCCTTCTAGTATATGCAAATACAGCACTGTTAAATTTGAATGCTAATGCTAACTTGCTAATGCTAGCGATCTAATGCTAGTGCTAATATCTGGTCATTTTCATACTGTTCGTGTCCTCTTTGCTGGAAATTAGAGATCAAATGCCTTTAAAAAATAACCCTTCATGGGAATATGAGATTAAATGGCATTTAAGCTTAACCCTTCTTGTACAAATGCAAATACAGCAATGTTAAAGTTTGAATGCTAATGCTAACTTGCTAATGCTAGCGATCTAATGCTAGTGCTAATATCTGGTCATTTTCATACTGTTAAATGTCCTCTATGATGGAAATAAGAGATCATATGGCATTAAAGCATAACCCTTCATGGGAATATGAGATTAAATGGCATTGAAGTTTAACTCTTCTTGTATATATGCAAAAATACGGCAATGTCAAATTTCAATGCTAATGCATACTTGCTAATGCTAGCGATCTAATGCTAGTGCTAATATCTGGTCATTTTCATACTGTACGTGTCTTCTATGATGGAAATAAGAGATCACATGGCATTAAAGCATAACCCTTCATGGGAATATGAGATTAAATGGCATTAAAGCTTAACTCTTCTAGTATATATGAAAATACAGCATTGTTAAAGTTTGAATGCTAATGCTAATGTTAGCGATCTAATGCTAGTGCTAATATCTGGTCATTTTCATACTGTATGTGTCCTCTATGATGGAAATGAGAGATCAGATGGCATTAAAGCATAACCCTTCATGGGAATATGAGATTAAATGGCATTAAAGCTTAACCCTTCTTGTACAAATGCAAATACAGCAAAGTTAAAGTTTGAATGCTAATGCTAACTTGCTAATGCAAGCGATCTATTGCTAGTGCTAATATCTGGTCATTTTCATACTGTTCGTGTCCTCTATGATGGAAATACGAGATCAGATGCCTTTAAAGCATAACCCTTCATGGCAATATGAGATTAAATGGCATTAAAGCTTAACCCTTCTCGTATATATGCAAATACAGCACTGTTAAAGTTTGAATGCTAATGCTAACTTGCTAATGCTAGCGATCTAATGCTAGTGCTAATATCTGGTCATTTTCATACTGTACGTGTCCTCTATGATGGAAATAAGAGATCATATGGCATTAAAGCATAACCCATCTTGGTAATATGAGATTAAATGGCATTAAATTTTAACTCTTCTTGTATATATGCAAATACAGCAATGTCAAATTTGAATGCTAATGCATACTTGCTAATGCTAGCGATCTAATGCTAGTGCTAATATCTGGTCATTTTCATACTTTACGTGTCCTCTATGATGGAAATAAGAGATCAGATGGCATTAAAGCATAACCCTTCGTGGGAATATGAGATTAAATGGCATTAAAATTTTTAACCCTTCTTGTATAAAAGCAAATACAGCACTGTTAAATTTGAATGCTAATGCTAACTTGATAATGCTAGCGATCTAATGCTAGTGCTAATATCTGGTCATTTTCATACTGTTCGTGTCCTCTTTGCTGAGAATAAGAGATCAGATGCCTTTAAAGCATAACCCTTCATGGGAATATGAGATTAAATGGCATTAAAGCTTAACTCTTCTAGCATATATGAAAATACAGCATTGTTAAAGTTTGAATGCTAATGCTAACTTGCTAATGCTAGCGATCTAATGCTAGTGCTAATATCTGGTCATTTTCATACTGTTTGTGTCATCTATGACGGACATACGACATCAGATGCCTTTAAAGCATAACCCTTCATGGCAATATGAGATTAAATGGCATTAAAGCTTTACCCTTCTAGTATATATGCAAATACAGCACTGTTAAAGTTTGAATGCTAATGCTAACTTGCTAATGCTAGCGATCTAATGCTAGTGCTAATATCTGGTCATTTTCATACTGTACGTGTCCTCTATGATGGAAATAAGAGATCAGATGGCATTAAAGCGTAACCCATCTTGGGAATATGAGATTAAATGGCATTAATGCTTAACTCGTCTTGTATATAAGCAAATACAGCAATGTTAAATTTGAATGCTAATGCATACTTGCTAATGCTAGCGATCTAATGCTAGTGCTAATATCTGGTCATTTTCATACTGTACGTGTCCTCTATAATTGAAATAAGAGATCACATGACATTAAAGCATAACCCTTCATGGGAATATGAGATTAAATTGCATTAAAGCCTATCCGTTCTTGTATATAAGCAAATACAGCAATGTTAAAATTTGAATGCTAATGCTAACTTGCTAATGCTAGCGATCTATTGCTAGTGCTCATATCTGGTCATTTTCATACTGTACGTGTCCTCTAAGATGGAAATAAGAGATCACATGTCATCAAAACATAACTCTTCATGGCAATATGAGATTAAATGGCATTAAAGCTTAACCCTTCTTGTACACATGCTAATACAGAAATTTTAAAGTTTGAATTCTAATGCTAACTTGCTAATGCTAGCGATCTAATGCTAGTGCTAATATATGGTCATTTTCATACTGTTCGTGTCCTCTATGATGGAAAGAAGAGATCAGATGCCTTTAAAGCATATCCCTTCATGGCAATATGAGATTAAATGTCATTAAAGCTTAACCCTTCTTGTAAATATGCAAAAACAGTCATGTTAAAGTTTGAATGCTAATGCTAACTTGCTAATACTAGCGATCTAATGCTAGTGCTAATATCTGGTCATTTTGATACTGTATGTGTCCTCTATGATGGAAATAAGAGATCAGATGCCATTAAAGCATAACCCTTCATGGCAATATGAGATTAAATGTCATTAAAGCTTAACTCTTCTAGTATATATGCACATACAGCACTGTTAAATTTGAATGCTAATGCTAACTTGCTAATGCTAGCGATCTAATGCTAGTGCTAATATCTGGTTATTTTCATACTTTACGTGTCCTTTATGATGGAAATAAGAGATCAGATGGCATTAAAGCATAACCCTTCGTGCGAATATGAGATTAAATGGCATTAAAGCTTAACCCTTCTTGTATAAAAGCAAAAACAGCAATGTTAAAGTTTGAATGTTAATGCTAACTTGCTAATGCTAGTGTTCTAATGCTAGTGCTAATTTCTGGTCATTTTCATGCTGTACTTGTCCTCTAAGATGGAAATAAGAGATCACATGGCATTAAAGCATAACCCTTCTTGGCAATATGAGATTAAATGTCATTAAAGCTCAACCCTTCTAGTATATGCAAATACAGCACTGTTAAATTTGAATGCTAATGCTAACTTGCTAATGCTAGCGATCTAATGCTAGTGCTAATATCTGGTCATTTTCATACTGTTCGTGTCCTCTTTGCTGGAAATTAGAGATCAAATGCCTTTAAAAAATAACCCTTCATGGGAATATGAGATTAAATGGCATTTAAGCTTAACCCTTCTTGTACAAATGCAAATACAGCAATGTTAAAGTTTGAATGCTAATGCTAACTTGCTAATGCTAGCGATCTAATGCTAGTGCTAATATCTGGTCATTTTCATACTGTTCGTGTCCTCTACGATGGAAATAAGAGATCATATGGCATTAAAGCATAACCCTTCATGGGAATATGAGATTAAATGGCATTGAAGTTTAACTCTTCTTGTATATATGCAAAAATACGGCAATGTCAAATTTCAATGCTAATGCATACTTGCTAATGCTAGCGATCTAATGCTAGTGCTAATATCTGGTCATTTTCATACTGTACGTGTCTTCTATGATGGAAATAAGAGATCACATGGCATTAAAGCATAACCCTTCATGGGAATATGAGATTAAATGGCATTAAAGCTTAACCTTCTAGTATATATGAAAATACAGCATTGTTAAAGTTTGAATGTGCTAATGTTAGCGATCTTATGCTAGTGCTAATATCTGGTCATTGTCATACTGTATGTGTCCTCTATGATGGAAATGAGAGATCAGATGGCATTAAAGCATAACCCTTCATGGGAATATGAGATTAAATGGCATTAAAGCTTAACCCTTCTTGTACAAATGCAAATACAGCAAAGTTAAAGTTTGAATGCTAATGCTAACTTGTTAATGCTAGCGATCTAATGCTAGTGCTAATATCTGGTCATTTTCATACTGTTCGTGTCCTCTATGATGGAAATAAGAGATCAGATGCCTTTAAAGCATAACCCTTCATGGCAATATGAGATTAAATGGCATTAAAGCTTAACCCTTCTTGTATATATGCAAATACAGCACTGTTAAAGTTTGAATGCTAATGCTAACTTGCTAATGCTAGCGATCTAATGCTAGTGCTAATATCTGGTCATTTTCATACTGTACGTGTCCTCTATGATGGAAATAAGAGATCATATGGCATTAAAGCATAACCCATCTTGGTAATATGAGATTAAATGGCATTGAATTTTAGCTCTTCTTGTATATATGCAAATACAGCAATGTCAAATTTGAATGCTAATGCATACTTGCTAATGCTAGCGATCTAATGCTAGTGCTAATATCTGGTCATTTTCATACTGTACGTGTCTTCTATAATTGAATTAAGAGATCACATGGCATTAAAGCATAACCCTTCATGGGAATAAGAGATTAAATGCCATTAAAGCTTAACCCTTCTTGTAAATATGCAAATACAGTCATGTTAAAGTTTGAATGCTAATGCTACCGATCTGATGCTAGTGCTAATATCTGGTCATTGTCATACTGTATGTGTCCTCTATGATGGAAATAAGAGATCAGATGGCATTACAGCATATCCCTTCATGGCAATTTGAGATTTAATGGCATTAAAGCTTCACCCTTATTGTACATAGGCAAAAACAGCAATGATAAAGTTTGAATGCCAATGCGAACTTGCTAATGCTAGCGATCTAATGCTAGTGCTAATATCTGTTCATTTTCATACTGTTCGTGTCCTCTATGATGGAAATAAGAGATCAGATGCCTTTAAAGCATAACCCTTCATGGGAATATGAGATTAAATGGCATTAAAGCTTAACCCTTCTTGTACAAATGCAAATACAGCAATGTTAAAGTTTGAATGCTAATGCTAACTTGCTAATGCTAGCGATCTAATGCTAGTGCTAATATCTGGTCATTTTCATACTGTTCGTGTCCTCTATGATGGAAATACGAGATCAGATGCCTTTAAAGCATAACCCTTCATGGCAATATGAGATTAAATGGCATTTAAGCTTAACCCTTCTCGTATATATGCAAATACAGCACTGTTAAAGTTTGAATGCTAATGCTAACTTGATAATGCTAGCGATCTAATGCTAGTGCTAATATCTGGTCATTGTCATACTGTATGTGTCCTCTCTGATGGAAATGAGAGATCAGATGGCATTAAAGCATAACCCTTCATGGGAATATGAGATTAAATGGCATTAAAAGCTTAACCCTTCTTGTACATATGCAAATACAGCAATGTTAAAGTTTGAATGCTAATGCTAACTTGCTAATGCTCGCGATCTAATGCTAGTGCTAATATCTGTTCATTTTCATACTGTTCATGTCCTCTATGATAGAAATACGAGATCAGATGCCTTTAAAGCATAACCCTTCATGGGAATATGAGATTAGATGCCATTAAAGCTTAACCCATCTTGTAAATAAGCAAATACAGTCATGTTAAAGTTTTAATGCTAATGCTACCGATCAGTTGCTGGTGCTAAAATCTGGTCTTTGTCATACTGTATGTGTCCTCTATGATGGAAATAAGAGATCACATGGCATTAAAGCATAACCCTTCATGGGAATATGAGATTAGATGCCATTAAAGCTTAACCCATCTTGTTAATAAGCAAATACAGTCATGTAAAAGTTTGAATGCTAATGGTACCGATCTGATGCCAGTGCTAATATCTGGTCTTTGTCATACTGTACATGTCCTCTATGATGGAAATAAGAGATCAAATGGCAAAAGCATAACCCTTCTTGGGAATATGAGATTAAATGGCATTAAAACCTAACGGTTCTTGTATTTAAGCAAATACAGCATTGTTAAAATTTGAATGCTAATGCTAGCTTGCTAATGCTAGCGATCTCATGCTAGTGCTAATATCTGTTCATTTTCATACTGTACGTGTCCTCAATGATGGAAATAAGAGATCACATGGCATTAAAGCATAACCCTTCATGGGAATATGAGATTAGATGCCAGAAAAGCTTAACCCTTCCTGTAAATATGCAAATACAGTCATTTTAAAGTTTGAATGCTAATGCTAACGATCTAATGGTCGTGCTGATATCTGGTCATTGTCATACTGTATGTGGCCTCTATGATGGAAATAAGAGTTCAGATGGCATTAAAGCATCACCCTTCATGGGAATATGAGATTTAATGGCATTAAAGCTTAACCCTTCTTTTACATATGCAAAAACAGCAATGTTAAAGTTTGAATGCCAATGCCAACTTGCTAATGCTAGCGATCTAATGCTAGTGCTAATATCTGGTCATTTTCATACTGTACATGTCTTCTATGATGGAAATAAGAGATCACATGGCATTAAAGCATAACCCTTCATGGGAATATGAGATTAGATGCCATTAAAGCTTAACCCTTCTTGTAAATATGCAAATACAGTCATTTTAAAGTTTGAATGCTAATGCTAGCGATCTAATGCTAGTGTTAATATCTGGTCATTGTCATACTGTATGTGTCCTCTATGATAGAAATAAGAGATCAGATGCCTTTATAGCATAACCCTTCATGGGAATATGAGATTAAATGGCATTAAAGCTTAACCCTGCTTGAACATATGCAAAAACAGCAATGTTATAGTTTGAATGCCAATGCTAACTTGCTAATACTAGCGATCTAATGCTAGTGCTAATATCTGGACATTTTCATACTGTTCTTGTCCTCTATGATGGAAATAAGAGATCAGATGCCTTTAAAGCATAACCCTTCATGGGAATATGAGATTAAATGGCATTAAAGCTTAACCTTCTAGTATATATGAAAATACAGCAATGTTAAAAGTTTGAATGCTAATGTTAGCGATCTTATGCTAGTGCTAATATCTGGTCATTGTCATACTGTATGTGTCCTCTATGATGGAAATGAAGAGATCAGATGGCATTAATGCATAACCCTTCTTGGGAATATGAGATTAAATGGCATTAAAGCTTAACCCTTCTTGTACATAGGCAAATACAGCAATGTTAAAGTTTGAATGCCAATGCTAACTTGCTAATGCTAGCGATCTAATGCTAGTGCTAATATCTGGTCATTTTCATACTGTTCGTGTCATCTATGACGGAAATACGACATCAGATGCCTTTAAAGCATAACCCTTCATGGCAATATGAGATTAAATGGCATTAAAGCTTTAACCCTTCTAGTATATATGCAAATACAGCACTGTTAAAGTTTGAATGCTAATGCTAACTTGCTAATGCTAGCGATCTAATGCTAGTGCTAATATCTGGTCATTTTCATACTGTACGTGTCCTCTATGATGGAAATAAGAGATCAGATGGCATTAAAGCATAACCCATCTTGGGAATATGAGATTAAATGGCATTAAAAGCTTAACCCTTCTATATATGCAAATACAGCAATGTTAAATTTGAATGCTAATGCATACTTGCTAATGCTAGCGATCTAATGCTAGTGCTAATATCTGGTCATTTTCATACTGTACGTGTCCTCTATAATTATAATAAGAGATCACATGGCATTAAAGCATAACCCTTCATGGGAATATGAGATTAAATGGCATTAAAGCCTAACAGTTCTTGTATATATGCAAATACAGCAATGTTAAAATTTGAATGCTAATGCTAACTTGCTAATGCTAGCGATCTAATGCTAGTGCTAATATCTGGTCATTTTCATACTGTACGTGTCCTCTAAGATGGAAATAAGAGATCACATGTCATTAAAACATAACCCTTCATGGCAATATGAGATTAAATGGCATTAAAGCTTAACCCTTTTGTAAATATACAAATACAGCAATGTTAAAGTTTGAATGCTAATGCTAACTTGCTAATGCTAGCGATCTAATGCTAGTGCTAATATCTGGTCATTTTCATACTGTTCTTTTCCTCTATGATGGAAATAAGAGATCAGATGCCTTTAAAGCATAACCCTTCATGGGAATATGAAATTAAATGGCATTAAAGCATAACCCTTCTAGTATATATGCAAATACAGCAATGTTAAAGTTTGAATGCTAATGCTAACTTGCTAATGCTAGCGATCTAATGCTAGTCCTAATATCTGGTCATTTTCATACTGTAGGTGTCCTCTATGATGGAAATAAGAGATCAGATGGCATTAAAGCATAACCCTTCTTGGGAATATGAGATTAAATGGCATTAAAGCTTAACCCTTCTTGTAAATATGCAAAAACAGTCATGTTAAAGTTTGAATGCTAATGCTAACTTGCTAATAATAGCGATCTAATGCTAGTGCTAATAACTGGTCATTTTCATACTGTATGTGTCCTCTATGATGGAAATAAGAGATCAGATGCCTTTAAAGCATAACCCTTCATGGGAATATGAGATTAAATGGCATTAAAGCTTAACCCTTCTAGTATATATGAAAATACAGCAATGTTAAAAGTTTGAATGCTAATGTTAGCGATCTTATGCTAGTGCTGATATCTGGTCATTGTCATACTGTGTGTCCTCTATGATGGAAATGAGAGATCATCAGATGGCATTAAAGCATAACCCTTCATGGGAATATGAGATTAAATGGCATTAAAGCTTAACCCTTCTTGTACATATGGCAAATACAGCAATGTTAAAGTTTGAATTCAAATGCTAACTTGCTAATGCTAGCGATCTAATGCTAGTGCTAATATCTGGTCATTTTCATACTGTTTGTGTCATCTATGATGGAAATAAGACATCAGATGCCTTTAAAGCATAACCCTTCATGGCAATATGAGATTAAATGGCATTAAAGCTTTACCCTTTTTAGTATATATGCAAATACAGCACTGTTAAAGTTTGAATGCTAATGCTAACTTGCTAATGCTAGCGATCTAATGCTAGTGCTAATATCTGGTCATTTTCATACTGTACGTGTCTCTATGATGGAAATAAGAGATCAGATGCCATTAAAGCATAACCCTTCATGGGAATATGAGATTAAATGGCATTAATGCTTAACTCGTCTTGTATATAAGCAAATACAGCAATGTTAAATTTGAATGCTAATGCATACTTGCTAATGCTAGCGATCTAATGCTAGTGCTAATATCTGGTCATTTTCATACTGTACGTGTCCTCTATAATTGAAATAAGAGATCACATGGCATTAAAGCATAACCCTTCATGGGAATATGAGATTAAATGGAATTAAAGCCTATCCGTTCTTGTATATAAGCAAATACAGCAATGTTAAAATTTGAATGCTAATGCTAACTTGCTAATGCTAGCGATCTAATGCTAGTGCTAATATCTGGTCATTTTCATACTGTACGTGTCCTCTAAGATGGAAATAAGAGATCACATGTCATCAAAACATAACTCTTCATGGCAATGTGAGATTAAATGGCATTAAAGCTTAACCCTTCTTGTATATATACAAATACAGCAATGTTAAAGTTTGAATGCTAATGCTAACTTGCTAATGCTAGCGATCTAATGCTAGTGCTAATATCTGGTATTTTCATGGTCATTTTCATACTGTTCATGGCAATGTGAGATTAAATGGCATTAAAAGCTCCCTATATATGGAAATACAAAATGAAAGTTTGATCAATGATGCCTTTAAAGCATATATGGTCCCTTCATGGGAATATGAGATTAAATGGCATAAATGGCTTAAAGCTTAACCCTTCTTGTAAATATGCAAAAACAGTCATGTTAAAAGTTTGAATGCTAATGCTAACTTGCTAATGCTAGCGATCTAATGCTAGTGCTAATATCTGGTCATTTTCATACTGTATGTGCCCTCTTTGATGGTAAATAAGAGATCAGATGCCATTAAAGCATAACCCTTCATGGCAATATGAGATTAAATGTCATTAAAGCTTAACCCTTCTAGTATATATGCAAATACAGCACTGTTTAATTTGAATGCTAATGCTAACTTGCTAATGCTAGCGATCTAATGCTAGTGCTAATATCTGGTCATTTTCATACTGTACGTGTCCTCTATGATGGAAATAAGAGATCAGATGGCATTAAAGCATAACCCTTCGTGGGAATATGAGATTAAATGGCATTAAAGCTTAACCCTTCTTGTATAAAAGCAAATACAGCAATGTTAAAGTTTGAATGCTAATGCTAACTTGCTAATGCTAGTGATCTAATGCTAGTGCTAATATCTGGTCATTTTCATACTGTACTTGTCCTCTAAGATGGAAATAAGAGATCACATGGCATTAAAGCATAACCCTTCATGGCAATATGAGATTAAATGTCATTAAAGCTCAACCCTTCTAGTATATATGCAAATACAGCACTGTTAAATTTGAATGCTAATGCTAATTTGCTAATGCTAGCGATCTAATGCTAGTGCTAATATCTGGTCATTTTCATACTGTTCGTGTCCTCTTTGCTGGAAATAAGAGATCAGATGCCTTTAAAGCATAACCCTTCATGGGAATATGAGATTAAATGGAATGAAAGCTTAACTCTTCTAGTATATATGAAAATACAGCATTGTTAAAGTTTGAATGCTAATGTTAGCGATCTTATGCTACTGCTAATATCTGGTCATTGTCATACTGTATGTGTCCTCTATGTTGGAAATGAGAGATCAGATGGAATTAAAGCATAACCCTTCATGGGAATATGAGATTAAATGGCATTAAAGCTTAACCCTGCTTGTACATATGCAAATACAGCAATGTTAAAGTTTGAATGATAATGCTAACTTGCTTATGCTAGCGATCTAATGCTAGTGCTAATATCTGGTCATTTTCATACTGTTCCTGTCCTCTATGATGGAAATGCGAGATCAGCTGCCTTTTAAAGCATAACCCTTCATGGCAATATGAGATTAAATGGCATTAAAGCTTAACCCTTCTCGTATATATGCAAATACAGCACTGTTTAATTTGAATGCTAATGCTAACTTGCTAATGCTAGCGATCTAATGCTAGTGCTAATATCTGGTCATTTTCATACTGTACGTGTCCTCTATGATGGAAATAAGAGATCAGATGGCATTAAAGCATAACCCATCTTGGTAATATGAGATTAAATGGCATTGAAGTTTAACTCTTCTTGTATATATGCAAATACAGCAATGTCAAATTTGAATGCTAATGCATACTTGCTAATGCTAGCGATCTAATGCTAGTGCTAATATCTGGTCATTTTCATACTGTACGTGTCTTCTATAATTGAAATAAGAGATCACATGGCATTAAAGCATAACCCTTCATGGGAATAAGAGATTAGATGCCATTAAAGCTTAACCCTTCTTGTAAATATGCAAATACAGTCATGTTAAAGTTTGAATGCTAATGCTACCGATCTGATGCTAGTGCTAATATCTGGTCATTGTCATACTGTATGTGTCCTCTATGATGGAAATAAGAGATCAGATGGCATTAAAGCATATCCCTTCATGGCAATTTGAGATTTAATGGCATTAAAGCTTCCCCCTTCTTGTACATATGCAAAAACAGCAATGATAAAGTTTGAATGCCAATGCGAACTTGCTAATGCTAGCGATCTAATGCTAGTGCTAATATCTGGTCATTTTCATACTGTTCGTGTCCTCTATGATGGAAATAAGAGATCAGATGCCTTTAAAGCATAACCCTTCATGGGAATATGAGATTAAATGGCATTAAAGCTTAACCCTTCTAGTATATATGCAAATACAGCACTGTTAAAGTTTGAATGCTAATGCTAACTTGCTAATGCTAGCGATCTAATGCTAGTGCTAATATCTGGTCAATTTCATACTGTATGTGTCCTCGATGATGGAAATAAGAGATCAGATGGCATTATAGCGTAACCCATCTTGGGAATATTATATTAAATGGCATTAAAGCTTTACTCTTCTTGTATATATGCAAATACAGCAATGTTAAATTTGAATGCTAATGCATACTTGCTAATGCTAGCGATCTAATGCTAGTGCTAATATCTGGTCATTTTCATACTGTACGTGTCCTCTATAATTGAAATAAGAGATCACATTGCATTAAAGCATAACCCTTCATGGGAATATGAGATTAGATGCCATTAAAGCTTAACCCATCTTGTAAATAAGCAAATACAGTCATGTTAAAGTTTGAATGCTAATGCTAACTTGCTAATGCTAGATCTGATGCAAGTGCTAATATCTGGTCTTTGTCATACTTTATGTGTCCTCTATGATGGAAATAAGAGATCAGATGGCATTAAAGCATAACCCTTCATGGCAATATGAGATTAAATGGCATTAAAAACTTAACCCATCTTGTATATATGCAAATACAGCAATGTTTAAGTTTGAATGCTAATGCTAACTTGCTAATGCTACCGATCTAATACTAGTGCTAATATCTGGTCATTTTCATACTGTACTTGTCCTCTAAGATGGAAATAAGAGATCACATGGCATTAAAGCATAACCCTTCATGGCAATATGAGATTAAATGTCATTAAAGCTTAACCCTTCTAGTATATATGCAAATACAGCACTGTTAAATTTGAATGCTAATGCTAATGCTAACTTGCTAATGCTAGCGATCTAATGCTAGTGCTAATATCTGGTCATTTTCATACTGTTCGTGTCCTCTTTGATGGAAATAAGAGATCAGATGCCATTAAAGCATAACCCTTCATGGGAATATGAGATTAAATGGAATTAAAGCTTAACCCTTCTAGTATATATGAAAATACAGCATTGTTAAAGTTTGAATGCTAATGTTAATGCTAGCGATCTTATGCTAGTGCTAATATCTGGTCATTGTCATACTCTATGTGTCCTCTATGATGGAAATAAGAGATCAGATGGAATTAAAGCATAACCCTTCATGGGAATATGAGATTAAATGGCATTAAAGCTTAACCCTTCTTGTATATATGCAAATACAGCAATGTTAAAGTTTGAATGCTAATGCTAACTTGCTAATGCTAGCGATCTAATGCTAGTGCTAATATCTGGTCATTTTCATACTGTTCGTAGTCCTCTATGATGGAAATATCTGCCTTTTAAAGCATAACCCTTCATGGCAATATGAGATTAAATGGCATTAAAAGCTTAACCCTTCTATATATATGCAAATACAGCACTGTTAAAGTTTGAATGCTAATGCTAACTTTAATGCTAGCGATCTAATGCTAGTGCTAATATCTGGTCATTTTTTTACTGTACGTGTCCTCTATGATGGAAATATGAGATCATATGGCATTAAAGCATAACCCATCTTGGGGATATGAGATTAAATGGCATTGAAGTTTAACTCTTCTTGTATATATGCAAATACAGCAATGTCAAATTTGAATGCTAATGCAACTTGCTAATGCTAGCGATCTAATGCTAGTGCTAATATCTGGTCATTTTCATACTGTTCGTGTCTTCTATAATTGAAATAAGAGATCACATGGCATTAAAGCATAACCCTTCATGGGAATAAGAGATTAGATGCCATTAAAAGCTTAACCCTTCTTGTAAATATGCAAATACAGTCATGTTAAAATTTGAATGTTTGAATGCTAATGCTAGCGATCTGATGCTAGTGCTAATATCTGGTCATTGTCATACTGTATGTGTCCTCTATGATGGAAATAATAGAGATCAGATGGCATTAAAGCATATCCCTTCATGGCAATATGAGATTTAATGGCATTAAAGCTTAACCCTTCTTGTACATATGCAAAAACAGCAATGATAAAGTTTGAATGCTAATGCTAACTTGCTAATGCTAGCGATCTAATGCTAGTGCTAATATCTGGTCATTTTCATACTGTTCGTGTCCTCTATGATGGAAATAAGAGATCAGATGCCTTTAAAGCATAACCCTTCATGGGAATATGAGATTAGATGCCATTAAAGCTTAACCCATCTTGTAAATAAGCAAATACAGTCATGTTAAAGTTTGAATGCTAATGCTACCGATCTGATGCTAGTGCTAATATCTGGTCTTTGTCATACTTTATGTTTCCTCGATGATGGAAATAAGAGATCACATGGCATTAAAGCATAACCCTTCTTGGGAATATGAGATTAGATGCCATTAAAGCTTAACCCATCTTGTAAATAAGCAAATACAGTCATGTTAAAATGTTTGAATGCTAATGCTACCGATCTGATGCTAGTGCTAATATCTGGTCTTTGTCATACTGTACGTGTCCTCTATGATGGAAATAAGAAATCAAATGGCAAAAGCATAACCCTTCATGGGTATATGAGATTAAATGGCATTAAAACCTAACCCATCTTGTATATAAGCAAATACAGCAATGTTAAAATTTGAATGCTAATGCTAACTTGCTAATGCTAGCGATCTAATGCTAGTGCTAATATCTGGTCATTTTCATACTGTACGTGTCCTCTATGATGGAAATAAGAGATCACATGCCATTAAAGCATAACCCTTCATTGGAATATGAGATTAGATGCCATTAAAGCTTAACCCTTCTTGTAAATATGCAAATACAGTCATTTTAAACTTTGAATGCTAACTCATACTTGCTAATGCTAACGATCTAATGGTCGTGCTAATATCTGGTCATTGTCATACTGTATCTGGCCTCTATGATGGAAATTAGAGATCAGATGGCATTAAAGCATAACCCTTCATGGCAATGTGAGATTAAATGGCATTAAAGCTTAACCCGTCTAGAATATATGCAAATACAGCAATGTTAAAGTTTGAATGCTAATGCTAACTTGCTAATGCTACCGATCTAATGCTAGTGCTAATATCTGGTCATTCTCATACTGTATGTGTCCTCTATGATGGAAATAAGAGATAAGATGGCATTAAAGCATAAGCCATCATGGCAATATGAGATTAAATGGCATTTAAGCTTAACCCTTCATGTACATATGCAAATACAGTCAGTTATTTTGAATGTTTGAAAGCTAATGCTAGCGATCTAATGCTAGTGCTAATATCTGGTCATTTTCATACTTGTCGTGTCCTCTATGATGGAAATAAGAGATCAGATGCCTTTAAAGCATAACCCTTCATGGGAATATGAGATTAAATGGCATTAAAGCTTAACCCTTCTAGTATATATGCAAATACAGCAATGTTAAAGTTTGAATGCTAATGCTAGCGATCTAATGCTAGTGCTAATATCTGGTCATTGTCATACTGTATGTGTCCTCTATGATGGAAATGAGAGATCAGATGGCATTAAAGCATAACCCTTTATGGGATTATGAGATTAAATGGGATTAAAGCTTAACCCTTCTAGTATATATGCAAATACAGCAATGTTAAAGTTTGAATGCTAATGCTAACTTGCTAATGCTAGCGATCTAATGCTAGTCCTAATATCTGGTCATTGTCATACTGTATGTGTCCTCTATGATGAAAATTAGAGATCAGTTGGCATTAAAGCATAACCCTTCATGGGAATATGAGATTAAATGGCATTAAAGCTTCACCCTTCTTGTACATATGCAAATACTGAAATGTTAAAGTTTGAATGCCAATGCTAACTTGCTAATGCTAGCGATCTAATGCTAGTGCTAATATCTGGTCATTTTCATACTGTACGTGTCCTCTATGATGGAAATAAGAGATCACATGCCATTAAAGCATAACCCTTCATGGGAATATGAGATTAGATGCCATTAAAGCTTAACCCTTCTTGTAAATATGCAAATACAGTCATTTTAAAGTTTGAATGCTAATGCTAGCGATCTAATGCTAGTGCTAATATCTGGTCATTGTCATACTGTATGTGTCCTCTATGATGGAAATAAGAGATCAGATGGCATTAAAGCATAACCCTTCATGGGAATATGAGATTAAATGGCATTAAAGCTTAACCCTTCTTGTACATATGCAAAAACAGCAATGTTAAAGTTTGAATGCCAATGCCAACTTACTAATGCTAGTTATCTAATGCTAGTGCTAATATCTGGTCATTTTCATACTGTACGTGTCTTCTATGATGGAAATAAGAGATCAGATGGCATTAAAGCATAACCCTTCATGGGAATATGAGATTAAATGGCATTAAAGCTTAACCCTTCTTGTATATATGCAAAAATACAGCAATGTTAAAGTTTGAATGCTAATGCTAACTTGCTAATGCTAGCGATCTAATGCTAGTGCTAATATCTGGTCATTTTCATACTGTATGTGTCCTCTATGATGGAAATAAGAGATCAGATGGCATTAAAGCATAACCCTTCTTGGTAATATGAGATTAAATGGCATTAAAGCTTAACCCTTCTTGTATATATGCAAATACAGCAATGTTAAAGTTTGAATGCTAATGCTAACTTGCTAATGCTAGCGATCTAATGCTAGTGCTAATATCTGGTCATTTTCATACTGTATGTCCTCTATGATATGATGAAAAGCATAAGAGATCATTATGGCATTAAAGCATAACCCATCTTGGGAATATGAGATTAAATGGCATTAAAGATGCTTTAACCCTTCTTGTATATATGCAAATACAGCAATGTTAAAGTTTGAATGCTAATGCATACTTGCTAATGCTAGCGATCTAATGCTAGTGCTAATATCTGGTCATTTTCATACTGTACGTGTCCTCTATGATGGAAATAAGAGATCAGATGGCATTAAAGCATAACCCATCTTGGGAATATGAGATTAAATGGCATTAAAGCTTAACCCTTCTTGTATATATGCAAATACAGCAATGTTAAATTTGAATGCTAATGCAACTTGCTAATGCTAGCGATCTAATGCTAGTGCTAATATCTGGTCATTTTCATACTGTTCTTGTCCTCTATGATGGAAATAAGAGATCACATGGCATTAAAAATGCATAACCCTTCATGGGAATATGAGATTAAATGGCATTAAAGCTTAACCCTTCTTGTATATATGCAAATACAGCAATGTTAAAAACCCTTTGAATGCTAATGCTAACTTGCTAATGCTAAAATTTGATCTAATGCTAATGTAGTGCTAATATCTGGTCATTTTCATACTGTACGTGTCCTCTAAGATGGAAATAAGAGATCACATGTCATTAAAACATAACCCTTCATGGGAATGTGAGATTAAATGCCATTAAAGCTTAACCCTTCTTGAAAATATACAAATACAGCAATGTTAAAGTTTGAATGCTAATGCTAACTTGCTAATGCTAGCGATCTAATGCTAGTGCTAATATCTGGTCATTTTCAAACTGTTCGTTTCCTCTATGATGGAAATAAGAGATCAGATGCCTTTAAAGCATAACCCTTCATGGGAATATGAGATTAAATGCCATTAAAGCATAACCCTTCTAGTATACATGCAAATACAGCAATGTTAAAGTTTGAATGCTACTGCTTACTTGCTAATGCTAGCGATCTAATGCTAGTCCTAATATCTGGCCATTGTCATACTGTAGGTGTCCTCTATGATGGAAATAAGAGATCAGATGGCATTAAAGCATAACCCTTCTTGGGAATATGAGATTAAATGGCATTAAAGCTTAACCCTTCTTGTACACATGCAAATACAGAAATGTTAAAGTTTGAATGCTAATGCTAACTTGCTAATACTAACGTTCTAATGCTAGTGCTAATATCTGTTCATTGTCATACTGTATGTGTCCTCTTTGATGGTAATAAGAGATCAGATGCCATTAAAGCATAACCCTTCATGGAAATATGAGATTAAAATGTCATTAAAGCTTAACCCTTCTAGTATATATGCAAATACAGCACTGTTTAATTTGAATGCTAATGCTAACTTGCTAATGCTAGCGATCTAATGCTAGTGCTAATATCTGGTCATTTTCATACTGTACGTGTCCTCTATGATGGAAATAAAAAGATCAGATGGCATTAAAGCATAACCCTTCGTGGAATATGAGATTAAATGGCATTAAAGCTTAACCCTTCTTGTATAAAAGCAAATACAGCAATGTTAAAGTTTAAATGCTAATGCAAACTTGCTAATGCTAGTGATCTAATGCTAGTGCTAATATCTGGTCATTTTCATACTGTTCGTGTCCTCTTTGCTGGAAATAAGAGATCAGATGCCTTTAAAGCATAACCCTTCATGGGAATATGAGATTAAATGGAATGAAAGCTTAACTCTTCTAGTATATATGAAAATACAGCATTGTTAAAGTTTGAATGCTAATGCTTATGCTATCTTCTAATGCTAGTGCTAATATCTGGTCATTGTCATACTGTTTGTGTCCTCTATGATGGAAATAAGAGATCAGATGGAATTAAAAGCATAACCCTTCATGGGAATATGAGATTAAATGCCATTAAAGCTTAACCCTTCTTGTATATATGCAAATACAGCACTGTTAAAGTTTGAATGCTAATGCTAACTTGCAAATGCTAGCGATCTAATGCTAGTGCTAATATCTGGTCATTTTCATACTGTTCGTGTCCTCTATGATGGAAATAAAAGATCAGATGCCTTTAAAGCATAACCCTTCATGGCAATATGAGATTAAATGGCATTAAAGCTTAACCCTTCTCGTATATATGCAAATACAGCACTGTTAAAGTTTGAATGCTAATGCTAACTTGCTAATGCTAGCGATCTAATGCTAGTGCTAATATCTGGTCATTTTCATACTGTACGTGTCCTCTATGATGGAAATAAGAGATCAATTTGGCATTAAAGCATAACCCATCTTGGTAATATGAGATTAAATGGCATTGAAGTTTAACTCTTCTTGTATATATGCAAATACAGCAATGTCAAATTTGAATGCTAATGCATACTTGCTAATGCTAGCGATCTAATGCTAGTGCTAATATCTGGTCATTTTCATACTGTACGTGTCTTCTATAATTGAAATAAGAGATCACATGGCATTTAAGCATAACCCTTCATGGGAATAAGAGATTAGATGCCATTAAAGCTTAACCCTTCTTGTAAATATGTAAATACAGTCATGTTAAAGTTTGAATGCTAATGCTACCGATCTGATGCTAGTGCTAATATCTGGTCATTGTCATACTGTATGTGTCCTCTATGATGGAAATAAGAGATCAGATGGCATTAAAGCATATCCCTTCATGGCAATTTGAGATTTAATGGCATTAAAGCTTCACCCTTCTTGTACATAGGCAAATACAGCAATGATAAAGTTTGAATGCCAATGCGAACTTGCTAATGCTAGCGATCTAATGCTAGTGCTAATATCTGGTCATTTTCATTCTGTTCGTGTCCTCTATGATGGAAATAAGAGATCAGATGCCTTTAAAGCATAACCCTTCATGGGAATATGTGATTAAATGGCATTAAAGCTTAACCCTTCTAGTATATATGAAAATACAGCAATGTTAAAGTTTGAATGCTAATGTTAGCGATCTTATGCTAGTGCTAATATCTGGTCATTGTCATACTGTATGTGTCCTCTCTGATGGAAATGAGAGATCAGATGGCATTAAAGCATTACCCTTCATGGGAATATGAGATTAAATGGCATTAAAGCTTAACCCTTCTTGTACATATGCAAATACAGCAATGTTAAAGTTTGAATGCTAATGCTAACTTGCTAATGCTTGCGATCTAATGCTAGTGCTAATATCTGGTCAATTTCATACTGTATGTGTCCTCGATGATGGAAATAAGAGATCAGATGGCATTATAGCGTAACCCATCTTGGGAATATGATATTAAATGGCATTAAAGCTTAACCCTTCTTGTTTATATGCAAATACAGCAATGTTAAATTTGAATGCTAATGCATACTTGCTAATGCTAGCGATCTAATGCTAGTGCTAATATCTGGTCTTTGTCATACTGTATGTGTCCTCTATGATGGAAATAAGAGATCACATGGCATTAAAGCATAACCCTTCATGGGAATATGAGATTAGATGCCATTAAAGCTTAACCCATCTTGTAAATAAGCAAATACAGTCATGTTAAAGTTTGAATGCTAATGCTACCGATCTGATGCTAGTGCTAATATCTGGTCTTTGTCATACTGTATGTGTCCTCTATGATGGAAATAAGAGATCACATGGCATTAAAGCATAACCCTTCTTGGGAATATGAGAATAGATGCCATTAAAGCTTAACCCATCTTGTAAATAAGCAAATACAGTCATGTTAAAGTTTGAATGCTAATGCTACCGATCTGATGCTAGTGCTAATATCTGGTCATTTTCATACTGTACGTGTCCTCTATGATGGAAATAAGAAATCAAATGGCATTAAAGCATAACCCTTCATGGGTATATGAGATTAAATGGCATTAAAACTTAACGGTTCTTGTATATAGCAAATACAGCAATGTTAAAATTTGAATGCTAATGCTAACTTGCTAATGCTAGCGATCTAATGCTAGTGCTAATATCTGGTCATTTTCATACTGTATGTGTCCTCTATGATGGAAATAAGAGATCACATGGCATTAAAAGCATAACCCTTCATGGGAATATGAGATTAGATGCCATTAAAAGCTTAACCCTTCTTGTAAATATGCAAATACAGTCATTTTTAAAGTTTGAATGCTAATGCTAACGATCTAATGCTAGTGCTAATATCTGGTCATTGTCATACTGTATCTGTCCTCTATGATGGAAATAAGAGATCAGATGGCATTAAAGCATAACCCTTCATGGGAATATGAGATTAAATGGCATTAAAGCTTAACCCTTCTTGTATATATGCAAATACAGCAATGTTAAAGTTTGAATGCTAATGCTAACTTGCTAATGCTATCTAATGCTAGTGCTAATATCTGGTCATTGTCATACTGTATGTGTCCTCTATGATGGAAATAAGAGATCAGATGGCATTAAAGCATAACCCATCATGGGATATGAGATTAAATGGCATTAAAGCTTAACCCTTCTTGTATATATGCAAATACAGTCATTTTAAAGTTTGAATGCTAATGCTAACTTGCTAATGCTAGCGATCTAATGCTAGTGCTAATATCTGGTCATTTTCATACTGTATGTGTCCTCTATGATGGAAATAAGAGATCAGATGGCATTAAAGCATAACCCTTCATGGGAATATGAGATTAAATGGCATTAAAGCTTAACCCTTCTTGTATATATGCAAATACAAATGTTAAAATGTTTGAATGCTAATGCTAATTGCTAATGCTAGCGATCTAATGCTAGTGCTAATATCTGGTCATTTTCATACTGTATGTGTCCTCTATGATGGAAATAAGAGATCAGATGGCATTAAAGCATAACCCTTCATGGGAATATGAGATTAAATGGCATTAAAGCTTAACCCTTCTTGTAAATATGCAAATACAGTCATTTTAAAGTTTGAATGCTAATGCTAATGCGATCTAATGCTAGTGCTAATATCTGGTCATTGTCATACTGTATGTGTCCTCTATGATGGAAATAAGAGATCAGATGGCATTAAAGCATAACCCTTCATGGGAATATGAGATTAAATGGCATTAAAAGCTTAACCCTTCTTGTATATATGCAAATACAGCAATGTTAAAGTTTGAATGCTAATGCTAACTTGCTAATGCTAGCGATCTAATGCTAGTGCTAATATCTGGTCATTTTCATACTGTATGTGTCCTCTATGATGGAAATAAGAGATCAGATGGCATTAAAGCATAACCCTTCATGGGAATATGAGATTAAATGGCATTAAAGCTTAACCCTTCTTGTAAATATGCAAATACAGTCAATTTTAAAGTTTGAATGCTAATGCTAGCGATCTAATGCTAGTGCTAATATCTGGTCATTTTCATACTGTATGTGTCCTCTATGATGGAAATAAGAGATCAGATGGCATTAAAGCATAACCCTTCATGGGAATATGAGATTAAATGGCATTAAAGCTTAACCCTTCTTGTATATATGCAAATACAGCAATGTTAAAGTTTGAATGCTAATGCTAACTTGCTAATGCTAGTTATCTAATGCTAGTGCTAATATCTGGTCATTTTCATACTGTATGTGTCTTCTATGATGGAAATAAGAGATCAGATGGCATTAAAGCATAACCCTTCATGGGAATATGAGATTAAATGGCATTAAAGCTTAACCTTCTTGTACATATGCAAATACAGTCAATTTTAAAGTTTGAATGCTAATGCAATTGCTAATGCTAATCTAATGCTAGTGCTAATATCTGGTCATTTTCATACTGTATGTCCTCTATGATGGAAATAAGAGATCAGATGGCATTAAAAGCATAACCCTTCATGGGAATATGAGATTAAATGGCATTAAAGCTTAACCCTTCTTGTAAATATGCAAAAATACAGCAATGTTAAGTTTGAATGCTAATGCTAGCGATCTAATGCTAGTGCTAATATCTGGTCATTTTCATACTGTATGTGTCCTCTATGATGGAAATAAGAGATCAGATGGCATTAAAGCATAACCCTTCATGGGAATATGAGATTAAATGGCATTAAAGCTTAACCCTTCTTGTATATATGCAAATACAGCAATGTTAAAGTTTGAATGCTAATGCTAACTTGCTAATGCTAGCGATCTAATGCTAGTGCTAATATCTGGTCATTTTCATACTGTATGTGTCCTCTATGATGGAAATAAGAGATCAGATGGCATTAAAGCATAACCCTTCATGGGAATATGAGATTAAATGGCATTAAAGCTTAACCCTTCTTGTAAATATGCAAATACAGTCATGTTAAAGAATTTGAATGCTAATGCTAATGCTAGATCTAATGCTAGTGCTAATATCTGGTCATTTTCATACTGTATGTGTCCTCTATGATGGAAATAAGAGATCAGATGGCATTAAAGCATAACCCTTCATGGGAATATGAGATTAGATGCCATTAAAGCTTAACCCATCTTGTAAATATGCAAATACAGCAATGTTAAAGTTTGAATGCTAATGCTAACTTGATCTGAATGCTAGTGCTAATATCTGGTCATTGTCATACTGTATGTGTCCTCTATGATGGAAATAAGAGATCACATGGCATTAAAGCATAACCCTTCATGGGAATATGAGATTAGATGCCATTAAAGCTTAACCCTTCTTGTAAATAAGCAAATACAGTCATGTTAAAGTTTGAATGCTAATGCTAATGCTAGCGATCTGATGCTAGTGCTAATATCTGGTCATTGTCATACTGTATGTGTCCTCTATGATGGAAATAAGAGATCAGATGGCATTAAAGCATAACCCTTCATGGGAATATGAGATTAAATGGCATTAAAACTTAACCCTTCTTGTATATATGCAAATACAGCAATGTTAAAATTTGAATGCTAATGCTAACTTGCTAATGCTAGCGATCTAATGCTAGTGCTAATATCTGGTCATTTTCATACTGTACGTGTCCTCTATGATGGAAATAAGAGATCAGATGGCATTAAAGCATAACCCTTCATGGGAATATGAGATTAGATGCCATTAAAGCTTAACCCTTCTTGTAAATATGCAAATACAGTCATTTTAAAGTTTGAATGCTAATGCTAATGCGCGATCTAATGCTAGTGCTAATATCTGGTCATTGTCATACTGTATGTGTCCTCTATGATGGAAATTAGAGATCAGATGGCATTAAAGCATAACCCTTCATGGCAATATGAGATTAAATGGCATTAAAGCTTAACCCTTCTTGTAATATATGCAAATACAGCAATGTTAAAGTTTGAATGCTAATGCTAACTTGCTAATGCTACCGATCTAATGCTAGTGCTAATATCTGGTCATTTTCATACTGTATGTGTCCTCTATGATGGAAATAAGAGATCAGATGGCATTAAAGCATAACCCATCATGGGAATATGAGATTAAATGGCATTTAAGCTTAACCCTTCATGTACATATGCAAATACAGTCATTTTAAAGTTTGAATGCTAATGCTAGCGATCTAATGCTAGTGCTAATATCTGGTCATTTTCATACTGTATGTGTCCTCTATGATGGAAATAAGAGATCAGATGGCATTAAAGCATAACCCTTCATGGGAATATGAGATTAAATGGCATTAAAGCTTAACCCTTCTAGTATATATGCAAATACAGCAATGTTAAAGTTTGAATGCTAATGCTAGCGATCTAATGCTAGTGCTAATATCTGGTCATTGTCATACTGTATGTGTCCTCTATGATGGAAATTTGAGATCAGTTGGCATTAAAGCATAACCGTTCATGGGAATATGAGATTAAATGCCATTAAAGCTTCACCCTACTTGTATATATGCAAATACTGAAATGTTAAAGTTTGAATGCCAATGCTAACTTGCTAATGCTAGCGATCTAATGCTAGTGCTAATATCTGGTCATTTTCATACTGTACGTGTCCTCTATGATGGAAATAAGAGATCACATGGCATTAAAGCATAACCCTTCATGGGAATATGAGATTAGATGCCATTAAAGCTTAACCCTTCTTGTAAATATGCAAATACAGTCATTTTAAAGTTTGAATGCTAATGCTAGCGATCTAATGCTAGTGCTAATATCTGGTCATTGTCATACTGTATGTGTCCTTTATGATGGAAATAAGAGATCAGATGGCATTAAAGCATAACCCTTCATGGGAATATGAGATTAAATGGCATTAAAGCTTAACCCTTCTTGTACATATGCAAAAACAGCAATGTTAAAGTTTGAATGCCAATGCCAACTTGCTAATACTAGCGATCTAATGCTAGTGCTAATATCTGGTCATTTTCATTCTGTACGTGTCTTCTATGATGGAAATAAGAGATCACATGGCATTAAAGCATAACCCTTCATGGGAATATGAGATTAGATGCCATTAAAGCTTAACCCTTCTTGTAAATATGCAAATACAGTCATTTTAAAGTTTGAATGCTAATGCTAGCGATCTAATGCTAGTGTTAATATCTGGTCATTGTCATACTGTATGTGTCCTCTATGATGGAAATAAGAGATCAGATGCCTTTAAAGCATAACCCTTCATGGGAATATGAGATTAAATGGCATTAAAGCTTAACCCTTCTATTATATATGAAAATACAGCAATGTTAGAGTTTGAATGCTAATGCTACCGATCTGATGCTAGTGCTAATATCTGGTCATTGTCATACTGTATGTGTCCTCTATGATGGAAATGAGAGATCAGATGGCAGTAAAGCATAACCCTTCATGGGAATATGAGATTAAATGGCATTAAAGCTTAACCCTTCTTGTACATATGCAAATACAGCAATGTTAAAGTTTGAATGCTAATGCTAAGTTGCTAATGCTAGCGATCTAATGCTAGTGGTAATATCTGGTCATTTTCATACTGTTCGTGTCCTCTATGATGGAAATACGAGATCAGATGCCTTTAAAGCATAACCCTTCATGGCAATATGAGATTAAATGGCATTAAAGCTTAACCCTTCTTGTACATATGCAAATACAGCAATGTTAAAGTTTGAATGCTAATACTAACTTGCTAATGCTAGCGATCTAATGCTAGTGGTAATATCTGCTCATTTTCATACTGTACCTGTCCTCTATGATGGAAATAAGAGATCAGATGGCATTAAAGCGTAACCCATCTTGGGAATATGAGATTAGATGCCATTAAAGCTTAACCCTTCTTGTAAATATGCAAATACAGTCATGTTAAAGTTTGAATGCTAATGCTACCGATCTAATGCTAGTGATAATATCTGGTAATTTTCATACTGAATGTGTCCTCTATGATGGAAATAAGAGATCAGATGGCATTAAAGCATGACCCCTCATGGCAATTTGAGATTTAATGGAATCAAAGCTTAACCCTTCTTGTGTATATACAAATACAGCAATGTTAAAGTTTGAATGCTAATGCTAACTTGCTAATGCTAGCGATCTAATGCTAGTCCTAATATCTGGTCATTGTCATACTGTATGTGTCCTCTATGATGGAAATAAGAGATCAGATGGCATTAAAGCATAACCCTTCATGGGAATATGAGATTAGATGCCATTAAAGCTTAACCCTTCTTGTAAATATGCAAATACAGTCATTTTAAAGTTTGAATGCTAATGCTAGCGATCTAATGCTAGTGCTAATATCTGGTCATTTTCATACTGTACGTGTCCTCTATGATGGTAATAAGAGATCAGATGGCATTAAAGCATGACCCTTCATGGGAATATGAGATTAAATGGAATTAAAGCTTAACCCTTCTAGTATATATGCAAATACAGCAATGTTAAAGTTTGAATGCTAATGCTAACTTGCTAATGCTAGCGATCTAATGCTAGTCCTAATATCTGGTCATTGTCATACTGTATGTGTCCTCTATGATGGAAATAAGAGATCAGATGGCATTAAAGCATAACCCTTCATGGGAATATGAGATTAGATGCCATTAAAGCTTAACCCTTCTTGTAAATATGCAAATACAGTCATTTTAAAGTTTGAATGCTAATGCTAGCGATCTAATGCTAGTGCTAATATCTGGTCATTGTCATACTGTATGTGTCCTTTATGATGGAAATAAGAGATCAGATGGCATTAAAGCATAACCCTTCATGGGAATATGAGATTAAATGGCATTAAAGCTTAACCCTTCTTGTACATATGCAAAAACAGCAATGTTAAAGTTTGAATGCCAATGCCAACTTGCTAATGCTAGCGATCTAATGCTAGTGCTAATATCTGGTCATTTTCATACTGTACGTGTCTTCTATGATGTAAATAAGAGATCAAATGGCATTAAAGCATAACCCTTCATGGGAATATGAGATTAGATGCCATTAAAGCTTAACCCTTCTTGTAAATATGCAAATACAGTCATTTTAAAGTTTGAATGCTAATGCTAGCGATCTAATGCTAGTGCTAATATCTGGTCATTGTCATACTGTATGTGTCCTCTATGATGGAAATAAGAGATCAGATGCCTTTAAAGCATAACCCTTCATGGGAATATGAGATTAAATGGCATTAAAGCTTAACCCTTCTATTATATATGAAAATACAGCAATGTTAGAGTTTGAATGCTAATGCTACCGATCTAATGCTAGTTCTAATATCAGGTCATTGTCATACTGTATGTGTCCTCTTTGATGGAAATGAGAGATCAGATGGCATTAAAGCATAACCCTTCATGGGAATATGAGATTAAATGGCATTAAAGCTTTACCCTTCTTGTACATATGCAAATACAGCAATGTTAAAGTTTGAATGCTAATGCTAACTTGCTAATGCTAGCGATCTAATGCTAGTGGTAATATCTGGTCATTTTCATACTGTTCGTGTCCTCTATGATGGAAATACGAGATCAGATGCCTTTAAAGCATAACCCTTCATGGCAATATGAGATTAAATGTCATTAAAGCTTAACCCTTCTTGTACATATGCAAATACAGCACTGTTAAAGTTTGAATGCTAATGCTAACTTGCTAATGCTAGCGATCTAATGCTAGTGGTAATATCTGCTCATTTTCATACTGTACCTGTCCTCTATGATGGAAATAAGAGATCAGATGGCATTAAAGCATAACCCTTCATGGGAATATGAGATTTTATGGCATTAAAGCTTAACCCTTCTTGTATTTATGCAAATACAGCACTGTTAAATTTGAATGCTAATGCTAACTTGCTAATGCTAGCGATCTAATGCTAGTGCTAATATCTGGTCATTTTCATACTGTACGTGTCCTCTATAATGGAAAAAAGAGATCAGATGCCTTTAAAGCATAACCCTTCATGGGAATATGATATTAAATGACATTAAAGCCTAACCGTTCTTGTATATAAGCAAATACAGCAATGTTTAAATTTGAATGCTAATGCTAACTTGCTAATGCTAGCGATCTAATGCTAGTGCTAATATCTGGACATTTTCATACTGTTCGTGTCCTCTATGATGGAAATTAGAGATCAGATGCCTTTAAAGCATAACCCTTCATGGCAATATGAGATTTAATTGCATTAAAGCTTAACCCATCTGGTATATATGCAAATACAGCACTGTTATAATTTGAATGCTAATGCTAACTTGCTAATGCTCGCGATCTAATGCTAGTGCTAATATCTGCTCATTTTCATACTGTACATGTCCTCTATGATGGAAATAAGAGATCAGATGGCATTAAAGCGTAACCCATCTTGGGAATATGAGATTAGATGCCATTAAAGCTTAAACCTACTTGTAAATATGCAAATACAGTCATGTTAAAGTTTGAATGCTAATGCTACCGATCTAATGCTAGTGATAATATCTGGTCATTGTCATACTGTATGTGTCCTCTATGATGTAAATAAGAGATCAGATGCCTTTAAAGCATAACCCTTCATGGGAATATGAGATTAAATGGCATTAAAGCTTAACCATTCTTGTATATATGCAAATACAGCAATGTTAAAGTTTGAATGCTAATGCTAACTTGCTAATGCTAGCGATCTAATGCTAGTACTAATATCTTGTCTTTGTCATACTGTATGTGTCCTCTATGATGGAAATGAGAGATCAGATGCCTTTAAAGCATAACCCTTCATGGGAATATGAGATTAAATGGCATTAAAGCTGAACCCTTCTTGTAAATATGCAAATACAGTCATGTTAAAGTTTGAATGCTAATGATAGCGAACTAATGCTAGTGCTAATATCTGTTCATTGTCATACTGTATGTGTCCTCTTTGATGGAAATAAAAGATCAGATGCCATTAAAGCATAACCCTTCATGGCATTATGAGATTAAATGGCATTAAAGCTGAACCCTTCTTGTATATATACAAATACAGCAATGTTAAAGTATGAATGCTAATGCTAACTTGCTAATGCTAGCGATCTAATGCTAGTGCTAATATCTGTTCATTTTAATACTGTATGTGTCCTCTATGATAGAAATAAGAGATCAGATGGCATTAAAGCATAACCCTTCATGGCACTGAGATTAATTGTCATTAAATCTTAACACTTCTAGTATATATGCAAATACAGCACTGTTATATTTGAATGCTAATGCTAACTTGCTAATGCTAGCGATCTAATGCTAGTGCTAATATCTGGTCATTTTCATACTATACGTGTCCTCTATGATGGAAATAAGAGATCAGTTGGCATTAAAGCATAACCCTTCGTGGGAATATGAGATTAAATGGCATTAAAGCTTAACCCTTCTTGTATATAAGGAAATACAGCAATGTTAAAGTTTGAATGCTAATGCTAACTTGCTAATGCTAGCGATCTAATGCTAGTGCTAATATCTCGTCATTTTCATACTGTACGTGTCCTCTATGATGGAAATAAGAGATCACATGGCATTAAAGCATAACCCTTCATGGGAATACGAGATTAGATGCCATTAAAGCTTAACCCTTCTTGTAAATATGCAAATACAGTCATTTTAAAGTTTGACTACTTATGCTAGCGATCTAATGCTAGTGCTATTATCTGGTCATTGTCATAATGTATGTGTCCTCTATGATGGAAATAAGAGATCAGATGGCATTGAAGCATAACCCTTCATGGGAATAAGAGATTAAATGGCATTAAAGCTTAACCCTGCTTCTACATATGCAAAAACAGCAATGTTAAAGTTTGAATGCCAATGTTAACTTGCTAATGCTAGCGATCTAATGCTAGTGCTAATATCTGGACATTTTCATACTGTTCGTGTCCTCTATGATGGAAATAAGAGATCAGATGCCTTTAAAGCATAACCCTTAATGGAAATATGAGATTAAATGGCATTAAAGCTTAACCCTTCTAGTATACATGAAAATACAGCTATGTTAAAGTTTGAATGCTAATATTAGCGATCTTATGCTAGTGCTAATATCTGGTCATTGTCATACTCTATGTGTCCTCTATGATGGAAATGAGAGATCATATGGCATTAAATCATAACCCTTCATGGAAATATGAGATTAAATGGCATTAAAGCATAACCCTTCTTGTACATATGCAAATACAGCAATGTTAAAGTTTGAATGCTAATGCTAACTTGCTAATTCTAGCGATTTAATGCTAGTGCTAATATCTGGTCATTTTCATACTGTTCGTGTCCTCTATGACGGAAATACGACATCAGATGCCTTTATAGCATAACCCTTCATGGCAATATGAGAATAAATGGCATTAAAGCTTAACTCTCCTTGTATATAAGCAAATACAGCAATGTTAAATTTGAATGCTAATGCATACTTGCTAATGCTAGCGATCTAATGCCAGTGCTAATATCTGGTCATTGTCATACTGTATGTGTCCTCTATGATGGAAATAAGAGATCAGATGGCATTAAAATATAACCCTTCATGGGAATATGAGATTAAATGGCATTAAAGCTTAACCCTTCTTGTATATATGCAAATACAGCAATGTTAAAGTTTGAATGCTAATGCTAACTTGCTAATGCTAGCGATCTAATGCTAGTGCTAATATCTGGTCATTTTCATACTGTACGTGTCCTCTATGATGGAAATAAGAGATCAGATGGCATTAAAGCTTAACCCTTCTTGTATATATGCAAATACAGCAATGTTAAATTTTGAATGCTAATGCTAACTTGCTAATGCTAGCGATCTAATGCTAGTGCTAATATCTGGTCATTTTCATACTGTACGTGTCCTCTATGATGGAAATAAGAGATCAGATGGCATTAAAGCATAACCCTTCATGGGAATATGAGATTAAATGGCATTAAAGCTTAACCCTTCTTGTATATAAGCAAATACAGCAATGTTAAAATTTGAATGCTAATGCAACTTGCTAATGCTAGCGATCTAATGCTAGTGCTAATATCTGGTCATTTTCATACTGTATGTGTCCTCTATGATGGAAATAAGAGATCAGATGGCATTAAAGCATAACCCTTCATGGGAATATGAGATTAAATGGCATTAAAGCTTAACCCTTCTTGTACATATGCAAATACAGTCATGTTAAAGTTTGAATGCTAATGCTAACTTGCTAATGCTAGCGATCTAATATCTGTTATCTGGACATTTTCATACTGTATGTGTCCTCTATGATGGAAATAAGAGATCAGATGGCATTAAAGCATAACCCTTCATGGGAATATGAGATTAAATGGCATTAAAGCTTAACCCTTCTTGTAATATGCAAATACAGTCATGTTAAAGTTTGAATGCTAATGCTAACTTGCTAATCTAATGCTAGTGCTAATATCTGGTCATTGTCATACTGTATGTGTCCTCTATGATGGAAATAAGAGATCAGATGGCATTAAAAGCATAACCCTTCATGGGAATATGAGATTAAATGGCATTAAAGCTTAACCCTTCTTGTATATATACAAATACAGCAATGTTAAAGTTTGAATGCTAATGCTAACTTGCTAATGCTAGCGATCTAATGCTAGTGCTAATATCTGCTCATTTTCATACTGTATGTGTCCTCTATGATGGAAATAAGAGATCAGATGGCATTTAAAGCATAACCCTTCATGGGAATATGAGATTAAATGGCATTAAAGCTTAACCCTTCTTGTATATATGCAAATACAGCAATGTTAAAGTTTGAATGCTAATGCTAACTTGCTAATGCTAGCGATCTAATGCTAGTGCTAATATCTGGTCATTTTCATACTGTCGTGTCCTCTATGATGGAAATAAGAGATCAGATGGCATTAAAGCATAACCCTTCATGGGAATATGAGATTAAATGGCATTAAAGCCTAACCCTTCTTGTATATATGCAAATACAGCAATGTTAAATTTGAATGCTAATGCTAACTTGCTAATGCTAGCGATCTAATGCTAGTGCTAATATCTGGTCATTTTCATACTGTATGTGTCCTCTATGATGGAAATAAGAGATCAGATGGCATTAAAGCATAACCCTTCATGGCAATATGAGATTAAATGGCATTAAAGCTTAACCCTTCTTGTATATATGCAAATACAGTCATTGTTAAAGTTTGAATGCTAATGCTAACTAATGCTAGCTTTCGAATGCTACTGCTAATATCTGTTCATTTTCGTACTGTACATGTCCTCTATGATGGAAATAAGAGATCAGATGGCATTAAAGCATAACCCTTCATGGGAATATGAGATTAGATGCCATTAAAGCTTCACCTTCTTGTAAATATGCAAATACAGCAATGTTAAAGTTTGAATGCTAATGCTAGCTAGATCTAATGCTAGTGCTAATATCTGGTCATTGTCATACTGTATGTGTCCTCTATGATGGAAATAAGAGATCAGATGGCATTAAAGCATAACTCTTCATAGCAATTTGAGATTAAATGGCATTATAGCTTAACCTTTCTTGTATATATACAAATACAGCAATGTTAAAGTTTGAATGCTAATGCTAACTTGCTAATGCTAGCGATCTAATGCTAGTGCTAATATCTTGTCATTTTCAGAATGTACGTGTCCTCTTTGATGGAAATAATAGATCAGATGGCATTAAAGCATAACCCTTCATGGTAATATGAGATTAAATGTGCATTAAAGCTTAACCCTTCTTGTACATATGCAAATACAGCAATCTTAAAGTTTGAATGCTAATGCTAACTTGGTAATGCTAGCGATCTAATGTTAGTGCTAATATCTGCTCATTTTCATACTGTTCGTGTCCTCTATGATGGAAATACGAGATCAGATGCATTTAAAGCATAACCCTTCAGGGCAATATGAGATTAAATGGCATTAAAGCTTAACCCTTCTAGTATATATGCAAATACAGCACTGTTAAAGTTTGAATGCTAATGCTAACTTGCTAATACTAGCGATATAATGCTAGTGCTAATATCTGGTCATTTTCATACTGTACGTGTCCTCTATGATGGAAATAAGAGATCAGATGGCATTAAAGCTTAACCCTTCTTGTTTTTTGCAAATACAGCAATGTTAAATTTGAATGCTAATGCTACTTGCTAATCTAATGCTAGTGCTAATATCTGGTCATTTTCATACTGTTCGTGTCCTCTATGATGGAAATTAGAGATCAGATGCCTTTAAAGCATAACCCTTCATGGGAATATGAGATTAAATGGCATTAAAGCTTAACCCTTCTAGTATATATGCAAATACAGCAATGTTAAAGTTTGAATGCTAATGCTAACTTGCTAATGCTAGCGATCTAATTCTAGTCCTAATATCTGGTCATTGTCATACTGTTGAATGTGTCCTCTATGATGGAAATAAGAGATCAGATGCCTTTAAAGCATAACCCTTCATGGCAATATGAGATTAAATTGCATTAAAGCTTAACCCATCTAGTATATATGCAAATACAGCACTGTTAAAATTTGAATGCTAATGCTAACTTGCTAATGCTCGCGATCTAATGCTAGTGCTAATATCTGCTCATTTTCATACTGTTACCTGTCCTCTACGATGGAAATAAGAGATCAGATGGCATTAAAGCATAACCCATCTTGGGAATATGAGATTAAATGCCATTAAAGCTTAAACCTTCTTGTAAATATGCAAATACAGTCATGTTAAAGTTTGAATGCTAATGCTAATGCTAGCGATCTAATGCTAGTGATAATATCTGGTCATTGTCATACTGTATGTGTCCTCTATGATGTAAATAAGAGATCAGATGGCATTAAAGCATAACCCTTCATGGGAATATGAGATTAAATGGCATTAAAGCTTAACCATTCTAGTATATATGCAAATACAGCAATGTTAAAGTTTGAATGCTAATGCTAACTTGCTAATGCTAGCGATCTAATGCTAGTCCTAATATCTTGTCATTGTCATACTGTATGTGTCCTCTATGATGGAAATAAGAGATCAGATGCCTTTAAAGCATAACCCTTCATGGGAATATGAGATTAAATGGCATTAAAGCTGAACCCTTCTTGTAAATATGCAAATACAGTGATGTTAAAGTTTGAATGCTAATGCTAGCGATCTAATGCTAGTGCTAATATCTGTTCATTGTCATACTGTATGTGTCCTCTATGATAGAAATAAGAGATCAGATGGCATTAAAGCATAACCCTTCATGGGAATATGAGATTAAATGGCATTAAATCTTAACCCTTCTAGTATATATGCAAATACAGCAATGTTAAAGTTTGAATGCTAATGCTAACTTGCTAATGCTAGCGATCTAATGCTAGTGCTAATATCTGGTCATTTTCATACTGTTCGTGTCCTCTATGATGGAAATAAGAGATCAGATGGCATTAAAGCATAACCCTTCTTATAAATATGCAAATACAGTCATTTTAAAGTTTGACTGCTTATGCTAGCGATCTAATGCAAGTGCTATTATCTGGTCATTGTCATAATGTATGTGTCCTCTATGATGTAAATAAGAGATCAGATGGCATTGAAGCATATCCCTTCATGGGAATATGAGATTAAATGGCATTAAAGCTTAACCCTGCTTGTACATATGCAAAAACAGCAATGTTAAAGTTTGAATGCCAATGTTAACTTGCTAATGCTAGCGATCTAATGCTAGTGCTAATATCTGGACATTTTCATACTGTTCGTGTCCTCTATGATGGAAATAAGAGATCAGATGCCTTAAAAGCATAACCCTTCATGGAAATATGAGATTAAATGGCATTAAAGCATAACCCTTCTTGTACATATGCAAATACAGCAATGTTATAGTTTGAATGCTAATGCTAACTTGCTAATGCTAGCGATCTAATGCTAGTGCTAATATCTGGTCATTTTCATACTGTTCGTGTCCTTTATGACGGAAATACGACAACAGATGCCTTTAAAGCATAACCCTTCATGGCAATTTGAGAATAAATGGCATTAAAGCTTTACCCTTCTAGTATATATGCAAATACAGCAATGTTAAAGTTTGAATGCTAATGCTAACTTGCTAATTCTAGCGATCTAATGCTAGTCCTAATATCTGGTCATTGTCATGCTGAATGTGTCCTCTATGAAGGAAATAAGAGATCAGATGCCTTTAAAGCATAACCCTTCATGGCAATATGAGATTAAATGGCATTAAAGCATAACCATCTAGTATATATGCAAATACAGCACTGTTAAAATTTGAATGCTAATGCTAACTTGCTAATGCTCGCGATCTAATGCTAGTGCTAATATCTGCTCATTTTCATACTGTACCTGTCCTCTACGATGGAAATAAGTGATCAGATGGCATTAAAGCGTAACCCATCTTGGGAATATGAGATTAGATGCCATTAAAGCTTAAACCTACTTGTAAATATGCAAATACAGTCATGTTAAAGTTTGAATGCTAATACTACCGATCTAATGCTAGTGCTAATATCTGGTCATTTTCATTCTGTACGTGTCCTCTATGATGGAAATAAGAGATCACATGTCATCAAAACATAACTCTTCATGACAATTTGAGATTAAATGGCATTAAAGCTTAACCCTTCTTCTATATATACAAATACAGCAATGTTAAAGTTTGAATGCTAATGCTAACTTGCTAATCCTAGCGATATAATGCTAGTGCTAATATCTGGTCATATTCATACTGTTCGTTTCCTCTATGATGGAAATAAGAGATCAGATGCCTTTAAAGCATAACCCTTCATGGGAATATGAGATTAAATGGCATTAAAGCTTAACCGTTCTTGTACACATGCAAATACAGAAATGTTAAAGTTTGAATTCTAATGCTAACTTGCTAATGCTAGCGATCTAATGCCAGTGCTAATATCTGTTCATTGTCATACTGTATGTGTCCTCTTTGATGGAAATAAGAGATCAGATGCCATTAAAGCATAACCCTTCATGGGAATATGAGATTAAATGGCATTAAAGCTTAACCCTTCTTGTTTATAAGAAAATACAGCAATGTTAAAGTTTGAATGCTATTGTTAGCGATCCTATGCTCGTGCTAATATCTGGTCATTGTCATACTGTATGTGTCCTCTATGATGGAAATGAGAGATCAGATGGCTTTAAAGCATTACCCTTCATGGGAATATGAGATTAAATGCCATTAAATCTTAACCCTTCTTGTACATATGCAAATACAGCAATGTTAAAGTTTGAATGCTAATGCTAACTTGCTAATGCTAGCGATCTAATGCTAGTTCTAATATCTGGTCATTTTCATACTGTTCGTGTCCTCTATGATGGAAATACGAGATCAGATGACTTTAAAGCATAACCCTTCATGGCAATATGAGATTAAATGGCATTAAATCTTAACCCTTCTAGTATATATGCAAATACAGCTCTGTTAAATTTGAATGCTAATGCTAACTTGCTAATGCTAGCGATCTAATGCAAGTCCTAATATCTGGTCATTCTCATACTGTTTGTGTCTTCTATGATGGAAATAAGAGATCTGATGGGATTAAAGCATAACCCTTCATGGGAATATGAGATCAAATGGCATTAAAGCTTAACCCTTCTAGTATATATGCAAATCCAGCAATGTTAAAGTTTGAATGCAAATGCTAACTTGCTAATGCTAGCGATCTAATGCTAGTCCTAATATCTGGTCATTGTCATACTGTATGTGTCCTCTATGATGGAAATAAGAGATCAGATGGCATTAAAGCATAACCCTTCATGGGAATATGAGATAAAATGGCATTAAAGCTTAACCCTTCTTGTACACATGCAAATACAGCAATGTTAAAGTTTGAATGCTAATGCTAACTTGCTAATGCTAGCGATCTAATGCTAGTGCTAATATCTGGTCATTTTCATACTGTACGTGTACTCTATGATGGAAATAAGAGATCAGATGGCATTAAAGCATAACCCTTCATGGGAATATGAGATTTTATGGCATTAAAGCTTAACCCTTCTTTTATATATGCAAATACACTCATGTTAAAGTTTGAATGCTAATGCTACCGATCTAATGCTAGTGCTAATATCTGGTCATTGTCATACTGTATGTGTCCTCTATGATGGAAATAAGAGATCAGATGGCATTAAAGCATAACCCTTCATGGCAATTTGAGATTTTAAGGACATTAAAGCTTAACCCTTCTTGTATGTATAAAAAATACAGTAATGTTAAAGTTTGAATGCTAATGCTAACTTGCTAATGCTAGCGATCTAATTCTTGTGCTAATATCTGGTCGTTTTCATACTGTACGTGTCCTCTATCATGGAAATAAGAGATCAGATGGCATTATTAAAGGCATTAAAGCTTAACCCTTCTTGTATAACCCTTCATGGGAATATTAAAGCATAACCCTTCATGGCAGATTAAATGGCAACCCTTAAAAGCAAATACAGTCATTTTAAAGTTTGAATGCTAATGCCTACTTATCTGTTCATTTTCATACTGTATATGATGGAAATAAATACATGCCTTTAAATGTTAAAGTTTGAATTTAATGCTAATGCCCTTCTAGTATATATGCAAATACAGCAATGCTAAAGTTTGAATGCTAATGCTAACGATCTAATGCTAGTGCTAATATCTGCTCATTGTCATACTGTATGTGTCCTCTTTGATGGAAATAGGAGATCAGATGGCATTAAAGCATAACCCGTCATGGCAATATGAGATTAAATAGCATTAAAGCTTAACCCTTCTTGTATATATGCAAATACAGGACTGTTAAATTTGAATGCTTATGCTAACTTGCTAATGCTAGCGATCTAATGCTAGTGCTAATATCTGGTCATTTTCATACTGTACGTGTACTCTATGATGGAAATAAGTGATCAGATGGCATTAAAGCATAACCCTTCATGTGAATATGAGATTTTATGGCATTAAAGCTTAACCCTTCTTGTATATATGCAAATACAGCAATGTTAAATTTGAATGCTAATGCTAACTTGCTAATGCTAGCGAACTAATGCTAGTGCTAATATCTGGTCATTTTCATACTGTACGTGTCCTCTATAATGGAAATAAGAGATCAGATGGCATTAAAGTATATCCCTTCATGGCAATTTGAGATTAAATGGCATTAAAGCTTAACCCTTCTTGTATATATACAAATACAGCAATGTTAAAGTTTGAATGCTAATGCTAACTTGCTACTGCTAGCGATCTAATGCTAGTGCTAATATCTGGTCATTTTCATACTGTACGTGTACTCTATGATGGAAATAAGTGATCAGATGGCATTAAAGCATAACCCTTCATGGGAATATGAGATTAGATGCCATTAAAGCTTCACCCTTCTTGTAAATATGCAAATACAATCATGTTAAAGTTTAAATGCTAATGCTAGCGATCTAATGCTAGTGCTAATATCTGGTCATTGTCATACTGTATGTGTCCTCTATGATGGAAATAAGAGATCAGATGCCATTAAAGCATAACCCTTCATGGCAATTTGAGATTAAATGGCATTATAGCTTAACCCTTCTTGTATATATACAAATACAGCAATGTTAAAGTTTGAATGCTAATGCTAACTTGCTAATGCTAGCGATCTAATGCTAGTGCTAATATCTTGTCATTTTCAGAATATACGTGTCCTCTTTGATGGAAATAATAGATCAGATGGCATTAAAGCGTAACCCTTCTTGGGAATATGAGATTATACGGCATTAAAGCTTAACCCTTCTTGTATATATGCAAATACAGCAATGTTAAATTTGAATGCTAATGCTAGCGATCTAATGCTAGTGCTAATATCTGGTCATTTTCATACTGTTCGTGTCCTCTATGATGGAAATTAGAGATCAGATGCCTTTAATGCATAACCCTTCATGGGAATATGAGATTAAATGGCATTATAGCTTAACCCTTCTAGTATATATGCAAATACAGCAATGTTAAAGTTTGAATGCTAATGCTAACTTTCTAATGCTAGCGATCTAATGCTAGTGCTAATATCTGGTCATTTTCATACTGTACGTGTCCTCTATGATGGAAATAAGAGATCAGATGCCTTTAAAGCATAACCCTTCATGGAATATGAGATTAAGTGGCATTAAAGCTTAACCCTTCTAGTATATATGAAAATCCAACAATGTTAAAGTTTGAATGCTAATGTTAGCGATCTTATGCTAGTGCTAATATCTGGTCATTTTCATACTGTACGTGTCATCTATGATGGAAATAAGAGATCAGATGGCATTAAAGCATAACCCTTCATGGGAATATGAGATTAAATGGCATTAAAGCCTAACCGTTCTTGTATATAAGCAAATACAGCAATGTTAAAATTTGAATGCTATTGCTAACTTGCTAATGCTTGCGATCTAATGCTAGTGCTAATATCTGGTCATTTTCATAGTGTACGTGTCCTCTATGATGGAAATAAGAGATCAGATGCCTTTAAAGCATAACCCTTCATGGGAATGTGATATTAAATGGCATTAAAGCTTAACCCTTCTAGTATATATGCAAATTCAGCAATGTTAAAGTTTGAATGCAAATGCTAACTTGCTAATGCTAGCGATCTAATGCTAGTGCTTATATCTGGTCATTTTCATACTGTTCGTGCCCTCTTTGATGGAAATACGAAATCAGATGCCTTTAAAGCATAACCCTTCATGGCAATATGAGATTAAATGGCATTAAAGCTTAACCCTTCTAGTATATATGCAAATACAGCACTGTTAAAGTTTGAATGCTAATGCTAACTTGCTAATGCTAGCGATATAATGTTAGTGCTAATATCTGGTCATTTTCATACTGTACGTGTCCTCTATGATGGAAATAAGAGATCAGATGGCATTAAAGCGTAACCCTTCTTGGGAATATGAGATTAAATGGCATTAAAGCTTAACCCTTCTTGTATATATGCAAATACAGCAATGTTAAATTTGAATGCTAATGCATACTTGCTAATGCTAGCGATCTAATGCTAGTGCTACTATCTGGTCATTTTCATACTGTACGTGTCCTCTATAATGGAAATAAGGGATCACATGGCATAAGAGCATAACCCTTCATGGGAATATGAGATTAGATGCCATTAAAGCTTAACCCTTCTTGTAAATATGCAAATACAGTCATGTTAAAGTTTGAAAGCTAATGCTACCGATCTAATGCTAGTGCTTATATCTGGTCATTGTCATACTGTATGTGTCCTCTTTCATAGAAATAAGAGAACAGATGGCATTAAAGCATAACCCTTCATGGCAATATGAGAATAAATGGCATTAAAGCTTAACCCTTCTTGTATATATACAAATACAGCAATGTTAAAGTTTGAATGCTAATGCTAACTTGCTAATACTAGCGATCTAATGCTAGTGCTAATATCTGGTCATTGTAATACTGTATGTGTCCTCTATGATGGAAATAAGAGATCAGATGGCATTAAAGCATAACCCTTCATGGCAATATGAGATTAAATGTCATTAAATCTTAACCCTTCTCGTATATATGCAAATACAGCACTGTTAAATTTGAATGCTAATGCTAACTCGCTAATGCTAGCGATCTAATGCTAGTGCTAAAATCTGGTCATTTTCATACTGTACGTGTCCTCTATGATGGAAATAAGAGATCAGATGGCATTAGAGCATAACCCTTCATGGTAATATGAGATTAAATGGCATTAAAGCTTAACCCTTCTTGTATATATGCAAATACAGCAATGTTAAATTTGAATGCTAGTGCTAACTTGCAAATGCTAACGATCTAATGCTAGTGCTAATATATGGTCATTTTCTTACTGTACGTGTCCTCTATAATGGAAATAAGATATCACATGGCATTAAAGCATAACCCTTAATGGGAATATGAGATTAGATGCCATTAAAGCTGAACCCTTCTTGTAAATATGCAAATACAATCATGTTAAAGTTTGAATGCTAATGCTAGCGATCTAATGCTAGTGCTAATATCTGGTCATTGACATACTGTATGTGTCCTTTATGATGGAAATAAGAGATTAGATGGCATTAAAGCATAACCCTTCAAGGCAATTTGAGATTAAATGGCATTAAAGCTTAACCCTTTTTGTATATATACAAATACAGCAATGTTAAAGTTTGAATGCTAATGCTAACTTGCTAATGCTAGCGATCTAATGCTAGTGCTAATATCTGGTCATTTTCATACTGTATGTGTCCCCTATGATGGAAATAAGAGATCAGATGGCATTAAAACATAACCCTTCATGGGAATATGAGATTAAATGGCATTAAAGCTTAACCCTTCTTGTATATAAGCAAATACAGCAATGTTAAAGTTTGAATGCTAATGCTAACTTGCTAATGCTAGCGATCTAATGCTAGTGCTAATATTTGGTCATTTTAATACTGTACCTGTCCTCTATGATGGAAATAAGAGATCACATGGCATTAAAGCATAACCCTTCATGGGAATATGAGATTAGATGCCATTAAAGATTAACCCTTCTTGTAAATATACAAATACAGTCATTCTAAAGTTTGAATGCTAATGCTAATATCTATCTAATGCTAGTGCTAATATCTGGTCATTGTCATACTGTATGTGTCCTCTATGATGGAAATAAGAATGTTAAAATCAGATGGCATTAAAGCATAACCCTTCATATCTGGTCAATATGAGATTAAATGGCATTAAAACCCTAAACCCTTCATGGCTTGAATATTAAAGCTTAACCCTTCTTGTAATACAAATACAATGTTAAAATTTGAATGCTAATGCTAACTTGCTAATGCTAGCGATCTAATGCTAGTGCTAATATCTGGTCATTTTCATACTGTACATGTCCTCTATGATGGAAATAAGAGATCAGATGCCATTATAACATAAACCTTCATGGGAATGTGAGATTAAATGGCATTAAAGCTTAACACTTCTAGTATATATGCAAATTCAGCAATGTTAAAGTTTGAATGCAAATGCTAACTTGCTAATTGCTAGCGATCTAATGCTAGTGCTAATATCTGGTCATTTTCATACTGTACGTGTCATCTTTGATGGAAATAAGAGATCAGATGGCATTAAAGCATAACCCTTCATGGGAATATGAGATTAAATGGCATTAAAGCTTAACCCTTCTTGTACATATGCAAATACAGCAATGTTCAAATTTGAATGCTTATGCTAACATGGTAATGCTAGCGATCTAATGCTAGTGCTAATATCTGGTCATTTTCATACTGTTCGTGCCCTCTTTGATGGAAATACGAAATCAGATGCCTTTAAAGCATAACCCTTCATGGCAATATGAGATTAAATGGCATTAAAGCTTAACCCTTCTAGTATATATGCAAATACAGCACTGTTAAAGTTTGAATGCTAATGCTAACTTGCTAATGCTAGCGATATAATGTTAGTGCTAATATCTGGTCATTTTCATACTGTACGTGTCCTCAATGATGGAAATAAGAGATCAGATGGCATTAAAGCGTAACCCTTCTTGGGAATATGAGATTAAATGGCATTAAAGCTTAACCCTTCTTGTATATATGCTAATACAGCAATGTTAAATTTGAATGCTAATGCATATTTGCTAATGCTAGCGATCTAATGCTAGTGCTACTATCTGGTCATTTTCATACTGTACGTGTCCTCTATAATGGAAATAAGAGATCACATGGCATAAGAGCATAACCCTTCATGGGAATATGAGATTAGATGCCATTAAAGCTTAACCCTTCTTGTAAATATGCAAATACAGTCATGTTAAAGTTTGAATGCTAATGCTACCGATCTAATGCTACTGCTTATATCTGGTCATTGTCATACTGTATGTGTCCTCTATGATGGAAATAAGAGATCAGATGGCATTAAAGCATAACCCTTCATGGCAATATGAGATTAAATGGCATTAAAGCTAAACCCTTCTTGTATATATACAAATACAGCAATGTTAAAGTTTGAATGCTAATGCTAACTTGCTAATACTAGCGATCTAATGCTAGTGCTAATATCTGGTCATTTTCATACTGTACGTGTCCTCTATGATGGAAATAAGAGATCAGATGGCATTAGAGCATAACCCTTCATGGGAATATGAGATTAAATGGCATTAAAGCTTAACCCTTCTTGTATACATGCAAATACAGCAATGTTAAATTTGAATGCTACTGCTAACTTGCAAATGCAAACGATCTAATGCTAGTGCTAATATCTGGTCATTTTCTTACTGTACGTGTCCTCTATAATGGAAATAAGAAACATGGCATTAAAGCATAACCCTTCAAGGCAATTTGAAAAATGGAATTAACCCTTCAAGGCATATACAAATGAGCAATGTTAAAGTTTGAATTAAAGCTTAATGCTAGCGATCTAATGCTAGTGCTAATATCTGGTCATTTTCAATACAGTCCTCTATGATGGAAATAAGAGATCAGATGGCATTGGGAATATGAGATTAAATGGCATTAAAGCCTGACCGTTCTTGTATATAAGCAAATACAGCAATGTTAAAATTTGAATGCTAATGCTAACTTGCTAATGCTAGCGATCTAATGCTAGTGCTAATATCTGGTCATTGTCATACTATACGTGTCCTCTATGATGGAAATAAGAGATCACATGTCATCAAAACATAACCCTTCATGGCAATGTGAGATTAATTGGCATTAAAGCTAAACCCTTCTTTTATATATACAAATACAGCAATGTTAAAGATTGAATGCTAATGCTAACTTGCTAATGCTAGCGATCTAATGCTAGTACCCATCATGGGAATATGAGATTAAATGGCATTAAAGCTGAACCCTTCTAGTATATATGCAAATACAGCAATGTTAAAGTTTGAATGCAAATGCTAACTTGCTAATGCTAGCGATCTAATGCGAGTGCTAATATCTGGTCATTTTCATAGTGTACGTGTCCTCTTTGATGGAAATAAGAGATCACATGGCTTTAAAGCATAACCCTTCATGGGAATATGAGATTAAATGGCATTAAAGCTTACCCCTTCTTGTACATATGCAAATACAGCAATGTTCAAATTTGAATGCTAATGCTAACTTGCTAATGCTAGCGATCTAATGCTAGTGCTAATATCTGGTCATTTTCATACTGTTTGTGTGCTCTATGATGGAAATACGAGATCAAATGCCTTTAAAGCATAACCCTTCATGGGAATATGAGATTAAATGGCATTAAAGCTTAACCCTTCTAGTATATATGCAAATACAGCACTGGTAAAGTTTGAATGCTAATGCTAACTTGCTAATGCTAGCGATCTAATGCTAGTGCTAATATCTGGTCATTTTCATACTGTACGTGTCCTCTATAATGGAAATAAGAGATCAAATGGCATTAAAGCATAACCCTTCATGGGAATATGAGATTAAATGCCATTAAAGCTTAACCCTTCTTATAATATATGCAAATACAGTCATGTTAAAGTTTGAATGCTAATGCTAACTTGCTAATGCTAGCGATATCTAATGCTAGTGCTAATATCTGGTCATTTTCATACTGTATGTGTCCTCTATGATGGAAATAAGAGATCAGATGGCATTAAAAATTGCATAACCCTTCAGGGCAATATCTGGTCATTTTCATGGCATTAAAGTTTAACCCTTCTTGTATATATAAAAATACAGCAATGTTAAAACAGTTTGAATGCTAATGCTAACTTGGTAATGCTAGCGATCTAATGCTAGTGCTAATATCTGGTCATTTTCATACTGTTCGTGCCCTCTATGATGGAAATACGAGATCAGATGCCTTTAAAGCATAACCCTTCATGGCAATATGAGATTAAATGGCATTAAAGCTTAACCCTTCTTGTACATATGCAAATACAGCAATGTTAAAGTTTGAATGCTAATGCTAACTTGCTAATGCTAGCGATCTAATGGTAGTGCTAATATCTGGTCATTTTCATACTGTTCGTGTGCTCTATGATGGAAATACGAGATCAAATTCCTTTAAAGCATAACACTTCATGGCAATATGAGATTAAATGGCATTAAAGCTTAACCCTTGTAGTATATATGCAAATACAGCACTGGTAAAGTTTGAATGCTAATGCTAACTTGCTAATGCTAGCGAACTAATGCTAGTGCTAATATCTGGTCATTTTCATACTGTACGTGTCCTCTATAATGGAAATAAGAGATCACAAGGCATTAAAGCATAACCCTTCATGGGAATATGAGATTAGATGCCATTAAAGCTTAACCCTTCTTGTAAATATGCAAATACAGTCATGTTAAAGTTTGAATGCTAATGCTCCCGATCTAATGCTAGTGCTAATATCTGGTCATTGTCATACTGTTTGTGTCCTCTATGATGGAAATAAGAGATCAGATGGCATTAAAGCATAACCCTTCATAGCAATATGAGATTAAATGGCATTAAAGCTTAACCCTTCTTGTATATATGCAAATACAGCAATGTTAAATTTGAATGCTACTGCTAACTTGCAAATGCTAACGATCTAATGCTAGTGCTAATATCTGGTCATTTTCTTACTCTACGTGTCCTCTATAATGGAAATAAGAGATCACATGGCATTAAAGCATAACCCTTCAAGGCAATTTGAGATTAAATGGCATTAAAGCTTAACCCTTCTTGTATATATACAAATACAGCAATGTTAAAGTTTGAATGCTAATGCTAACTTGCTAATGCTAGCGATCTAATGCTAGTGCTAATATCTTGTCATTTTCAGAATATACGTGTCCTCTTTGATAGAAATAATAGATCAGATGGCATTAAAGCGTAACCCTTCTTGGGAATATGAGATTACACGGCATTAAAGCTTAACCCTTCTTGTATATATGCAAATACAGCAATGTTAAATTTGAATGCTAATGCTAGCGATCTAATGCTAGTGCTAATATCTGGTCATTTTCATACTGTTCTTGTCCTCTATGATGGAAATTAGAGATCAGATGCCTTTAATGCATAACCCTTCATGGGAATATGAGATTAAATGGCATTATAGCTTAACCCTTCTAGTATATATGCAAATACAGCAATGTTAAAGTTTGAATGCTAATGCTAACTTTCTAATGCTAGCGATCTAATGCTAGTGCTAATATCTGGTCATTTTCATACTGTACGTGTCCTCTATGATGGAAATAAGAGATCAGATGCCTTTAAAGCATAACCCTTCATGGGAATATGAGATTAAGTGGCATTAAAGCTTAACCCTTCTAGTATATATGAAAATCCAACAATGTTAAAGTTTGAATGCTAATGTTAGCGATCTTATGCTAGTGCTAATATCTGGTCATTTTCATACTGTACGTGTCATCTATGATGGAAATAAGAGATCAGATGGCATTAAAGCATAACCCTTCATGGGAATATGAGATTAAATGGCATTAAAGCCTAACCGTTCTTGTATATAAGCAAATACAGCAATGTTAAAATTTTAATGCTATTGCTAACTTGCTAATGCTAGCGATCTAATGCTAGTGCTAATATCTGGTCATTTTCATACTTTTCGTGTCCTCTATGATGGAAATAAGAGATCAGATGCCTTTAAAGCATAACCCTTCATGGGAATGTGATATTAAATGGCATTAAAGCTTAACCCTTCTAGTATATATGCAAATTCAGCAATGTTAAAGTTTGAATGCAAATGCTAACTTGCTAATGCTAGCGATCTAATGCTAGTGCTTATATCTGGTCATTTTCTTACTGTTCGTGCCCTCTTTGATGGAAATACGAAATCAGATGCCTTTAAAGCATAACCCTTCATGGCAATATGAGATTAAATGGCATTAAAGCTTAACCCTTCTAGTATATATGCAAATACAGCACTGTTAAAGTTTGAATGCTAATGCTAACTTGCTAATGCTAGCGATATAATGTTAGTGCTAATATCTGGTCATTTTCATACTGTTGCGTGTCCTCTATGATGGAAATAAGAGATCAGATGGCATTAAAGCGTAACCCTTCTTGGGAATATGAGATTAAATGGCATTAAAGCTTAACCCTTCTTGTAAATATGCAAATACAGCAATGTTAAATTTGAATGCTAATGCATACTTGCTAATGCTAGCGATCTAATGCTAGTGCTACTATCTGGTCATTTTCATACTGTACGTGTCCTCTATAATGGAAATAAGGGATCACATGGCATAAGAGCATAACCCTTCATGGGAATATGAGATTAGATGCCATTAAAGCTTAACCCTTCTTGTAAATATGCAAATACAGTCATGTTAAAGTTTGAAAGCTAATGCTACCGATCTAATGCTAGTGCTTATATCTGGTCATTGTCATACTGTATGTGTCCTCTTTCATGGAAATAAGAGAACAGATGGCATTAAAGCATAACCCTTCATGGCAATATGAGAATAAATGGCATTAAAGCTTAACCCTTCTTGTATATATACAAATACAGCAATGTTAAAGTTTGAATGCTAATGCTAACTTGCTAATACTAGCGATCTAATGCTAGTGCTAATATCTGGTCATTGTAATACTGTATGTGTCCTCTATGATGGAAATAAGAGATCAGATGGCATTAAAGCATAACCCTTCATGGCAATATGAGATTAAATGGCATTAAATCTTAACCCTTCTTGTATATATGCAAATACAGCACTGTTAAAGTTTGAATGCTAATGCTAACTCGCTAATGCTAGCGATCTAATGCTAGTGCTAAAATCTGGTCATTTTCATACTGTATGTGTCCTCTATGATGGAAATAAGAGATCAGATGGCATTAAAGCATAACCCTTCATGGTAATATGAGATTAAATGGCATTAAAGCTTAACCCTTCTTGTATATAAAAAATACAGCAATGTTAAATTTGAATGCTAATGCTAACTCGCTAATGCTAAAAGCGATCTAATGCTAGTGCTAATATCTGGTCATTTTCTTACTGTATGTGTCCTCTATGATGGAAATAAGAGATCAGATGGCATTAAAGCATAACCCTTCATGGGGAATATGAGATTAAATGGCATTAAAGCTTAACCCTTTTGTATATATGCAAATACAGCAATGTTAAAGTTTGAATGCTAATGCTAACTCTGCTAATGCTAGCGATCTAATGCTAGTGCTAATATCTGGTCATTTTTCATACTGTATGTGTCCTCTATGATGGAAATAAGAGATCAGATGGCATTAAAACATAACCCTTCATGGGAATATGAGATTAAATGGCATTAAAGCTTAACCCTTTTGTATATATACAAATACAGCAATGTTAAAGTTTGAATGCTAATGCTAACTTGCTAATGCTAGCGATCTAATGCTAGTGCTAATATCTGGTCATTTTCATACTGTATGTGTCCTCTATGATGGAAAAAGAGATCAGATGGCATTAAAACATAACCCTTCATGGGAATATGAGATTAAATGGCATTAAAGCTTAACCCTTCTTGTATATATACAAATACAGCAATGTTAAAGTTTGAATGCTAATGCTAACTTGCTAATGCTAATGATCTAATGCTAGTGCTAATATCTGGTCATTTTCATACTGTATGTGTCCTCTATGATGGAAATAAGAGATCAGATGGCATTTAAGCATAACCCTTCATGGGAATATGAGATTAAATGGCATTAAAGCTTAACCCTTCTTGTAAATATACAAATACAGCAATTCTAAAGTTTGAATGCTAATGCTAACTTGCTAATGCTAGCGATCTAATGCTAGTGCTAATATCTGGTCATTTTCATACTGTATGTGTCCTCTATGATGGAAATAAGAGATCAGATGGCATTAAAAGCATAAACCTTCATGGGGGAATATGAGATTAAATGGCATTAAAAACTAACCCTTCTTGTATATATACAAATACAGCAATGTTAAAGTTTGAATGCTAATGCTAACTTGCTAATGCTAGCGATCTAATGCTAGTGCTAATATCTGGTCATTTTCATACTGTACGTGTCCTCTATGATGGAAATAAGAGATCAGATGCCATTAAAGCATAACCCTTCATGGGAATATGAGATTAAATGGCATTAAAGCTTAACCCTTCTTGTACATATGCAAATACAGCAATGTTAAAGTTTGAATGCTAATGCTAACTTGCTAATGCTAGCGATCTAATGCTAGTGCTAATATCTGGTCATTTTCATACTGTACGTGTCCTCTTTGATGGAAATATAAGAGATCAGATGCCTTTAAAGCATAACCCTTCATGGCAATATGAGATTAAATGGCATTAAAAGCAACCAACCCTTCTTGTATATATGCAAATACAGCAATGTTAAAGTTTGAATGCTTATGCTAACATTGCTAATGCTAGCGATCTAATGCTAGTGCTAATATCTGGTCATTTTCATACTGTTCGTGTCCTCAATGATGGAAATAAGAGATCAGATGGCATTAAAGCATAACCCTTCATGGGAATATGAGATTAAATGGCATTAAAGCTTAACCCTTCTTGTATATATGCAAATACAGCAATGTTAAATTTGAATGCTAATGCTAACTTGGTAATGCTAGCGATCTAATGTTAGTGCTAATATCTGGTCATTTTCATACTGTTCGTGTCCTCAATTTGATGGAAATAAGAGATCAGATGCCTTTAAAGCATAACCCTTCATGGGAATATGAGATTAAATGGCATTAAAGCTTAACCCTTCTAGTATATATGCAAATACAGCAATGTTAAAGTTTGAATGCTAATGCTAACTTGCTAATGCTAGCGATCTAATGCTAGTGCTAATATCTGGTCATTTTCATACTGTACGTGTCCTCTATGATGGAAATAAGAGATCAGATGGCATTAAAGCATAACCCTTCATGGGAATATGAGATTAAATGGCATTAAAGCTTAACCCTTCTTGTATATATGCAAATACAGCAATGTTAAATTTGAATGCTAATGCTAGCTAATGCTAGCTCTAATGCTAGTGCTAATATCTGGTCATTTTCATACTGTATGTGTCCTCTATGATGGAAATAAGAGATCAGATGGCATTAAAGCATAACCCTTCATGGGAATATGAGATTAAATGCCATTAAAACTTAACCCTTCTTTAAATATGCAAATACAGCAATGTTAAATTTGAATGCTAATGCTAACTTGCTAATGGTAGCGATATCTAATGTTGCTAATATCTGGTCATTTTCATACTGTATGTGTCCTCTATGATGGAAATAAGAGATCAGATGGCATTAAAGCATAAACCTTCATGGAATTTGATATTAAATGGCATTAAAGCTTAAACAATTCTTGTATATATGCAAATACAGCAATGTTAAAGTTTGAATGCTAATGCTAACTTGCTAATGCTAGCGATCTAATGCTAGTGCTAATATCTGGTCATTTTCATACTGTACGCGTCCTCTATGATGGAAATAAGAGATCAGATGGCATTAAAGCATAACCCTTCATGGAATATGAGATTAAATGGCATTAAAGCTTAACCCTTCTTGTATATATGCAAATACAGCAATGTTAAATTTGAATGCTTATGCTAACATGGTAATGCTAGCGATCTAATGCTAGTGCTAATATCTGGTCATTTTCATACTGTTCGTGTCCTCTATGATGGAAATAAGAGATCAGATGGCATTAAAGCATAACCCTTCATGGCAATATGAGATTAAAATGGCATTAAAGCTAACCCCTTCTTGTATATATGCAAATACAGCAATGTTAAAGTTTGAATGCTAATGCTAACTTGCTAATGCTAGCGATCTAATGCTAGTGCTAATATCTGGTCATTTTCATACTGTACGTGTCCTCTATGATGGAAATAAGAGATCAGATGGCATTAAAGCATAACCCTTCATGGGGAATATGAGATTAAATGGCATTAAAGCCAACCCTTCTTGTATATATGCAAATACAGCAATGTTAAATTTGAATGCTAATGCTAACTTGCTAATGCTAGCGATCTAATGCTAGTGCTAATATCTGGTCATTTTCATACTGTACGTCCTCTATAATGGAAATAAGAGATCACATGGCATTAAAGCATAACCCTTCATGGGAATATGAGATTAAATGGCATTAAAACTTAACCCTTCTTGTATATATGCAAATACAGCAATGTTAAAGTTTGAATGCTAATGCTAACTTGCTAATGCTAGCGATCTAATGCTAGTGCTAATATCTGGTCATTTTCATACTGTACGTGTCCTCTATGATGGAAATAAGAGATCAGATGGCATTAAAGCATAACCCTTCATGGCAATATGAGATTAAATGGCATTAAAGTTAACCCTTCTTGTAATATGCAAATACAGCAATGTTAAATTTTGAATACTAATGCTAATGCTATGCTAGCGATCTAATGCTAGTGCTAATATCTGGTCATTTTCATACTGTATGTGTCCTCTATGATGGAAATAAGAGATCAGATGGCATTAAAGCATAACCCTTCATGGGAATATGAGATTAAATGGCATTAAAGCTTAAACCCTTCTTGTATATATACAAATACAGCAATGTTAAAGTTTGAATGCTAATGCTAACTTGCTAATGCTAGTGATCTAATGCTAGTGCTAATATCTGGTCATTTTCATACTGTTCGTGTCCTCTATGATGGAAATAAGAGATCAAATGGCATTAAAGCATAACCCTTCATGGGAATATGAGATTAAATGGCATTAAAGCTTAACCCTTCTAGTATATATGCAAATACAGCAATGTTAAAGTTTGAATGCTAATGCTAACTTGCTAATGCTAGCGATCTAATGCTAGTGCTAATATCTGGTCATTTTCATACTGTACGTGTCCTCTATGATGGAAATAAGAGATCAGATGGCATTAAAGCATAACCCTTCATGGGAATATGAGATTAAATGGCATTAAAGCCTAACCCTTCTTGTATATATGCAAATACAGCAATGTTAAAGTTTGAATGCTAATGCTAACTTGCTAATGCTAGCGATCTAATGCTAGTGCTAATATCTGGTCATTTTCATACTGTATGTGTCCTCTATGATGGAAATAAGAGATCAGATGGCATTAAAGCATAACCCTTCAGGGGAATATGAGATTAAATGGCATTAAAGCTAACCCTTCTTTTATATATACAAATACAGCAATGTTAAAGTTTGAATGCTAATGCTAACTTGCTAATGCTAGCGATCTAATGCTAGTGCTAATATCTGGTCATTTTCATACTGTACGTGTCCTCTATGATGGGAAATAAGAGATCAGATGCCTTTAAAGCATAACCCTTCATGGGAATATGAGATTAAATGGCATTAAAGTTTAACCCTTCTTGTATATATGCAAATACAGCAATGTTAAATTTGAATGCTAATGCTAACTTGATAATGCTGCTGAATGTGCTAATATCTGGTCATTTTCATACTGTATGTGTCCTCTTTGATGGAAATAAGAGATCAGATGGCATTAAAGCATAACCATTCATGGGAATATGAGCTTAAATGGCATTAAAGCTAATCCTTCTTGTTACATATGCAAATACAGCAATGTTCAAATTTGAATGCTAATGCTACTTGCTAATGCTAGTGATCTAATGCTAGTGCTAATATCTTACGCATTTTCATACTGATGGTCTAATGGAAATAGATCAAATGTCATCAAGCACATAACCCTTCATGGAATATGAGATTAAATGGCATTAAAGTTTAACCTTCTAGTATTTATACAAATACAGCAATGTTAAAGTTTGAATGCTAATGCTAACTTGGTAATGATAACGATCTAATGCTAGTGCTAATATCTGGTCATTTTCATACTGTTTAGTGTCTCTATGATGGAAATAAGAGATCATGCCTTTAAAACATAACCCTTCAGGGAATATGAGATTAAATGGCATTAAAAGCATAACCCTTCTAGTATATATGCAAATACAGCAATGTTAAAGTTTGAATGCTAATGGCAACTTGCTAATGCTAGCGATCTAATGCTAGTGCTAATATCTGGTCATTTTCATACTGTTTTGGTGTCCTCTAAGATGGAAATAAGAGATCAGATGGCATTAAAGAATAACCCTTCTTGGGAATATGAGATTAAATGGCATTAAAGCTTAACCCTTCTTTTATATATGCAAATACAGCAATGGTAAAGTTTGAATTCTAATGCATACTTGCTAATGCTAGCGAACTAATGCTAGTGCTAATATCTGGTCATTTTCATACTGTCTTGTCCTCTCTATGATGGAAAGAAGAGATCAGATGGCATTAAAGCACAACCCTTCATGGGAATATGAGATTAGATGCCTTTAAAGCTGAACCCTTCTTGTAAATATGCAAAACAGTCCATGTTAAAGTTTGAATGCTAATGCTAACATCGCTAATGCTAGTGCATCTAATGCTAGTCTGGTCATTGTCAAACTGTATGTGTCCTCTATGATGGAAATAAGAAATCAGATCGCATTAAAAGCATAACCCTTCATGGCAATATGAGATTAAATGGAATTAAAGCTTAACCCTGCTTGTATATATGCAAAAACAGCAATTTTAAAGTTTGAATGCAAATGCTAACTTGCTAATGCTAGCGATCTAATGCTGGTGCTAATATCTGACATTTTAGTTCTGTATGTCCTCTTTGATAGAAATAAGAGATCAGATGGCATTAAAGCATAACCTTCATGGCAAATGAGATTAAATGGCATTAAATCTTAACCCTTCTAGTATATATGCAAATACAGCACTGTTAAAGATTGAATGCTAATGCTAACTTGCTAATACTAGCGATCTAATGCTAGTGCTAATATCTGGTCATTTTTCATACTGTACGTGTCTCTATGATGGAAATAAGAGATCAGATGGCATTTAAAGCATAACCCTTCATGGGAATGTGAGATTAAATGGCATTAAAGCTTAACCTTCTTGTAAATATGCAAATACAGCAATTTTAAAGTTTGAATGCTAATGCTAACTTGCTAATGCTAACGATCTAATGCTAGTGCTAATATCTGGTCATTTTCATATGTACGTGTCTATTAATGGAAATAAGAGATCAGATGGCATTAGAGTATAACCCTTCATGGGAATATGAGGATTAAATGGCATTATTGCTTAAATCTTCTTGTAAATATACAAATACAGTCATGTTAAAGTTTGAATGCTAATGCGCTACCGATTAATGTTAGTGTGCTTTTATCTGGTCATTGTCATACTGTTTGTGTCCTCTTTCATAGAAATAAGAGATCAAGATGGCATTAAAAGCATAACCCTTTATTGGCAATGTGATTAAAATGTCATTAAATCTTAAAACCCTTTTTCTTGTATATATACAAATACAGCAATGTTAAAGTTTGAATGCTAATGCTTACTTGCTAATGCTAGCGATCTAATGCTAGTGCTAATATCTGGTCATTTTAATACTGTATGTGTCCTCTATGATGGAAATAAGAGATCAGATGCCTTTAAACCAAACCCTTCATGGGAATATGAGATTAAATGTCTCATTAAATCTTAACCCCTTCTAGGGAGTATATGCAAATACAGCACTGTTAAATTTGAATGCTAATGCTAACTTACACGCTAGCGATCTAATGCAAGTGTTAATATCTGGCCATTTTCATACTGTAATGTGTCTCTGCCAATGGAAATAAGAGATCAGATGGCATTAATGCATAAAACCTTCATGGAAATATGAGATTAAATGGCATTAAAGCTTAACCCTTCTTGTAAAAGCAAATACAGTAATGTTAAAGTTTGAATGCTAATGCTAACTTCGCCTACACGCGCAGCGATCTAATGCTAGTGCTAATATATGGTCATTTTCATACTGTTCTTGTCCTCTATGATGGAAATAGAGATCACATGGCATTAAAGCATAACCCTTAATGGAATATGAGATTAAAATGGCATTAAAAAAGCTGAACAACTAGTATACATTAAAAATACAATCATTTAGTTTGAATGCTAATGTTGGCGATCTAATGTAGTGCTAATATCTGGTCATTGACATACTGTAATCTTTAGTGGAAATAAGAGATCAAGATCCATTCCGCCTTCCCTTCAGGCAAATTTGAGATTCAATGGCATTAAAAGCAACCCTTTTTGTATATATACAAATACATGTCTAAGATTTAGATACTAATGCTAACTTTTCTAATGCTAGCGATCTGTCTTGGTCATATAGACAATTTCATACTGTATGTGTGTCCCCTATGATGGAAACTTGGAAAGTCAGAATCAAGCGACACAAAACATAATAACCCTTCATGGGAATATGAGATTAAATGGCATTAAAGGCTTAACCCGCTTCTTATGTATAAGCAAATACAGCAATATTAAGAACTTTCGAATACAATGCTAAACTTTAATGCTAACGTTCAATGCTAGGTGCTAATATCCTGAGAATCATTTTAATGCTGGCCTGTCATCTATAATTGGAAATAAAGATCACATGGCATTAAAAGCATAACCCTTCATGGGAATACTGAGATAAATTGGCATTAAAGCTTAACCCTTCTTGTAATATACAAATACAGCAATGTTAAAGTTTGAATGCTAATGCTAACTTCTAATCTAGGATCTAATGCTAGTGCTATATCTGGTCATTTTCAACTTAGTGTCCTCTATAATGGAAATAAGAGATCAGATCCTTAAGAGATAACCCTTCATGGGAATATGAGATTAAATGGCATTAAAGCACCTTCTAGTAATATGCAAATCAGCAATGTTAAAGTTTGAATAATGCTAACTTGCTAACGATCTAATGCTAGTGCTAATATCTGGTCATTTTTCATACTGTACTGTCCTCTTGATGGAAATAAGAGATCAGATGCCATTAAAGCATAACCCTTCATGGAATATGAGATTAAATGGCATTAAAGCTTAACCCTTCTGTATATATGCAAATAGCAATGTTAAAGTTTGAATGCTAATGCTAACTTGCTAATGCACGATCTAATGCTGAGTGCTAATATTGGTCTTTTCTCTGAT